>CM042443.1:14920134-15102634 GCA_023631565.1 Gymnocephalus cernua
TTGGGATAATCACTGGGAACACGCTCCATGTAATTGACTTTTTATGCTGTCCAACCAGGTCACTGGAAAGAAAGCTGCAGAGACCCATACTGGCTAAGTCCCGTACTCTCCCCAGCATCCCCCAGTCTCCTACAATCTCCAGGGTCCATCACTCTGATCTCATTGGTGGGAGTCCTCCTCGCAGGAAGAACCCGCCCGCTGCCGCCAGCCACCCAAAGGCCTGCACTCTGCCACCTGCAGGTAGATACCAAGATAACATGGTAGCTGACAACTATGTTTACCAAAACAGCACCAGGCAACTTATTATCTGTGTGATTCTTTCATCTTTTCGGTTTGTTTATTTATCCCTTTGTTCACATAATATCTCGAACAGATCTCTAATCCAATTTTGACGAAGCCTCTCCCAAATCTCCCCCAAATGCACTTCACACAAGTATGGTATTGTCGCTTAAAACATTTCTTTTTCCATTGTGAAATGACTGTTTCTCCCTGACCTTATGTCAGAGAAATTATGACCATTTAGCTTTAGCAGCATTGTCTTATTCATTCACCAACAATCACTCTGTGTCTTCATAGCAATAGTCCTGTAAGTGGCTAGCTAAGGTACATGTCGTGCTCTTACCAGCACTGTTGTTTTCAGGGAGACTGTTTCTCTGACCTAATGTGTGTGCCTCTTGAACTATTGATCAGATAAGTGTGTAGTGCTACAGACACAATCATGATGAAAGAAAGAGGCCACTGAAGCTTAAACTTGAGTCTTATATGTCAAACATATCCAGTTTGCTTTTCCTTGCAAACTTCCACAAACGCTTTGCTCCTTTGATATTTCCTTCACCCGATGGAGAGCACAGAGCAGCAAGCTGCCTCTGTGGGAGCGTGTGGAAGAAAGATATATCCTTTCTCTTTTTTTCTCTCCCTCTTGCTTATAAATTCCTTCACCTGAGAGAAAAAAAACTGTCACGGAGAATCCTGAAGCTGTAGCCTGCTGACAAAGATAGCTTTTATCTTATACTGTAGATGGATGAGCTTTTTAGTTTAAGAGTCAAAACATTTACAGGTGGTGAATATTTTACATGAAAGGAAACCCTACAGTAGGTCTTGGTATATAATGCTTTGATTCATACAGATCAAAAAAGGAGCTTTTCCATAAAAAAACTGAATGAACACAATGTTTAAAAAAAAGAAATAGATTCTGAACAGTTCTTTAGTATATGAAACACATGCTAGAGCTTGCTTTTAAACTGCTTCAAAAGTGACCTAGATACAGTTTTCTATAGATTCATAATTTCTCAGTGGATAATGAAATGGATGGTCCTGCTTCCAGCAGCTCTCACACTTTTACAAAGTGGGTCATTTGTAAACTAATCTTCTCTCCGACCCTTTCACACCATCCGAGCCATGGACAGATTTCACAACTGTCAGCAGGCCAAGAGCTGTTACATCAAACAGCCTTACACAACCATCTCCTCATTCACATGCACTGACAGACACATAAAGTCAACAGCGGACTGTCACTGCAGATCGTCTTGATCAAAGCTCCCCACCACCACCAGATGGATGAGAAGTGTCACATTTCATGGGTTGGAATAAGAGAAAATGCTGCTTTATAATCATGCTTACATGTGATGTTTAATACAAGAGAAACTCGCACAAGAGGCTCACACGCCCTCAGAACTCCACTTCCTGAAAACGCGAAAAGAAATTAGTGACTTTACAAAGACAGAAAAGAAACTGCAAACATCAGAGGAAAGGAACTTATTAAGTAAATTGAAGTAAACCAAAGACCCACTGGATTCACAGAGAGACAGGCAGCAACACACGAGGTACCAACGTTACTCTACTTACCAACAAGTTTTTCACAATGTAATAAACAACACAGTCACTCAGAACCTTCTTTTAGTGCTAACCCCACAGCCACCATGCAGCCCTAAAATAAATTTTGACCATATATAGACATCAACATAAATAGATCAAATGAAGCGACCTAAAAATGAATCTTACAGACAGCTTCTATATCAAAACAACAACAGCAAGTGGGAATATTATATTATTATAATCCAAATATTATGGGAAACTCTCTCTCTCTCTCTCTCTCTATAACCCCCCCCCCCCCCCCCCCCCCCCCTTGGTAGAAGAGCACAACCCCAGCCGTCACTGCTCTAAAGCAATACATCTTTACTATTACTACTTCAAATGATCCTTGACTCAATTACGTTGCTTGTGATTGTGTTATTTAGCCCAAGTGTTTCCATTTTGTCCTCACTTTGTCTGTCTGAGTCTGAGTGTCTGTCTGTGTCTGACCCTCTGTCTGTTTTCCCTTGCCCCACTGCTGCTCTGTTGCAAATATCAAATCGAGAGAGACACTCTCACATGGCCCCTTGTTGCCTAGCAACCACTGTCATCGACCATGATGCTGCCTCCCTCTACCTACTGCTGTCTCTCTCTCTCTCTCTCTCTCTCTCTCTTAATCTCTCTCTTAATCTCTCCAGTAGTGCTGATGAAACTTTCTTTTTTTTTTTTTTAAATTGAAGTTGTTTAATACCAGCTACACTTCATTCATGGATTTAAGCAACATTCCATATTAGTGACAAACTGGCATTGCTCCCTGGTCATTTTGTTGTAGTGTTATTTATTTGGAAGCAGATGCATTTTGGCTGCTGCTCAGACAGTGGAACTGATACTGTAATATGTCACACTCTGAAGAGCATTCACTTACGCCTTGGCTTGTCACCTTGTCTGACATCTTTTTGTATTTGTTGGTCTATGTTAACTAACCTATGATCCAACTATAAAAAAACAAACAAGCGTAGCTTACTACAATCAAGTGCTAGCACTCGACAACAATGTTGTTAATACTTTGTTAATACTTATTTTATACTTTATTTTTTAAATTACGTAAAAAATATGGCGTCAAATTAAGCACAGTGGAATGTAAATGTCAATAAACATGTCATAAATGAAAAAATGTATTCTGTAAAATTACATATCCAAACCGTGATCGTAACCCCAAAAACGCAAGGAGGAAAATAATACAGTAAATGAAACAACAACAAAAGAAAAACATTTGTATTCGCGGATCCTTTACTTGAGGTGACGTGTCCACTGACTGTAAGTTATATCATCAGAACATGAGGATTAGTCTGGTGCACATTTGCTTACAGAAGCTAATGCTAGCTAACTCCTAACAATAAATATAGTATGTGAGAAAAGCACTCACTTATTCAATGTCTGCAACGAATATGAGTTTCATTTATGAAACCAGTGTTACTTACTGGTGAAGTTTTGGGGGGAAAAAACAGGGCAACGCTGCGTTATCTGTTAGCTAACGTTAGCAACTTAGCTAGCTTAAAACATTGCCGTTGTTCAGCTTACAGTGTTAGCAATGCTTCTGAGCAGGGAGTTTCTGACTGTTTGTGACATTTGCAGCACCATGCCATCACTTTGGGTTTATGCTGATGGTTTATTTTTGTCATTTACAGAACTTCTTTTATTGATTCATGTTTTCTACATTTACATTCCACTGGGCTTAATTTACATTTTTACTAGAATTATATGTGGGCATACTACAATATTTATGGTCTAAAAAAGCCTTTAATTTGGCTTTTTTTGCCTTTTTTTTGTCAATGTCTCTCTCCGTGATGGACAGAGTTTCTGTAGCTTACCCAGCATGCATCAGGTAAGTAACTGAAAGACCAGTAAGTGCTGTTAGTCAGTCTTTGGACGCTGACAGGGTGCCTGCCGAACATCAAACGCAGAGCGATTGAAGTCGGCTGTGATTAGTGCAGCAGAGCTGCTTTCAGACAGCACAACATCCATCTCTGTTGTGTGAAAGCTCAGCCATCAAATCACGTCAGAGCCGGAGAAAAACGCCATTGTCTCAAGAGCGTATGTAATTATATTGAAGTTGTTAAGGAGTCAGGCTGAGAATAATGTTTCACCTTAAAAGGAAGCGTAATTCCATTCAGGAAATATTTTATGTTAGCAATCAGTGTATGACAGACAATAATTGTGTAGTAGAAATAAATATTCATCATCTGTCCAATCCGTCTTGCTCTCATATATTGCCAACCCTTCTCTTTCCTTTTTCTTTCTTCTTATCGTTTACCTCCCTATGGTTCCCTAATTTCACCATATGCTCTCCTCCAGGGGAGCTGTGGCGTTTGGAGGATGACATGGAGGGCGAAGACGAGCCTGAGCACGGTGGGTGCACCGAGGCCCGCCCTCGATCCCAGTCGCCCTTTTCCCACTTCCGGGCGCGAGCTGCCTACCTCCGCAAGAGCGTCTCAGCAGATGACCACCTGGACATGGGCTCGGACAACAGCGCTGCGACTGCAGTCGAGGGCAAGCCGACCCGTGGCAGCAAGGGCAAGCTGAAGAGAAAGTTTGTAAGTCTGATCTCTTGTTTTCTATTATTTTTTTTCCCCCCACTCAAATGAGGTACAAGTTTGGCTGAGACAAATCATCAAGAAGTGAATTGCTTTTGACACATGGTTACACATACACAGACCACACAGTGGCACAAGAGATGAAGGGGATCCTTCAGAGGTTGCTACAGTACATTTGGTCATTTAGTAGAACATGGCTTAAGATTTCTTACTCGCTGCGAGAATGTGCCATCATGCTGACATTTACAGCAGCTTTCAAATGAAGACAGCATGACTCTGTCTCCCTGTACCTCGCATCTGTCTGTTCTTCTCTTACAATCTCTCTTACCCCCCTCTTAAAGATGTTTTAATAAATCAGTCAAATTATCATTAATATCCCTGAAACAAATGGTATAACATGTCTATTATTACTCCAATTATGAAGTCTCAACAATTAAAATATTGTCACTCAAGCTGTCACCTTCAACCCAAAGCTGCTATGCTGGTTTCCAGCTTCTAAAACTCCTGGGCCCTGACCTAGTTGTCTATATTTTATCTAATTGTGCAACAATACTTGTGTTACTGGTGAATGTTCATTTAGCTTTTATCTCAAATTTGAAAATGTTTGTATATTTTGTTATAATTTCAATACACTTATTCATTAGATCTTTTGGGGGCAGTGATGCCAGGCACGGACAGCAGGCTTGGTGAATTTGCATTAAAGATTAAAGACCTCTATATTGTTCCATGGTCACTGGATCAGGTAACTGGAGACCTTATTACCAGCCTGAACTGTGTAATTGATTCTCCAGTGTCACAGGTGCAACAGGATACCAGCATAGGTGGGGGATAGTCTGGTGGGAGAATTTGTTTTAGGATACTTCTGGATGTGGATGCATGCTGTCTAAAATGTGGCTGGAAAGGAGATGTTGCACTGCTGAGGGAAACGTTTTTGAGAAGCAGTTTATAGACACAAGTAGTTGAAAGAATCGCCTGGATTTTAATTGGACTTCACATGTCAGAGCTCGCTAACGACTTTTCATTCATCATCACGTTGTTTTTGACATATCTTGTGGGCCTAGTTGTAGTCACAGCACGTTGTGGCCGAGACCTGGAGATCATCCACTGAACTGAAAAAGAAAGGAAAGAAGCCTATTATACAAACTTTTATCATGGGGACAGCACTGGACCTGATGACCTGCCGCATGTGTTTTGGGGTGAGATGCAATTTTGTCTTACAGTAGCACACAGCATTAGAGGCAGTATTAGAAAAGCATTATTCCTGTGCTGTGATATAACAGGATCATTTCCAACGGTTTACACTCTTACACAATGTGAAACATTTGGTGGATGCTTTTATTCAACGTCCCTTTTTGTGCAGGTCCACGGGGACTGCAATTTTACCAGCAAGATGGAAAACAGACGCATACATTAAAACATATTAACAGATCTTTAGAAAGACAGGTTATATAAGGCAGCAGTATTCAGGTTTCTTCCCCTTAACAGCACCTTTGTTCATTTCATCTCCACCTATCAGAGTCAAGTGTCACTTTTTAAACTTAGGGAGAAAGACACCGTTTTTTTCCACAGTAGAGGTGTTTTTTAATGTCTTTTTATGTTGTATGTAATTTATGCTGCCTGTCTTCTTTCTGTTTTAGACCGTACGTCTCTTTTCTCTTTTTTTTCTCTGTACAAATGTAGCTGTGTTGGTTATGAATGCATGAGAATACATTCAGAGTAGCTCATCGTTGTTCGTCACTTGGACCATCTTCGAGGCACCACTTGCTTAAAGTGCTCATATTATGCTTTTTGGCTTTTCCCCTTTCCTTTATTGTGTTATATATCTTTTTGTGCACATTATAGGTTTACAAAGTGAAAAAGCCCAAAGTCCACCCCAAAGGGACTTAACCAACTCCAACAAAAAACACTGTTCACAAACTGCTCCAAACAGCTCTGTTGTAGTCTAGCCTTGTAACACACGTTCACGTTCGCCTAGCTGCTGGCGACGCACTCCCTCATACTCTGCAACTGACAAGTTAGCAGTACTTACTGATGGTACAGAAGTGAGATGCCTCACTCTGTAGCTAAAACATAGAGCTCAACACACAGGGTGAAAAGAGGAGCTGCAGCAATGTGCAGTACAACAAATATATGGTGTTTTCTGAAAATGAAACTACATAAACATATTCTGGTACAACCTCTAAATACAATTATGAACCTGAAAATGAGCATAATATGAGCACTTTAATTAAAATGACTGTGACAAAAACAACTGCAGCTTAACCCACTGCAATGTTAAAGTGACAGTTCACCCTAAAATCAAAAATACATATTTTTCCTCTTACCTGTAGCGCTCTTAATCCATTTAGATTGTTTTGGTGCAAGTAGCGCAGGACATGTTGGCTGTAGAGATGTCTGCCTTCTCTCGGATATAATAGAACTAGATGGATAGCTCCACAGACCTGCTTGTGAGCAGTTTCATGTAGGAACTATTTTCTTTTTACTAAACTACACCCGCCTAACCGTATCACCTTGCAGAAGGAAGCATACCCACGGACGACAGGCTCATCCTCCTCGGCTGAGCTGTAACTGTAGCTAACCAATACTGCTAGCTCACCTGAGCTAACATTACAGCTCAGCCGAGGAGGAGGACGCCATTAACGTTTACATCTCACGCTGTCACGAGCATAAGCCCCTCATCCATGAGTATGCTTCCTTCTACGCGGTGATACGGTTGGTAGAAAAGAAAGCAGAAAGAAAATAGTTCCTACATGAAACTGCTCACAACCAGGTCTGTGAATTATCTTTTTAACCAGGTCATGATTTCTGGAAAGAAACATTGCTGTTGAGCTGTATCTACCGTAACAGTATCATCTCGTCTCCAGTCTTTTCCTCTCAACATATCTACTGTGTTGAAGCTCACACCTCTCTTGCTATAAAGCATTAATGGCATTTGTAGGATATGGAACTGCTTTATCTAGCGAAACGAAAATAAATGACACTCCACTTGATGACACAGCTACTCCTACATAGACAAAAATCTCTGTAAGACCGGATAGCATTGTTTTTGTGTCTGTGTGTACGTACAGTGTGTGTATATGTGAATTAATTATCAGGTACATATCTAGCCAGTACCTCCTCCTGTTGTGACACTGTAAACAATGCTGCCTGCGGAATAGCCGCAGTTCGTCGTCTGATAACGTCACTTGCTTCAAGTCGAGTCGCACCTCATTCCTCACACTGCTCCGCAGTATTGGTTTGGCATCTTGGCACAGATCTGAAGTCACCTTGATACTTCTGGAAGCATCTTGAGATGATGACAAATTACACCTGAAGGAGGTATCCATTTGAAATAGCAACTTTGCATAGCAGTTAATATCTTGACCTTATGCAGTTTAATCATTTGGGAGTTTGCAAGTACCAATAACTTTGTGGAAATCTGTTTACCTCTATAAATATTTATGTGTGTGTGTTTTATTTATGTATGAATGTGTCTGTGTGTGCAAACGCCGATGAGTAACCACATAGTCGCAGACCGTATCATTCCTTTTGATTGAATGGCTGTAACTTTAATGTTTTATTCGTGCTGATTTGCAGCACTTCAATCTGACTCACTCTCTGTTTCCGAGTTGACTCACAAAGTGTCTGTATTAAATGAAACAAGGGGAGTCAGCGTTTCTTCAATTTGTTTTTCATGGACCAGGGAATGCAAATAGTTGTTTGTCTCATGTTCCTGATTTACCGGAAACCCACAGGAAACACACAAGATGAATTTCAAACAGACCATGTACATAGATACGTACTTACACCCATGCAGGCCTCTTTATACCGTACTGCCAGGAAGCTCAGTGGTACCCAGTTTGTCCAATGAGGCGAATGATATTCAGCATGTTGCTTTGTTGTCAAAGGAGCTCCAGGTCTTCTGGATTGGTTTAAGAGACATGTCACTGTTCCCTGTGGTTAAGTCTCTGTTTGAAATCTGCTGTCAGGAATCAGGCACAGAGTGTGCTCACACATAATCATTCATAAGCATGCACATCACACACATGAACAAAGAGGCCAGAAGAACATCTTGCGTAAATACAGATATCATATACTTCAAATGGCATTGTTTAGGTTTCAATGAAAAGAATGAAAAGTGATACATACAGAACTGTCAGTTCTTACCACCGGATCTATTTGTAAACCAGCACATTTGCCTCTCTAGCAGAAAGAATTCACCTGAGGTAGGGACTATGGAGACCTATTCCGAGATTTCCATGAGTAGCAATAAGGCTTCAGCAAAGCAATTGCTTTCCACCCAGACTGACAATCTGCTCACAAAGTACCTTCTGTGATTCTGAAATCCAAGAATACAGAATCTATTGTGTCCCTGACTGTGAAGAAAGACCTCCTTTGGTTTTCTTGAGAATTAGAAAGCAAATGAGCAGCATCTGTACAGTTTGAAATGGGCTCAACTGTGTTTGACAGCAGATAAGTTGTTTATTTACCATCTGTTTCAACCAGTTTTGTTATACAGGCTAAACCTCTTTTGGGGCGCAATGTGTTTTATCAATAAATCATAGGGCTTTCCATTTGTTGTCATTGGGCACGTCACCATCTGATACGTCCTTGGGTGGCATGCAAACCCCATAAAGATAGAGTTAGACAAAATAGGTGAATGAAGCATTGCATTATTATTGTCTGTTTCAGTGTTAAGCTGAAGGTAGGTAGCTAACCGGAGTGACTGAAAGAGATATGATAGATTGGGTTTAGTCCACTAACCTCCTACAAAATTGCTTCTCTGTTTACTGCTGCCATCCATTTACTATATATATGTTTCCTTCTCTTAGATGCTGGGCAGATAACGTATAGTCGGCATTAGTCGGCAAAGTTGGCTTGTCAGAGGGGAGTGGATGTTACACCAGAGCCATACTGACCAACACATTGAGCTAAAAGTGGCTTAGCGCTGGATAAACTTTCAGAATGGGGTGTTTACTCTGCAGGATTGGTTGTACAAGCCACAATTTCAGATTACAGGAAGGCTTTTGATTAAATATTGATACAAGAACAATATGATGGAGCCTTAACTCAGCTTGTGCTTGAACAAAAATTAAAGAGGCTATTCTGAGTTAAGTATGTTAGTTGAAATGAAATGACCAGTTATTACCAATTATCTAAAATTGATAGCGTATGGACTAAAAGACTGTCGAAACATTTTTTATTTATTATGGTTCTGATGATACTTCTAATGATAATAACTGCTTTCTACAATATTTTCTTGCCTGAATGCATAAGTGATTTAATTGTGAACTACTACCACTTCAAATTGTAGTGATAACATGGAAACAGTAGTGTGTGTTTGTGGTGGTGCTGTTGGATAACAGCAGGGAGGTGCAGTGGAGGTCCTCAGTGCGCACAGGCACTTCATTTTCTGATTACAGTCATTAAAAGGTGAAGTGGTTGTTGGTAGCGAGACACCAGTATAATGACAGCTAAGGGTTCAGGGTGGGGGTGGGAGTCCTGTTAAGTTTATCATGAAAATGTCATTGTTTTTGTACAGTGTATACCTCTTGGACACTCACAAGTACACGCTCGGACACATCCACTGAAAGGCCAGGGATGACAGATGTTGAATGGCGCACTTCCAGCAGTTTGAGAGCTCCACTTTTCTCTCGAGCTGGCCAACTTCCAGTGGCCTCAATCAAAACAGGATGCCTCAAGGCCTTTGCAGCATTAGCACAGTCATTACTGGGGTAATTAGCCTGATGATGTGCTGGCCCCCGTGGAGTCAGGGGAGGGCATGGTGATGGGAACTCCTCATAGCTGTTTTCCTTCCAGAGATATCATCCTTACTGTCTTTCCTAATTTTCATTCTCATTTTTCTTTGTCTGCCCCATTCAGTTACTCTCTCTTTCCCAGTCGCCATAAAGATAATGAGAAGTGGAACAACAACTGTTTTGGCGTTGAATAGTCCCATGGTCACTTGGCTAATCACTCCTTATTAGCTTGATGAACTCAGTACATCTGCCAAGGTACTTCACTAAGTATGTATATATCTCTGCTGACTTGCCTCAGTGCTGATTTAATCACCAATAGCAGCTACAACACATCTTACTTCCATGGATATTCCCTCTTTGAAAAGAATGAATTGGTAATATTGTTATACTAAAGACTACTATATAACCACCTCTGATTTAGCTTCTGCAGTGAAGCAAATTAGCTTCACGTGTTTTCTTGTAAAACAGGATTTTGTCCTCGTATTTAACAGTGTTGGTATCCATATTTCTAGCAGTGTGGAAGGCTGATTTAGCTGTCCATGAACAGCAGATGAGCTCTGCTTTACTGTGGATTTTCTCATTTACATGTAGCTTATTCTTATTTGTGCACCACACAAATAAGCTTAACTAAAATCCCAAATTGCCTGTAATGAAAAATCAACCGCTGTAAGGACTGGGGAGAGGATTGCAAACAATATGTTCTGTTAGTATTGATGCAGTGCCTGGTGTTTCCATCACATCTGCTCCTTGTGTCATGGGTCTGCCACATTGGTACTTTTCTATCTGAACACCTGATATTTCAATTCCCACCTTTGGGCACTCTTTGTCTCCTATATAATGTCTGTCGTCTGTCATGAGTTTTTGTTTCAGTTTATTTTCTGGTGTACCTGCAGTGGGTCTTTATCATCTAGCTGTAATGCAAACAGCCATATGTGTTAGGGTAGATGTCTGCGGCCTGGTTATTACTGTAAGATAGTAGAATTGATGCCCTAATTGACAAACCAACACACCTAATTTTAAAGAACCCACACATATTTTCTCTCATGCTGATTAATAATATGCTAGTGTTGAGAAAAAAATACATGCACTAATGAAAGTGATAAAGGTAGAAGTTGTCCTGCTCTAACAGGTGTAAGACATGAGAATCAGGAGGTGTACACGCCCACACAGTCCCCAGAAGAGGTCTAATCAGCCAAAAATAATTGAGAACACCTGTAGGGGTGTACCAATGGTATTTAGGTGCCTTGATAATAAGGTTACACATTCATATCAGTGTAGCGGCTCACTTACCAGCGGCGGTCCGGCCTACGATCTGTCACCTGGGTCTTGATTATATGTTCTGCATACAGATCACTCGTTTTATTTTTGTCGTTTAACTCCAAACCCTGGATGATATTCTCTATGCTTCATGCTTTGCAGCTGCATGTCTCTGGCATGCTCTGTTAATCCTTACACTGGCCACATGGTGGCAGCACAACACCACCCAATAGATGTCCCACCTTACAGTCCCTCACCTCGCCCATCTCAGTGCTGTGTGTGTGTGTGTGTGTGTGTGTGTGTGTGTGTGTGTGTGTGTGTGTGTGTGTGTGTGTGTGTGTGTGTGTGTGCGCGCGCGTGCGTGCGTGCGTGTGTGCGTGCGGCTGAACTGTTACCTGGGTGGTGCTTGAGGTTTCTCTCCAGTGACTCATTCATCCTGAGATGACTAACGCGCAGACACCGCAGTGGACAGTCATAACTGCCATCGGAGCCAAAGTTTGGCTGCGGACGGACTACTAACATTCATTATCTATGGAGACTTTTATTGGAATGCACAGCAGCAGGCGTAAAAAAAGGAGAGAGAGAGAGAGAGA
This sequence comes from Gymnocephalus cernua, assembly GCA_023631565.1. Lineage (NCBI taxonomy): Eukaryota > Metazoa > Chordata > Actinopteri > Perciformes > Percidae > Gymnocephalus > Gymnocephalus cernua. Next base: position 14,932,108 of record CM042443.1, read on the forward strand.
GAGAAGCCAGACCCTTAGCTACTTTGTGAAAATGAAAACATTGGTGTTTTTGTTTGTTCAGCATTCCTATGCTGAACCCCAGTTTGACAATCAGGGCTGTGAACTGGTGGCTCAGCAGGCTAAAAGACCCATAAAGTAATGAAGTCACAGCTTTGAGTCTGGTTCATACGCTTTTGTGCTTCTCTCACCCTCCATCTTTACTGTCAGGCACCCGCCTCTAATACAAATGGATGAATAATGCTGTAAAAATGATTATTGTGAATAAACAAACCACGCTGCAATGGAATGGAAGTTTGATGTAAACTGATTTCACCGATGATCAGCGGCTAAAGTTAATTCGGGACACTAACGGCAGTGGTGAAACATAGTTGTAGGTCAGAAACAACGCTAGGTTTAGACTCAAATGGTCTGGCTTGGAAAGGCATATTTATGGTTAGGTTGGTTACAGTTGTTTTTTTGTACACACTTAAATGCACATACTCGAATACCCATACACACAACTCACACTATTACACATCATTCATCACCATTTTCAATCAACCACTCTTTCATTAACCCCTATTTTCCATCTATTCCTGTTATTTCTCCCTGCGTTTCTAAAAGGCTGTAGCTCTGCTTTAATGGACGCGAGTCTGGTCGAGGAGGAAAACCACAGTCTGGTTGTTTTACGTAAAAACAGGGAGAAAAATACCACTCATTTGAATGTGCTTGTTCCACTAGTCCTCTCTTTGACACACGTGCACGCACACGCGCTCACTCAAAGCAGACCAAGAATGGCATGGGAATGTTTTCTGCAGCCACTTTGGTTGCCGCTGGTAACCAGTGAAATGGTGTTCATTAACTATGTAGATTCGGAATTGCTCCTCTCCTGATCTGTCTCTCTTTCTAGCTCTCCATCACTCTTTCTCTTCCCCCTCCCTTTCCCTTTCTTTTCCCACTCTTTGCATCTTTTCTCCCTGCATGGTTTTTACTGACATGGGAGCTTTTGCAGAGGATTACTCTGGAGTCAGTAGTACACTAATGATGATGTATAGTAATCCTCTCCTCTCCTCTCCTCTCCTCTCCTCTCCTCTCCTCTCCTCTCCTCTCCTCTCCTCTCCTCTCCTCTCCACGTTGACTGTTTCAACTAAGAATTGAGACTTCTTCACCACAGGACATATTTGGTCCAGTGGAATTACTTCTACTACATTTGTGTCTTTTGTGTGCTCTCGCGAACTACACGGAACACGCAGCCTCTCAGCAGCTGTTGGTCTGTTATGGTGATGGGGCTCTTGGCAAGCCCTTTTCCGAACAGAGGCTCACACACTGGCTATGCGAAGGCATTTCACATGCCTATGAGCTCGCAGACTTAGACCCCCGGAGCCAATGGAGCACACTCCACCCATTTTTGGAGGTTCTGTTCAGTAAAGCATCAGTAGATGATAACCTGTTTGAAGTTGTCTGGATCTGTTGCTACTCTGCTAATATTTCTGGATCATTCTGAGATCAGTGCTCAATTCTCACTCTGTGGACCTTCAGGATATATTTCTCTAGGCTACTTGTTGAGCTGTTTTACTACCTGATGGTCAGGTGTGGTGGTGTATTCTGGATTGGACATAAGGCCACCTTAGATTCATTCTAAACAAGCTATGTAATGGCGTGTTCCTCTAACTTCCCCATACAGGGGAGATCTACCCTTTGTCATGTATCGTTCTCCTGGCTCCAGTATGAATCCATGATGCTCTGCTGCCCACTGAAATGGCCATGGAGAATAGAGAACGCTCAAGCCTAAGGGGCTCATTAGAGAACTTTGTCTGTCTTTTCAGGATTAGGTTCGCAACATGTAACCGACATACTTGAATACTCCTGTCTGTTAGATATGTCCGTTTCTCTGTCTCTCATCATATTATCTCTGTCTTTCTCGCTGTCAGCTATTCTTTTGTACATGTTTGCTTGCATTCTATCGCTTCCTCCTTTCCCCAAATTTGCTTTACTACAAACACTCAACAAACACTATCAATCTCTACTACCCATTCACCTCTAACATCACATCTGTCCTTTGCGTACTACTTCCTGCATGTCCGTTCTTCCCTCCCTTACGTCTTTTCCTCTCACCTGTCAACCCCATACACATCATTCCTCCCACACTCCTTCACCTCTCTGCTCCAGTCCTTCTCTCGCCATCTGCCAATCCATCCTCCCTCCCCTCCTACTCTCCCATCTCCCACCTCTATCTCCGTGGCCCCCCTCTTTCTCTCCTCCCTCCCCTCCGCTGACCTGCCCTTAATTGGTCTGCTGCAGTTGCACCTACACGATCCAACCAGCTGTCAAACAGATCCCTGCCTGTTGAGGTTAACCTTAAGTGGGCCTGAGTCGGGGCCAGAGCCCGGGTTTTGAGTGGTTCTCAGGGTCTAAGGCCTTGGGCACAAAAGGAGGGCCAAAAGCATTTTCTTTAAGAGCACCACATCTCCTGTCTCCTCTTCTCCCTTTTCCCGGGCCTCCCTTCCTCTATCCCTACCTCCCTCTCTGCCTCCATCCCTCTTTCCCTCCCCTCTACCCCCTCCAGACTCTCTGTCTGCACTGACACCGCCTTTAATAAGGGGGAGTGGGGTGCACTGTTTATTTGTGTGGTGCGAGGTTAAAAACTTCCCCCTTAATTGACATTCCGGTAACACTTTCCAATAATGGGGCGAGCAATTTCCTTCAAATTGATGTGTGTGTCCACCGCAAGGAAAAACACCGCTTCTAGCTTTCACTGACCCATGGATGATCTACACTTGCACTGCGTCTTTGTGTGTGTGTGTGTGTGTGTGTGTGTGTGTGTGTGTGTGTGTGTGTGTGTGTGTGTGTGTGTGTGTGTGTGTGTGTGTGTGTGTGTGTGTGTGTGTGTGTGTGCTTGTGTCAGCGTGAGAAATCGCATAAATGGTCTTTCGTTGGCAATAGCAGAGTGTTTGTGTGCATGTAACAAGGCAAGCACGCATCATACTCATACTCTCTTTGCTGCTAATATGTGTTTTGTCAGTCTGTTCATTAAAATGAATGTGTGCGTATTTTGGCTGTGTATTGATTAACACTGAATGCGTGCATACATGCGTGTCAGAATACGGGTTGTTGTGCTCGCTATGCTGCGCATGTGTACATGTCTGTAATTATCTTGTTTTCAGAGCTAGTTATTGCTTGTATGCCCTATATTTCTGTACCCAGTGAGGTGGACATAAATAAATAATTCAAATATTTTCATTTTCATTTATCCCACACACCAATGACAGTTGCACCATGTCAAAATGCTGAAACAAATCCACAGTAGAAAGCCTATTTTGCTCTCTGCTCATTCAATGTCTGTTTGTGAGAAAGTATGCAAACACAAACATCTCCCTCTGCTGCAGACCGCATCCTTGGCCTAAACAGTGACCACTGGATAGGACTAGTGGTGTAATGACGGTTGGTGTTAAACGTGTGTGTGTGTGTGTGTGTGTGTGTGTGTGTGTGTGTGTGTGTGTGTGTGTGTGTGTGTGTGTGCGTGTGTGTGTGTGTGTGTGTGTGTGTGTGTGTGTGTGTGTGTGTGTGTGTGTGTGTGTGTCTGTGTCAGTGTCAGTGTGTGAGCATGTGTCCGTGTCTGTGTGTGGCTGCAGGCAGACGCTGGCTGGTTCCTGGCCTTGTCATTCTGTCTCCCACATGCTCTCTGATGTGGTTTGAGGCTGTGCTTTTCACTATGGAGGGGGATAGCCACCGCACACACTCACACTGTTCTCACATGTCTGTGGAAACACACATTGCGCGCTGGTATGCAGTCACATTCTCAGAAATGCAGACACACACACACACACACACACACACACACACACACACACACACACACACACACACACACACACACACACACACACAGCTCAACTCCTGAAGGATGTAACAACACAACAGCGGCTTGCCAACGTGTTTGAATGGACGCCGAAGCGCACTCGTAGACTAACACACACAACGCTAGACGCCATCCGTGGTGCTGGTGGGCTCCCACAATAAGCGGTTAGTTAAATAATATCAAAGACAGATGTTGGCTTTGGTCCCATCATACTTTGTGTGTGTGTGTGTGTGTGTGTGTTTATGGCGTGTGTGTGATTGAGAAGGGGAGTACTGATATGCAGATCCTTGGGAACACATGTTTCCTTGGAAAGTATTATACATGTGTGTAGATAATTGTCATTCTTAGGATTAAAAATGTATGGAAAATACAGATAACTCAAGCTTTTAGCTAAACCAAATAGTTCAGAAAAATGTTTGTCATCACACTATATTGTGCTTTATTATAACAGTGTCTTGACGATTACTTTAAATGCTCACATTGTAAAAAATAAATAAAAGATGAGAAAAGAATGTTGCAGTAAGAAATTAAAAATATAGAAGTGTCAGCATTCTTATTCACATAAATAAATAAATAGATCATTGTACAATTTATAATTCTTGTACCATTTATGCAAAAATCATCATCATGATATACAATATGAGCAGGACATCAAATACACTTATATTTACACACACACACACACACACACACACACACACACACACACACACACACACACACACACACACACACACACACACACACACACACACACACACACACACGCGCGCACACACACACTGTGCGTGTGTGAGAGCTTCAGCAGACACTCTGGGCCAGATGTACTAACGCTTTTGCGCCCACTTCAGGCGTATTTGTGTTGCAACGTGCGCGTAAAATCATGGCGAGGTATGTACAAACAGGCCGCAATGATGTAAAAGCGCAAACTGCATGTCGTGGGAGCTGAAAAGGGCAAATTGCGTTTTTCGTGTCATGCATATTTATTCATGGGAGGGTCGCGGGGAAAGTGGGAGTTTACCGTAAAGAGATGGGACGGGAAGCGTAAAGAGCGCTTAATTACGTATTCCGTAATGTAATGTACAAAAACCGCCAGTAATAGCGCGACTCCATTTTGCGGTGAAAATTCTCCGCCTCTTAAAAGCAGGTGTAAACCTGGAAGCGGGTTTCCTCACATATGCCTCCTGGTGAAATGACAGCAGTAATCCGAGCAAGACGAAGACATCGGCCAAGGAGACGAGCTGAAAGGAGTTTTGCCACAAGGATCACAGATTAAGCAGCCATTCAAGATTACAGTTACTGGAAGAAATCAAAGATGACATCGAATCTCCGACTCAGAGTTCACATTCCAGCAGTTGTTAAACTCCTCGCTACATTACAAATATTGGCATCAGGATAATTTCAAACAGTCATAGCATCAGCAGTGGGAATATCGCAGTCTGCACTCAGCCGTATCATAGCACAAGTACCTACAGTTTACGGTATAGTGGGCGGAGAAAGGCGCTAATTACGGATGACCTGCAGGTTTTTGTAAATATGGCGTAAACTATGGTATCATTGCGTTCGCTATCTGCGGGTGAGCCATGGCGCTGATAACGCTACGTTCGCAAATGTACGTACATCTGGCCCTCTGTGTTACTGACCCCTCCTGGTTACACTGTGAATTTGTGACATTTTAGCATGACGCATATATGTTTACACTGATCTCTAATAAATATCTCCTCTAATGAAATGCGAGTCCAAATTCACATTGAAATATGCTGTGTATCATGGAAAGGGACAGAGGTGGAGGAGGCCATCGTATAGACCAAAAGCACAGTGTTTCTGTCAGTATTCCTTACTTTTGCCCACCATCCCTCAACCCATGTATTTATCATTTGAACAACCACACATCCATCCTTTGTGCTTGCACTGCTCCACCTGTCCAATAATTGGGCTTTACACTCACTCAAGACATCTGTCTGTCTGTGTACTGTATCATTTGGTTTGCATATACAGTATGTGTAAGTATGTGCTTGCAAGTCATAATTATCAATTAAATAATTAAATGAAAGGTACAATATGTAATACTTACAGCTAGAGTTTAAAATAGTTACTGCAGTACAAATTCAAAATACTGGAGAGAGTCGTCTCCCCCGCCCCCTCCTCCCCAAACTCGAAGTTCACGTTGGTTGCCGGGCTGAGACTGGAGCATCCAACAATGTTGCTAGATGCTTGTCTCACATAGCCAAACATTACTTCCTTGGCTTAGAATTACGATAGGAACCGCTGGCTTCAAATAACTCACCGCTGTCGGCTATGACCGCCAAACAGGCTACACATTGTTAACAGCCGTGGCCCGCTTGCCTGCTCCTCCGGCAACATTAGCAGTTAGCAGTGTTAGCATGGCTCCGTTAGCTAGGACCAGTCGGGATCACTTTACTGGCTGTGTCTCAATTGTTTTTGCGAGTAACCAACTCAGGTACTCTAGCTATATAATTCAATGTGAGTAGCTACACAAATGTTGAAATGACATAAAATGCACGTCCCTAGTAGCCGTGATAAATTAGCCTGAAGCTAATGCTTACCTGTTCAGGAGGAAATTAGCCAACTCGTCATCCTTTTGAGCTCTAAGCTCTCTCCATCTTTCAAATACATCTCCAGTATTTACCCGGGGTTTGTTATGTCTCTGGTCACGCAACTGTTAGAAACATGGCGGTCGGGTTGAATCTATCTCCATTGATCCTGTTCGTTTGTTTGCTGCTTTTATGGCTGTCCTAGCGTTACAGCTGTAGCGCTTTGGGTTTACCTGTTTACAGGTATATCTGGCAACCCCGACTGACTGTCAAACTGGGCAGTTGATAACAACACACAGGCCAAAACATAAACTTCAAATTTCAAAAGGAGAACATACTGGCATTAGCATTGTTGTCAGAAAAGATAGTATTTCAACTTAGCATGTTTCCTTAATATCTGATGACACATTGGGGTCATTTTTGGATTTATTACAGTAAATTATTACATTTTAGATCTGTAACGACATGTTGATTATAGACTTTTTTATAGACCTTTTTCAGGTGGACTTTGATCATTTACAGGCACTTTTCTTTACTGAAGATGGCATCCGTGTATTATCTCGTCTATAGCATCTTATTATTTCCAAGAATTGGCAATCTACTGGTTGTGAAACATCATTTCTCAGTTAGTTTTTGAAGGAGGGACTAGCTTGTTTATCATTGCAATCTTCAGCTCACCTCCTCACCTTACCTCTTTATGGTGATTCTCGCTAATCAATAACAGCCACTGCCAATCCCAAAGCAGTTTGTATCTCTTAGAAGGCTCTTGAGGGGCCCTGCCGCCCCTTATTTTCTGCCAGCCTGTCTCTTTAAGGTGGTGTTTGTTTATGCCGAGGCTCAGTGAGACCTGTGCAGGCTCAGTGCTGGGCTCCTTTCATAGGGGCTCCATTTTGTTCTTAATAAAATGGCACTCAGTGGCCAGGGGACTGGCAGGCACCCAGCTCCCTGGGAAACCAAAGAATGCCGGCCTTCATTTAGCGACAAACAGCTACTGCCTGAGGAGGGCTAGTTCTCCACTCTGCCCCTTAATACTACTGCTGCTGCGGCCTGTGTGTGTGTGTGTGTGTGTGTGTGTGTGTGTGTGTGTGTGTGTGTGTGTGTGTGTGTGTGTGTGTGTGTGTGTGTGTGTGTGTGTGTGTGTGTGTGTGTGTGTGGAATGGGGCCACGGTTGAAGGAGTCAGGTATGGCGGCTCCTTACATAGCTTTCCTCTTGTTGACGTTTGCTTGCACCGTTCTATCTTTTCAACTCGCTGTCTCTCCGTCTGCGTCCCTTGTCTTGGCTGCCCACTTGAAAACATGCAGCACCACTTCTCCCCGACCTCTGCCTCTCTGGCCCTCGCTCTCTCCATCACTCGTTGTGAATGGTGGGAACAGAGCAGCCATTAAGATGCATATTTAGAAGGACTTACCCCCCCCCCCCCCCCATCCCCCCACATCTCCCATGCACTCTCATAACACACACATACACATACTGTAAGTCACTAAGAGTGCCTGTCACCAGGGACACACGCATCATTACACACACACACACGCACGCACACACACACACACACACACACACACACACACACACACACACACACACACACACACACACACACACACACACACACACACTGAGGCAGACTTGTTGGACAGCTTCTTGTTATTGGCTGTCCAAGCTCAGGCAGGACTTTTCCCGCCATCCACTTCACCTCTTCCTTGCTCCTTTCTTCATTTTCTTAACTTGTATTTTTTACAGTATTTGTGTTGACAGGACAAGAGAAGGATCTGATCTTTTACCAGCAGGAAGACCTGTGGTTCCCGTGACAAGGTTTTAAACACTGCACACCGTCTGACTGTCAGAGGTGACAACGAAAGGTGTGTCCTACAGACTGGGAAAGTTTGATAGTGGGGCTACCCAAGCCCTATCATTAACAAGACGAGGGTTTGCTGCCAAAATAGTAACAATACACTGAGTGAATGATGCAGAGGAAATATGTGGGATAGTAGATAAGAAATCAAGGACGTGAAAAGGAGAGTGATAGGTGCATTTGACAAATCTGAAGTGGATGAGATCAAAAAAAGTGCCACATTTCCCCATTAATTCCCTGGACAGACTGTTAGGAGAGGTGAAAATGGGGAAACAGAGGGGTGAGGGCAAGAACAAAGAGCAGGCTGACATATAAACCAACAAAATAAAAAAAGGTAGGAACATCAATGAGAGTCAGGCGTAGATGATGAAATAGGAGACGATAGACACATGCAAACCCAAAGAGTAAAAGCAAATTGACAGCAGACAACGGGGGATGAGGTAGAAGAGGAGATTAGGACAGATGAGCTATGAGGGAGGAGACGAGGGGTGAGCTCCCTTTTGTCTGTCGTCTCCTCCTAATGCAACACATATGAGAGGCCTCGGAAACAATGAGTCACACCAGAACGGGACTGTCGCCACTATCGGGCCCGAGCAGACTCTCTGCGCAAGATTATTTTATCTGCGCTTTTCATTTTAGCCATTGACGTGTCGCCTGTGATACGGTGAATTTTTCACTGTTTTCCTTCCCGCCGCTGCTACTTGGACAGCATTATTTCTGGTTCGCTGAACACAACTGTTTGGCAGGTTGAGGCGATGCGGGATTATTGCTTGTGTATTTTTCTTGCACGCACGCAAGAAAACTGCACACACAGGTACATAGACCTCCACAGAGCACTTGCATATGCACAAACACACTGATCTCTATAATCATTGGGTAAGCTGCATTGTTCTCTGGCATGGCCATAGTAGAGATACTCCAGCCATGACCTCCTCCCATGGGATACTGAGAGAGAGAGAGAGAGAGAGAGAGAGAGAGAGAGAGAGCGTGTGTGTGTGTGTGTGTGTGTGTGTGTGTGTGTGTGTGTGTGTGTGTGTTAGGGGCCGAAGGTGTGGAGAGGTGGAGTGCACTGCAGTGACAGCCACTGATGTATAGATGGGCAGGTGGGAGTTGGACAAAGAGGGAGGATGCTTGCAAACCCATTGCATGGAGTTGTCTGTTCTCTCCTCCTTCAGCTGCTGCACTCTTTCATTATAAAGCATTTCACAACAAAGCCTCTCACTCTCCTTTATTGTCCCGCTCACACACACACACACACACACACACACACACACACACACACACACACACACACACACACACACACACACACACACACACACATTCAATCCCTGTCAAGTTTTCACTCCTCTCCCCCCCAATTTGGGAGTGTTTTCGTCCTTCAGACTGACTGACTGACTGATTGACAGTGTTGTTGTTTTTTTAACTGACAAATTGTTGCAACACCATAAAATAATCACTTACTGTTAACCCTGTGCGCCTTCGTATTAGCCGCAGCATGCTGTCATTGCGGTGATTGATTGGCAGGCCTAGCTGCTTGTACAGCCGGTTATGTGGGGAGGTAAAGCAATCAAGAGCAAGTTGCAGTGCGCTGGCGGTGGCCTTTTTTTTTTCCGTGGGGCCAATTAGAGGGGAGATTTCCCAACAGATTGCTGTAGCTCCGTCTGTGTCTGGGGCTGTGCTTTGGTTTGATCCCATGAAATTAGCTTGAAACAATTGGGCTGAGCCATCCACTCTGCCTCTATCTGCAATCTGTCACTTCTCTTTGTCCCTCAACTTCTTTTCGTATCCATCGTTTTTTTCTCTATCTGCTGATTGTTGTCTCTCCTTCACTTTTCCCTTTTTCATTTCTCAGCCACCTTTCTGTCTTTCTCAATTTCCTATTTATACTCTTAACCCCCCCCCCATTCTCCTTCTCTCTCTCCCTCCCTCTAGACACACATCCCTTCTTGGATACTCTCAACCTCTGTGGATGGAGGGTTGGATGGAGATATAGTAGAATGGAGACAACTATTTTTTTTAAGGTTATTGGGCTAAAGTTGACTTCAAAAAGAAGAAATAAACCATGTGATTTGGGCACATTTCAAACAATAGCAATTTCTCAACTTTTGCACCATCATTTCATTTTTTCCGTATTAAACAATCAGTCACCTTTAACTGACTGGAATTTCCTTTCTTTCTTTCTGTTTTGTTTTTTAACGGAAAATACTCTCTAGGGTTGCTAGGCAATAGCTCATTTAGTCCGCAGACAACATGCAGGTCAAGAGGCCAGATGGATGAGTGGAGTAAACAAGAAAAAGACAACAGGGAGAGGAGGAGGTGAGTAAAAGAGAGCAAGGAGAGGTTAGCTGTATAAAAAAAATGCCAGACAAGAAAGAGAAGCGCACCGGGGATGAGGGAGGATATGGAGAGGATGAAGTGAAGAGGAAAAGGGATTTGGGTTGTGAAATGAAAGATGGGGTGGGATGAATCAGGGTGGTCCGTGTGAGCGGGCATGCAAGACACTATAAAACCTTTTTTTTTATAAATTTTTTTGAATGTGTTCTCTCTTCAGTTTGCAGCTCTTGTAGACTCACAAGTTCTCCACCCAATGGAAAATATTTGAGTTTAAGCCCTCGACGTCTCCTGATGGTAAACCATTGAGTATAGCCTTCAACAAAATAAACAAGAATATTTGAGCTCAACAGTTCAAAGGTTTTATTTGGTTACAAAGAATAATCTTTTTGGTGGCATGCAGAGAAGTTTAAGGAGAATGACAATGATGGCAATTGGTGTCGCTGTAGAAAAGACATGGAACTTTAAAAGATTATGTTTTAGCCAGTATTTTCGCTAAACAATCAAGTAAAATATCCTGTAAAAGGAAATAAAATCCATCCTTTGGTGTTAAAGTTCACCACTCGGTGTGGTTTTTCTTGGGTTTGCGTGCTGACAAGATTGAGAAACACTCATGGATTGGCTGGTAAACTATTTTCCCCCTGATGACTTTGTGAGTTGTTGAATTCCTCTGGTTTATTGCAGATTTCAGCGGGGATGCCAAGCCTTTAAAGCTGCACTAATGACCTAATACGCACATATACTGTACGTGTATGCTGGACACTCACTTAACAACACACGTATACACCTGTATTTACTTATGTGTGCACACTTTCTCTAGACGTACGCACACACATGTCCTCATTATATTTTCTTCACACCAATGTATGAGCTACCAAATCAGGCACACTTCCCCATCAAAGCAGTTCCTACATACAAACACATCAAACCAACACACATTCTCTCCCTCCCTTCCCGGTTTTCCCCTTATCTTTTTTTTTTTTTTTTTTTGCCAAGGGCTTTTATAGAAGATCAGACTAACAGCAGATAGCTGCATCCATTAGGGCTTTCCAGTCACTCAACAGCAGTATTGTGATACAAGAGGGCAGGCAAGGGGACACGCTTGTCGCTCAGTGGCAGCCTCAGGGAGCACTGAGTCCGTCTTGACAGATATCTCTCCTCTAATGTCCCCCAAGAGAGGCCTACCTGCCCTCTTGGTGACTGATGCACAGAGGGAGACAAGAGGGACATTGGGGCATCTTTAGATAGATTGTACCATAAATTCAAGATGCTCATGTACTTTTGTAAGTATACCCTTCTGTCTTTGTGTGTGTGTGTGTGTGTTTGTTCTTGTGTGTAAGCACTGTGTGTATCCATGACTTGCAAGTGGAGTCACACTTTTGTTGACCTTACACTCAGTTTGGTCCATGAGAAACCAATGCCACACAGAAGTGTGAAGAGTTTTTTAGTGATGTATGTAGGGCTGGGTACCCAATTTAATACTTTTTAGGCTCCGACCGAATTGCCCCTAAATTATGGAGTATTGAAAAATGCCTCGTCATTCAATACCAAATATCAATGCCTCAGCGTCAGTGAGCCTTAAGTATGCAGCATGCTTCTACCAAGATCTAATAATGCTGCTGATTGGCTGTCTAACGTTACACGTCATAGAGACACGCAGGAAAAACTACGTTACGCACAGAGACGGTGCTCACATAGTATGAGCTGAAAAATAAAAAAAAAAAAAAATTGTACCGTAATGTTGTAATTGGTATCGTATTGGTATTGGTATTGGTATTGGTATTGGTACCGGTATCGGTATCGAAAAAAAAAAACATACTCAGCCCTAGATGTATGTGGTAGAGATTAGTTAGAGGTAGTACTTGTAGTAGTAGACCTTGTTCTTGTTACTGTTTAGTTGTGCTATAGGTCTTGTGACAGTTGTGAGGGAGGAGAGAGTTGAAATGCCCCTCACAGCTCCCTGCCAGGTCAAAAGCACTCCCCTGATATTTCTTGTAGCAGTTTAATACAACAGACAATACAACAGGATGCAACACCAATCTGAACAAAAAGAATAGGTGAAGATTCTTTTGCCCCTTGTGCTCTAATTTTCTGGCTGACTGCAGAAAGACAACACTGTCTCTTTAATGTGGGGAGGGTCAAAGGTCACTGTATTGCATTTGTAAGGTCAGCAGTTGAGGTCACGCTCAGCTCTGGGCCTTCCTGCTGCAGACAGCTGGGTCATGCCACCTACATGGAGTCCAATTATCCCTGCCAGCTAATAACTGCTCAGCTTGTTCCATCACACAGCACACAAAATTTGCCTGTTATACAATGAATGTCTTTCCGTGTGCATACTTGTATCTCTTATAACACATGCAGACACACCAACCTGTGCCGAGTCTTTAGGACGCACGGAAGTCTCGAGCGAAAAGGCAGCCTACAAAACAAACCAATTTAAATGACAACAATTCAAAGCAGAACAATTCACTTCAGAATGATTCTTGACAGCTCACAAAGTGGTACAAAGTCAGAGACTGGGTCGAACAATTTTACAGCAGTACATTGGGATATAGTCATTTCCTTTCAATAACAGTTTCATGAAAAGGTGACATTTTCCCTGTGCTATACTATAAAAACTGTCCCCCTGCTTCCATTATAGCTTACTGTTGTTATAAATATGACCATTATTTTATATTATTATATTTTTGTCCTTTTCTTCAAATTTGGACGTGCTCAGTCCTGCTTTTCTACTTTCTATTGTCTCAAAAAACGTCTCGCTTCAACTGTAACAATGACAGCGTCCTGTCAGTTTATAAATCCGTCATTGGAAACGGCAGCGACAGGACAGTTTCTGCCTGTAAGTTTAAACCAGACATGTTAATTGATCTTCAGTGTCAAGTGTAAGTGGCCGTTACATGGATCAGGGAGTCAGCTGTAATGTTCTCTCAAACAGGAGTCAGATCTCTCACAGTCCAGGGTCACTCCATTTCTTACACAGTAACCATTGGGGTCAGGCCACTTTGACCACAACTTATGTTGTCTCATGTCAAAAGCAGGTGGAGACGCCTTGTAGCATTATAGAACCACTCCTCTTGAAAACCCAAACTCACCCTCCGGTTTAGTATGGAATATAATACATTTAGTGGTATGAATGTATACGCCAAACCACTTACATACCCAGCAGACACATTTCTTATTTGGTTTATTTAAGGCTTTACATAAATTGGAAAGAAATTGCTGAATTTTAGACCGAGCAATCTATCTGATAGCCCACACAGACACAACCTGAGCCTCACCAGTCGTACTGCGAAACCCACATGTAAGAAAGAAATACATAATGCAAGAGAAACAGAGAAGGCCAGAGAGAGGAGATATTTTGAGGTGTATCCTGGCTGTCTGGTTCTGGCTAATGCCCTCTTCAGTGAGGTTGAATGGCACATAAGCTCCCATTAATACAGGAATGAGTTGAATTTAGCTCTGTCTGCCTGCACGGCTGGCCTGGCCAGCCCCCCTGGCTTTCCATGAAGTGTGGGGCGCAACACTTACTGAAAAGCTCTGCACTGCGCTCCGGCATGCCACACCCTCCTGACACCCCCAGCGCTCTCCTTTGTTCTCTAACTATAGCCGCAGCCGTGCCAAGGCCCCCCGACTTAAATATTCCACTATAAAACAAGTGATAATGAACATGAAAAGCACCCAGTGCTGGTAGTTGACTGAGCCGCTAAGCACATGCAGCCGTGTGCATACACACATACGCAATCAGCGTTACATGTGTGTGCACGTACAAAGATACATTAAAGGTATACACACACACGCGCGTGCAACACAGGTGCACCCATTCACATTGGCAGTGTGTGCACAATACACACACATAACCCCACTCCCCTTCTGCATATACGCTCTGAGTGTAGAATCAAAAAGGAAAGTGGGGAGAGAGGGGATGAAGGGTGTAGAGACCTGGGAGTGGAAAATGATTGATCCGTTTTAAGGGTCCTATAAATCCACCAGCTGATGTGGGTATAAATGGGGGCACAAATGTCTTTCCTACCTGGCAACCCATCTCAGCATCACAACAGGGATATTTATACTGTTCATCCTACTGTAAGACCTTGACGAACCCCTCACATGTCAGCAATGGACAAGGAAATTAGCATACATAGCTTTTCTCTTACTTTCATAGCAGCAGTTACGTTCCAAGTTCTTGGTGCTTTGTGAGTTGATATGAAGCATGTTTGTTGGTAAAGATTAATGTTCTGATTCATGAATGTTACTATTATTGTCCGCGCGTTTGAGTGTGGCTATTGATGAGTGGGGAGGGCTTTTAAAGTAAACTTTATGTAACTGACTGTGGAGCGTCTGTACCAAGGGAGGCTCCATGTAAAGGTTGCCTGTCTCTGGAGCTCCCTGGAGTGCCCAGGCAGCCAGGCACCTTTGACCAGGACTCGGCCCCCCTCAGGCCTTCGCTCACACACACACACACACACACACACACACACACACACACACACACACACACACACACACACACACACACACACACACACACACACACGCAGACACACACACACACCTCTCTGTGGGCCCCCCACTCTCCCTGGGGTGAGATGAGCCCACCAAGGCCCCTCCTGGAGCTGTTCCCCCAGCAGCCCTGGATCTCTACCTCTCTTACCAACCGCTCCACACAGACGTGGCCAACAGCCAGGGGACGCCACTGTTGGGATCAGGGGTTTGAGGGCGGTGGAAGATATGTGTGTCTATGCATGTGTGTGTAAGTGTGCACGTGCCTGTATACGTGCATGTGTGAGTGTGTTTCTGCGTGTGTATGTGCGCAGAAGGGGGGTCTATCCCCAGACACAAGTTGCTCAGTTTTTTGGAAAGTCTCTGGCCCACCCAAGAGGAAAGAGTAGGAGGAGGAGGTGGTGGGGGGGGGGGGGGGGGGGGGAGGGGGGAGGGGACCAAGGCCTTGGGGGAACAAAGCCTTATTTCAAACTTGCCAAAAACAGGGGTCTTTATGCTGTGATGCTGGGGCCCCCCTCCTATGTAGGGAGATGTTATCGCAAAGATGCAATATCCACCTCGGCATAGGGCCGGGGGGGCGGCTGCATAGGCCTCCAGTGTTACACTAAGTACCCTGGGGCACTGACCTCACTAATGAAGTCTCCCTTGGCTGCTGCTACCCACTACTGTACCCTCCTTTGTCTTTCACACGGGGATCTCTCACTCTATTTGTCTGTCTGCCATTCTGTCAGCCTGCCTGGCTGGCTGCTAACAACAGCTGTGTGTGTGTGACCGTTGGTCATATTTTGTCTACTTTGATAATTTGTTTACAGCTTATTGTTGGTCTGTTTCTGTCTTGCACGGGGATGTTTGCTTGTTTTGTCTGCCGTCTTGATTTGCTTTGAGTTTGAACGTCTCTCTTCATTTGCCATTCGTCAATCTGCACGGCTGTCTCCATAGCTCGCTTTGAAGTGTCTCCCTGATTTACTGTCCGGCTGTCTCTTATAGTCCTTTTGACTTTGAAGCTTTCAGTTATCTTACCATCGAAGCCTCCTCTTTTACTTACTGTGACTTTTATATGTGGCCTTGAGTTGCATTTAAAGATGTTACACCAAGCTCTTCAGGGAATCCGCAAGTGGGAAAAGGGAAATTTGATTTTGCGAGATGGGGATCGGGAGAAAAGCACAATTAAAGTGGACGCCCCACATTCCTGTGTGGAGCCAGTGGCCTGGGGTTAGGATTTGCTCAGTTTTCCTGACAGCTTGGAAAGCCCACCACTCCATGGCTTTATCCTCGTCTCAGCTTGCGTCTTATGTCCCAACCCAAAATTTAAAGATCGAAAATGATATTCATTAAGAGGAGAGCCAGTAGAGGGCTGTGAGGAATTTGTGTGAGCTGCAGAGACGTCCAGGACTTGGAGTCTGTGAGACCTGTTGACAGCTTGATTTCACTGTAAAAACACATGAATAATTGTTATGTTTTTGTACAGATTCTGTATTAAACACGTGCCAAAGAATCACAAGAGGGACTGGTGGTTAGCGGTTCTTAGTTATAACTATTTCCAAAGCTCAGCCATCTTATTGTATGCTTGTAAATGGTAAAATCCAAAATCTATCATAAAGTAACTACTGTATTCTAGTCATCATATAGGATGGATCTTCCAGCCTCCTGTTGATAAGCTGTCACTGGTCTCTGAATCCACCAATCAACCAAGGGGTGTGGCACCCCTTCTTTGAGGCACCGAGCAAAGAGTGCAGGTCTCTCTGCAATTCCACAATGCCCAGCCCCTAGAGAGCCAAAGTGGAAAGTTTGCTTTAGCACCCACTGGGTTTGAAGATGAAAGAGCTTTGGGATGACATGGGTCTATGGTTGGGGGAGAAGGGGGAGCACTCAACACAGGGGGGCTTATATCTCTTTATCCCGTCTGACGTGCTGTGGCTGGGCTCAACCCACATCAGCTGTCCACTTTTCTCCGGCTGCCAGTCGCCGTGCAGTCCAAAGCTGGCCTGTCTGCTGTTGGATTACCTGGGCGAACGAGTGTACCCCTTCATCCCCTTATGCTCTGAATACACAGCTCACCCTACCCCGCCTGAAAGCCCTCACCTGAGCACCCCTGCATGGCCCTCGGGTGCAGTTATAAAAAGATGAAGGGGTCTGGAGCTTGGGTTGGGTGGGGCTGGACTAGGGCATTGGCAGGGGTTTGTGGAGGGACTGCTGTAGTGGTGTTTATGGGAGCTAGGCAGGATTAGTTGGCGGCTGGTGGTTATTGATTCAATTTGAGATGCTTTTTTATCTGCAAGCCGCCTAAGGCCAACGCACATGCTAGCTTCCTCCAATGGGCCCTAATCCCTGCTGGTTATAAAAGGAATATGCCTTTGGTGGCGGAGGAGATGCTCTGAATGCCTTCGCTGCAGCAGAGGAGGCATCTGTCATGTGTGTGTTTGGTTGAGCCGGCACTGGGATCAGGGGGGCTCGGCATGTTGGCTGCAAGTTTTAGCCGGTGCTGAGAGCTAGAGTAGGGAATGAGTCAACGTACTTTTGGTATGCACTCACAATTTGCACTGCTGGTGGTATCCATGTCTCCAGCATTAACATGCATGCATGTTGTAGTTTAACTTGCAGCTCAGGAGAGCGACGAGCCACATTTCTTTACCTCAGCCTCATAAGTTTGCGATCAAGCATTCAGCGACGTTATTCATTTGTGATTAAAGTAAAAAGTGAACTAGAAGAGATATCATTCCATAACATGTCTTATATCTTACATTGCCTTACATCTTTACAAAAGTAGGAGAATGAGTGAAATGGAAGAACATGAGTGACATCAGAGGGAGAGAGAGGGGCAGAAACCTGAGGTTAATGAGAAGACCAACAGAGGCTGATGGATGATGAAAGAGTGATTCAGCTCTTTTTCTCCTCCCCTCCCTCACTTGTGTGTTTATTCTGAGATTGTCATTTGTCATTGGTGGAGGGCCTTTCTTTCCCTCTTGCAACAGCCAGCTCCAAATCATGCGCAGACAGATGGAGAGGCCAGCAACTCAAATAGAGATGGGATGGAGGGGGAAGAACCAAGGCCAGCATCCCACGTTTGATGTCTCTCCCCTGGGCCTCATCCGCTCTGTCACCCCCCTAGATGGTGCTGATAGATGGAACTTCGAACCCACCGGGGACAGTGACACAGAAGTATGAAACAGAAGCAGGGATGAGTGTGAAAGATGAATGGCTCGATGAAGGGAAGTTGATGTATGAAACGATGTGAACGGCAACAGCATCTCACTATTTCATCCTTTCATCGTGCTTGACTCAAATTGCATGTGCCACAGTGAGCATTGTGTTAATCGATAGCACATTTTTACTTATAGAAGTAGCCGTCAAGAAAGAATGTCACTGAATTCAGAGGTTCGGTGTCCCGGTCATCAGGTAACGCAGTGTTATTGGTGCTCGTCTGGCCATGTAATCCAAATGAGGCACTTCAAATGCACTTAAATGAGTCAAAACACCGTGTTAAATAACTAGTATTATTGTGTAAGTAGTAGTGTAGTAGCTCCAGTGGTAGAAATAGTATTGTTGCTATAATGTTAGTTGTTCCTGTTGATATAATAATAAACTTTATTTCAGACACAGGTCCATATGGCACAACATACAGCATAAAAAGGAAATACAAAAATACATAGAATAAAAGTGGACAAAAATGGACAAATCATAAAAGCCTATAAAATATACAAGCTATTACACCAGTGTTGTCTGAGCCTCGATGTGTATCTGTAGCAGCTTTTCAGAGGACTGACTAGGGCTTCAATTATATGGTTCTCTGACTTGTCCAGTCGACACATAAAACCAAACATCAGTTGCCTTAAGAGTGCCTCACAGGTTGGCACTCTATTAGACACAAACAAATGACTGGCACTATGCCACCTAGGGACACGGAGTTCTACAGGTAACCACTAGAGGCTGACAAACAGCTGTGACCAGCCACAACTTGCCACAGCTATGGACTACTGTATTGCAGTGCCACACAAATTAAAAGCAAACAATCAAATAATACACACACACATTACTCTTCAGCATCTTGTGTCTGCAAACACAACTGACAGAAGCGGGAGAGAGAACAGATTTCAAAAAACATGGTCGAACGTGCCCGATTCTGATTGGATACGTGGCGTAAGCTACTTCTCACCACACAGCTAATCAGACTTACCAGCTGATTAAGAGAGTGTATAACATTAATGACGTCTCCCTGCCTGAATTTACGCTGAGCTACATAAGGGATGATGTAAGGTGATTGCATTCATTAAATATACCTGTTTATCATGGTAGCTGTCAGAAAAATGCTGTTACGTTTTCTCTTTCCATTTATGGCGGTGCTGCCACAGAAGTGCCAGCATAATGCTAGTAAGAATGCATAGTTGCCGTTGTGTTTACCTCGTGCCCAATATGGAATTTGAGAAGCTGGATGCAGTGCAGGGGACAGTGGCAGTGCCAACCATCTGGGGCTTTCACCTGCCACCCTGTCCATGAGCCAAGCAGGAGACCTGGATGTTATAGGGGCCTGAGGTACTGGTGTCAGCTGCCTGAAACAATTCAGCCATTCTCATTTCCAGCTACCTACATGTAGGAAACTTCCTGTCGGAGGGTTTTTTTGCGGCTTAGATGTCAAGCTTAAAAGGAATTAAACAGAGAGAAATTCACAATTTATTAGTTGCATCAAATTAAACCAACATTGTTATATTTTCATCTTTTATATTTTTAAATAACAGTTGTACAGTTGACAGTTGTATAACCAGTTATAGGGGAAAATATTTCACCCCCTTGCTCATGCGGTGGAAATCGTGATGCCTGGCAGCTGTGTCCGTGTTGGGGCCAACGGCCAGGTCAAGTTTAGCTCCCCTGGCCTTTGCAGCCTGGAGCTCATTTAGCCCCCTTTCATTATGTACTGTATTTATTTGTATGGCCTTTCTGATTGCTGCTGCAAGCCTTGTGGAATGTAGAGCACTTATGCACAGTTGTCATTGCAGTCTCATTCCAAAAGCTGCATTTGATGGGTACATGTATGTGTGTGTGTTTGTGTGTGTGTGTGTGTGTGTGTGTGTGTGTGTGTGTGTGTGTGTCTGTCACATTCATTGTGCCTATCACAGATCTAGCGCTTGTGTCACTGAGTTCAACACTTTTGCCGTAGTTGCAGATGTTTGTTTTTTGTACTATACAGTTTTAGTATATCCCTCTCTCTCTTTCCATTGTACTGGGCCTGTTTTAACCAGGACCTGTCATAGTAGACCCTTGTCTCGCCAATAAACATTTCTTGGAATTTATGAACCACCAGACATGAATAAATGAAAGCACTTGTATCCCATATAATGGCAAAACTCCCAGCTAATATAGTCCATGTCTTGCAATTCTTTCGTTTGTTCCAAACCTAAAGATGAAAGACGTTATTTGCACTGAAACTTAAGTTTGCTCAAATATATGCTACCCCAAAAACATGCAATGAAACACAGTCACACTTATGTCAATGGGAAATCAACCAGATTAAGACATACGTTGAGTTGTCGGATGTATATTGAATGAACTTCACTTGCAAGAGGTGATGGTTGTGGTAGCGGGTGAAGCAGATATGTATGGTAAGAAAATGTAGTACTTATTAGTACTTATTTGGTCCCTGTTTACCTCAACCTTTACACATATACCCCACTCACTCTTCCAGGCAGTATGCAGTAAGTAGTACTCTAGTGATGATGCAAGAACCGGCTTGGATGCCCCTCTCCCTCCTCCCTTCTTCTCCACAACCTTTCCTCGCCTCACTCTTTCCTCTCTCAAGAACCCCCACCCCACCTTAAACCCCTCCTCCTGAACTGACATGGCACCCACCAGGCCGGGGACCAGGCTGGGGATTCTGAGGTGGCGCCCAGACTCGGATTATTTACAAGAGCTGTAGCGCTGCAGAGACTGTGGCATTTCTTCTTTCAAATGCCTGGGATGGAAAGGCATGTTTGGGAACACAGAATCTCTATGGCCAATTACTCTCTCTCTTACCCTCCTTCTTTCTGCTACTCTCTCAGTCTGTTTTTTTGCAGAGTAGGAAGTATTTTCACATTGAAACAGTCTGAGTTACTCAATCAATCTCACATGCTCGTAATCATGAAAAACATTTTGTATTTAAACACACAACTCAACAGTTTCTGCTCTGAGATTAAGGAGTGTTTTCTACAGTTCGGTGCAGCAAGATATTCTGGAAATGAATTTGGAATAAAATGCATTCTTGCTTCTCTGAAACATATCAATGACCACCAGTCACGTTCCTGGTATCACTTCTCTGGCCCTTTGTGAGGAAGCAAAATGTTCTCCAGACTCTGTCACTGCTACTGGGCAAAACACCTGAGCTAGCCTGCACAAATGCTTCTGCAGAGTGTGGCATGGTAGTGGGGTGCAGATAGGGGAAATTGCATGGATGCAATCTGGCATTGATGCCATGTTCCACATGCCCAGAATAGCCAGCCGTTCACGGATATCTCAGTACGCACAAACACTGTAAATTAGAGGCCTGCAGGTGGCAAAAAGGGTCGTGAAAGGAATGGGGGGTGGGGGGGACACCGGGGTTGGGAGGGAGAGGGTTGATGGGATTTCAGGCTAACTGTGGGGTGGGGGTTGTTTCTGGGGAGTGTGAGGCAGTGTGGAGTCAGCAGGGGTCAGGTTTGCTGTCTTGGGTATCAGCATCCGGACGCCGACGCCAAAACAGCACAAACTGCAGAAACGATTAGACGAAAGGGAGAGGGGGAGAGATGGAGAGACCTCCAGTGTGGGTCACGCTGTTTCACGGCTACTGTAGCCCCCTGGAGAGATAAAGACATGGCTAAAAGGGAAAGGAAGGGGGGCTGGAGAATGAGACAGCAATGAGGAAGGAGAAAGCCTTGGCGTCAGTCGGGGGTTGGGGAGAGGTATGTTATGACATGGAAATCCCAGCCTGTTGGTCACGCTGGCCTATGTGGGGCTTTGAGCGGCCTCAGAGTCCAGCCTGGCTGCCACCTACCTGGTGCTGGTTGGAGCCAGGATACAAGGCATCAACCTGTCACCGACTCCTGCTTGTAAACAAACCAAATACCGTGGGAAAGACGGGGTGTCAAGCGGAGGATGCTGCTGTCTCCATGCCCTGTCTTCTCTCTCCCTCATGCTCTCGCTCATCAACCCCCAACTTTTTCCTCTCGTGTCAGCGAGAAATCAAATACCACCACCTTCCGTCACTGATGTCCTGAACTCGTGAACTTTCTGAAAAGCATGTGCCGTTTTATTTGTTTGCCACGTGAACTATTGAGGTGAGCCAAAGAGCCCAGCTCTTCATGCCTCTCAGAACAACTCTTCAGTTCAAGAGCTCATTAACCACACAAAACGATCCAATTCCTGCCTGCCACTCCTACCTGTTATGGATATTAATATCTAATATAGTTTCTGCAGTTCCAACATTTCCCCGCATGCCCCGTAGTTGTGAACGTTTTCTTCCCCGTTGGGGATAAATATAGATGTCTGTCCTCGGTTTAGCATGTTTGAGTTTGAGAGTTCCAGCTAGTTTACTCTTTTAATAATAAACTAGTGTACCAGAATAGGCAATATTGCAGGTCTCTATGGCAACCACAGGCTTTGCATAGGAGAGATGGAGAACATGGCCATCATCAGCCAGGCAGGCAGATGGTTTTTAACATTGACATTTTTGGAGCGATACCATTACAAGTTAGTCCAAGACTTCCCATCACCAAGCCAGCCATGAAACCCGCTCTCAATGTTCTTTCCAGTTTTGGATACATGCCCCCCCCCCCACCCCCCCCCCCCCCCCCCCCCCATCTTCCTCCTCTCACAGACAGGTCACAGCCTGTCATTTTTAATAAATGCTTGAAACTAAGCACTGTTTTTTGTCCTGGTAGATCTAGAAATGACTAAGCTGGTTGGGAAGACTCTGGAGAGGCCCTAGGGTGAGGGAATGGAGCTGGAAGGAGGAGCTGGCCCCCGAGACGCCTGCAAGCCGTCGGGATACACACTGGCCTGGCCACAAAAATGAGCCTCTGGCCAGTGTTGGCCGCCCCTTTGGCTTTACACAAATACACTCTCACTGACACACGCACACACCAGTGGAAAAGTGTGCCTGGAGGTAGCCGAGGAGCTTGTTGAGATTAAGAAAGACGATGGGGGAATTTGGGAATAGAGGGTAGAAGCGGAGGGTTGGGGTGTTGTAAATTCATTCATATTTCTCCCCCTCTCTGTACAAGCAAGCCAAACCTCACTGGGTAAATCAGTGCTCTTCGTAAACAAGCCGCAAGCACACAATGGCGCCTCCAACTCTAGAGAGTCAGAGAGAAAGACATTAGAAAATAAAAGAAGAAAAAAGTGACAGAAAGAGGGCATGCCAACCTTTAGACTGACATGCTAGTGAGGGGAACACACTCAGCAGAATATGCAGAAAAACAACAATAAATACAACCGCAAATAAGTCCAACATCCAGAGGCTTGCAGAAGGATTGTAATTGATCGTGACCGTCATCTATCAGTTGTGGCCGTGGTCTACAACACTTCCTCATATGTGGCAGGAGCATGCCTATTCTCACAAGAGTCTAATTAAGCAACACAAACATACGCTTATAGTAGTATATTGTATGTACAGTGTGATTGTTTTGTGTATTGCAACATATGATATATATAATTCATAAGCCAAGTCGAAATCAAACCCTTGGTGGCTCGCAGCAGAGTCATACACCTTTCTTCTCGTGTTTTAGTCCTCAAGCTCTACCATGATTGCACACAAAAGCAACAGTACCCTCTTAGGACTAATGTATTGAGATTACAGGCAATTATGTCTTATTACCATTGGGTGGGGGAAGCGGGGCTCATTTGCAGTATTTGTTCAGTGAATGTTTAATAGCGGGAATGGGGAGGGAGCCTGGTGCTTCCTGCTGTACGAGCTGTGATGCTGCAGGAGAACTGTAGCGTGGCGCAAATATAAACGACTCATTTCCCCCTCACCTGGAAGACGAAAGTGGAGCTAATCCAGATACATCAGTGCTAATAGCCTAAATAAATCACTTGTGCGCTTACTTTGGGGCTTGTTGTCTTTTGGAGTAACAGATATGGAAAATCAAGCCATCGTCTGGTACTCATGAAAGGAGCATAATTTACTTATGTTTGAACTTCTTTTAAACTATCTCTTTGTTGCTACGTTAGGCCTGTAGCAATTATTACATAATTGTCTAATCACAATATTTTTACGTAATCGCGGTTTCTTTGTTGAACCGCAATTAATCGCTAACTCTGTTGATGGTAATTGATTTAGTTTAGATATGCCAAATTGTAATTATATAAGTGATTATTGGTCGGACTGTTGAGCTAGCTAGTGTTATGCTTTTTGTTAGTTGTTGGCACGTGTCCCTTTACACGTTCATAGCAACAAAAATGACAAGGAGGGATACAGTTAAAAAAAAGTAAGTACTGTACAGAAGCAGTGATGACTTTTTTGCGACATAGTTTTGCCAATATTGATGACTTTTGTACTCCTAATTTAATTTTTAATTTTACTGTCTTACTTTCTGTCTTTTATTGATGAGGATAAATGCTCTAATGTTCTATTTATTTGTCAATTTTATGTTCTTATATAATGTTTTATGATAATAAAGAGGCGTGGTTTGCTTCATAGGCTGTGTACCTGTGTTAATACATTATCTGGGTCACATACCAGTGATATAACCAACAGATTTATTCTGGAATTCATTCAAATTCATTTAATTTGTTTGAAAAAGTAATAAATTAATACATATTTTTACATATATATATAATACATAAATTTGAAAGAGACAATTATGTTGTTAATCGCAGTTATTTCTGGGACAATTAATTGTACAGAAAAATGTGAAATTGTTACAGCTCTATACAACTGAATTAAGCATCTGATTAAACGTTTTTGGTCCGGTTATTGACATGGACCCCTTTCTCTTCCCCCGTTTCACTTGTGATTCTTTTTGTTTTAGTGCAGTCTTTGAGTGAGGTCAATATTTAAATTTTAAGCTGACATGCTGGTGTGCTATTTACACAAGAAATGCTGTCATCTTAGATATTGCCATTTTAGGAATCTTTACACAAATCAAATTGCTGAATAATTAAATGTTAAATATCTGGCCACAGGGACAAGCTTTATTGCCTGCCCAGATCAGCATAAGCAGGCCAAAATCAATGTCACTCTCGTCCAATTTACTGAAAAACAAAAACAGCCTCAACCTAAGTGTTGAGTGTTTTTTGGTAAGTTATGTACCAAGAGGATTTGAGACCGATTTATTTCACTGACAAGAACCCTTAATTATTAAGAAGCGTTATCAGGAGCAAACTTCCCCTTTCACCTACTGGCATATACACCATGCTGTCAAACTCAGCATCCTTCCAGTGAAAATGTGAAGCATGAAAGGGTTGCTGTGTAGCGCTCTTCCTTTCCTTTGGACTCTCCATTTTTGTTGCTGTGTGATGGCAGTCTGTGGCGGTATATTTAGTCGTACGGTTTGGGACAGGAAGAGGGGAAGCGCTGAGGTTATTTGATTACTTCATTATGGTCATATATATGGCCATATATTTATGTATACTTTGTTATGTATGTCATTACATGTACACCAGTGAGTGTTTGTTTGTTTGCGTGCATGTGCTTGTGTGTGTGCGTGTGTGTGTGTGTGTGTGTGTGTGTGTGTGTGTGTGTGTGTGTGTGTGTGTGTGTGTGTGTGAGTGAGTGTGTGTGTGTGTGTGTGTGTGTGTGTGTGTGTGTGTGTGTGTGTGTGTCTGAGTAAAGAGGGCTTAGTGTTTGGACCACCCTGTGAGCTGGGCTGAGTGACAGCACGGGCCTCAAGACTCATACAGCAGACACACACACACACACACACACACACACACACACACACACACACACACACACACACACACACACACACACACACACACTCTCAAGAACATACAGTACTCAAACACACGTCAGCAAGCTCATTTTTCAACATGTTTTCTACTCTATTAATGTCTCATGACCAAATACATATCATGCTCCAAAGCAAACATGCTGTATTAAAATGAAATAAATCACTTTGGGATCAGGAGAGAACACACACACTCTAGTACAACACTCTACCACCCAGTAGTATTGCAGCGAATGTACCTGCTGTTTTAACCCTACCCCAATTTTTTAACACCTGATTTGAAAAGACAGGCCCAAAATTATTATGGTGCTTTAGAAATAATATTTTCTCTTTCTCTGTGGATTTGAGGAATAAAGTAATGTGTGGTGATGACATAAAGCTAAATTGAAATTAATTGTTACTTATTTTCAGACCGCTTTGACTGTAATTTTCCATTAGTCACCAGTTGTTTCTCTTTAATGAATAGAGGCACAAGTCCAGTTATCCACCACAATGAAGTGCTAGCCTTGCTAACCGTGTATCTTTAGGACCCCAGTCAGATATTCAAAACAGGTCAAGCTGTGATGATGTCATTCATATCAAAAGTTTCTTTTTTGTATTAGTAGTTGGACTAGTGTCTGTGGCCCGACCCCCGTGTTATCATTTAGAGCACACACACTTACATTTACTGGTGGTTTTGATATACTCATGAGGACATTGTTTAGACCGATACACAGGTACTATGCAGTACAATACTATTGCCATACTTAATAAGAAAACAAATCTATTCTGTGCAGACTTTGTGATTATGTTTGTTGTTGTATGTGTGTGTGTGTGTGTGTGTGTGTGTGTGTGTGTGTGTGTGTGTGTGTGTGTGTGTGTGTGTGTGTGTGTGTGTGTGTGTGTGTGTGTGTGTGTGTGTGTGCGTTAGCCTAGCAGTGTTTTATTTTCTTTTCAATTGCAGTGAACCTCAAACTTGCAACATACTCAAGAGTAGCAACAGATTTATTTTTGCACACCTGTTAGGCACCTCTGTAGTTTTATATTACAGTAAGCAGGAGAAAAGCCTGGGTCTCCTTTCAAATATGATGTCAAATACTAATTATTATTCCCTTTGCTTTAAAAGTGCAGCATATAGCATTTGCCAATAATGTATCCCATCTAACATCATTCATTTACTGTATGCTAGCATGCACACCGAAAAGAAGCTCTGCTTGTAGAGAAAGCCAAATCCTGAGTAGATTCCTATAATCGCCTCAAGTGGCACCATTCTAGCCAATGCCTTATTCCCTGGATGTCTGGATAGGAAATAAAGGCTGGAAACTTTGATACACTTTTGGAATTGTTAAAAGTCTCTGGATCCATGACCGTGACCATGACATCATTGAAGAATCGCTAGCTGTCATACAAAGGCCTTGGAAGTCCAAAACATATGCTGCTATCTGGTAGTTATCAAGAGAAAACATTATTTCAAATCTTTTTCATTTTACAATTCCATCTTTTGCTGTAATTGCCGAATAGCTATACATTACACAACGTTCAGGTGAACCAGTGTGATAAATGCCTCTTCCTCTCTCTTCTATGACACCTTCTGTTGTCAGATGATAACTGTACATTGATACAGAGTCTTAGTCTCAATGCTTATAGCTTAATAATATGAATGCATAGCGGAAGCCCTAAAAATAAGACTGCTGAGAGGCAACTAATTTAGCAACTGATAAACCCGCCGTCTTAAACGAGAGGCCGAAGTTAATATATGAGAAGCCGACGGGAGCTTTCTCTTATTACTCTCTAAGTCATACAGTAGATCCTTGTTGTTGGGCTGTCCCTCTGGATCAGCCAGCACATAAAACATTAGACACTGTTGAAAAAAAAAAAAAACTCCAGCTTGATCACTTTTGTAATTCAAACCGTGGGCACCAGAAGCTGAGCTAGGGTCTTACAAATGTTCCTATACACCTGCATATTAGTGAAAAGTAAATGTTCTAGTCACATGCACTGCTACTGTCTTGATTTATTTATGTGAAAATGGCTGCCCTTTCCATCAATGCACCCCTAGTAATTAAATAGAGATCTGAATACTTATTACAGTATTTTGATAGATGTATGACTCAATCTGAAAAGAGCTTTGCAAAGTGCAGCGGAGCGGGCAGCTGTTTGCAGTAGCAGAAAGGGAAGGGAGGAGAGACATTGGCTTGCGGACTGACCGGGGGACATCAAAGAGGACGAGGCGAGCGCTGAGCTGAGCTCTCTCCAATGATTAAAAGCAGGGGCCACAGTAACGTCTGGATGGGCCATTTAAAACTAATGAGGGAAAATAAATAGAGCAATGGCTATTGGCATGTGTAGGTGGAGAGGTGGAGTGAGTGTGTGCGTGTGTGTGTGTGTGTGTGTGTGTGTGTGTGTGTGTGTGTGTGTGTGTGTGTGTGTGTGTGTGTGTGTGTGTGTGTGTGTGTGTGTGTGTGTGTGTGAACATAAAGAAGGCAGACGTCACCAAGCAGCAAACCTTGAATTTTAAATGATCTGTCTCACAATGCCATAGACTTTATAAATGATGTGCATTGTGTGACGCACGGTAGAATTTCCACCACCGGGATCATCTATAATTTGACAGGCTAGTTCAGCCTCCTCATACATGCATCACCGCCTGTAGATCTAAAATTGATCCTTACGGTTAACGTTGATTATTATCAACGTCATATTTGACATCAACATTGACTCACCCTGTGTCGCTGCGAGTTGACTGTTTATAGTATTGCGTGTGGTTCGCTCTGAAGGATGTAGGCAGGAGATACTTGATTTTATGAATGAGTCATGTTACTCTGGATCGCTTGCCCTCTCCTCATGCTCACACAAATAGGAACATGCACACCAAGTGAGGCGGAAGACAAGTAAGTGGAAGTGAAGAGCTGACACAGGCACATCAATTAACAGCCAATCTATGGGGCAGTCAACAAAGCCATGTGTTGTCATTCATCCAAGGGGAAGGTTGTCTATGAGTACAATTTGTACGTCATGAGTGACATCAGTTCTGGATGCATTGCGGGCGTTTATTAGTCATCATACCGTAATTGCCTACATGCATATTTCAGAAATGTAGCTCAACTCTGTGAAAAAAGTGCTAGGAACTTCTTACTTTTCTTCGATTCTGTAACCAAAACTTTTTTTTTTACTATTCTGCTTCTGTTTCTTTCACAACTATACGTTTCAATTTCTTCTCCAATAATTTCTTCTTTTCTCTTGTATTTGTCTGTTCTTATAATTTGCAGTTCTCTTCTTCTTTAAATTCTTTTCCTCTTGTTGTCATCATCTTTTCCATGTTCAAAGCACAGCTTAAGCAAAGGCACAGACTGCTCAGCTCCTACAACAAGCCATCGTTTTCTTTGTTGATAATCCAAGTGCTTGGCTAGATTATACGAAAAGCCAACCCATTTTAACGGATTCCAGGCCCCTTTTCACAATGTCAGTTGAGTTATTTCTCAATCCACTGCTCTTCCAAGATCTAATGGGCAATTATCTGCGGAGGAGAAGTTAATGGGTGTCCCATTTCACAAAGTCCCCAGTTATTTATGTCAATGAGCGCCATTGTGTGGAAACGTGGCAGACCCGTGCTAACCGCTCTACTTGTTTAGATATTCTCTATGGAATCCCACACCCATTGTAAGCCAGCACTAACCACAAGACCAACGTGTGTGTGTGTGTGTGTGTGTGTGTGTGTGTGTGTGTGTGTGTGTGTGTGTGTGTGTGTGTGTGTGTGTGTGTGTGTGTGTGTGTGTGTGCGTGTGTGTGTGTGTGTGTGTATGTCCAATGTAACGTACATAAATGCAGAGACATGATGAAAGTATATACTGACCACCCCAATACACACAAACCCATATAAACAGACATCCCGCCTCCCACATACACCACACACACACACTCACCACAGACACTTACACAAGCAGCGCCGTAGACCTACCACCACATACTCAGACAACCCCCCTACACACGCACATAGCTAGAGACCCACAGCCACATATGCAGGCATCTCCCCCCCCCATACACACACACAGAACCAGAGACCCACCACCAACATCAACACCCACAGGCTCAGGCTTGGTGACATCATGGCTTGGATGACAGCACGTCTTCCAGCCCCATTAGTCTGATTGTAGGTGGCTCCGCCGCAGTGATTTATGGGTAAATATCCATAGTCACTCTCTGCTGTGTTGATTTATAAGCCATGTTTTGGTCCCTTTGGTCCCCAGACCACAAGACTTGGGAGGGGGAGTCCTGTACAAATAATGACATTGTAAAACTGGAGACAGAGGGAGAGAAGACCCGCCCTGTCACTCTCTCATCACCCGGCGCTGTTGACATGTCTTGATTGGTCAGTGAAATCAGGAGGCTCGGCACATGTGTATGTGATGCCAAATTGTCTTTCAGTCTTCTTGTAGTTTTCTCTCTTTGCATACACCTGCCCACCTGCAAATGTCTAGCTAGCTGTCTCCCTTTGTACTGTCTTCCTGTTAGCCTCCCAGTCTCTCTGTCCATTTGTTTTCCTATTGATGTCATGTAATTGTTTGTCATCTGTTTTCTTTCCCACTTTTTTCTTTGCCTCAGAAGTGTCTGAGTTTTTAAGAGCCCTATTAATTCTGTCTAACGCCACAGTGGAAAATGGCTTTGCACAGGCAAGAAAGAAAGAAAGAAAGAAAGAAAGAAAGAAAAACACAATGTTCACATCCTATGTAAACTCCACATCAGTCTTGTATTCATTTTTGTTCATTTTTGAGCATATTACTGTTTGTATTCTGTTAAAAAACGCCCACAAACCCTTATAAAAACTCACTTTGTTTACTTTGTATACTGACTGTATATTTTAAAGTCTGAGTATAATTACACCAAGAACTACTGTACATACTTTTAATTTATTTTCCTTCTTTCTCCCATTTTTTTCTTTAAGTTATTTTCTTTTCTTTATATCTCTCGATCTCTTTCACCTTCTAACCTTTCCTTTTCTCTCTCTCCAACCCAGCTGCGTAGGAGGCCCCCAGTTGACTGCTCGGAGCTGTTGTTTATAATTGGGTTGTGCTTTGTTACCACAGCACGTAGCATGTTGCCCTCAGTCCAAACAAATCTGGCAGTTGTTTAAGCAGTGAAAATGCACTGAGCCTGTTAATGCAAAAAGGAGAGCAGGTAGCTGTAAATGTCATAAAACTCACAATTTGGCACATTTACTGGTCAATTGTTGCTAGTTGGACACAGTGTTGGAAGAGTTGTATCTCAAAGCTGTTGTAATGTTTTGTCTAAGCGGCACTGCCAAAAATGATAAGCGCTGCGTCTGTGTTTTATATTAATACGTTTCATTTTACTTATACAAATTTGCATGTTTTTTTCCTCAGCTCCTCCAACGGAAAAACATATTTGTCTAGTATTTTTCTATTCCAGATATAAACTGTATAATATTAATTCTGAACGCTCACAGTTAAAGTCTAACAGCTTAATGATCGTATATATATATAATTGCACTTTAATAAGCTGCAATTATTTATTGTTAGCGGTAGCATTATTACATTGTTGTTGTTGGGAGGCTTTGCAGTGCATAGTGTGAATCCTGAAGCCATCTGTCACACTCTCCTCCCAGGAGCATGTATAGGGAGGATACACTGAAAGGCCACCAGGAACCCATTGAGAGCCCTTCAAGGAAGTTTCTAAATATGTGTGTTTATGCATGCATGTATGAGAATCAGTGTGGGTGTGTGTGGGTGTGCATTGGGATGTATTGGGATGTGTGTATACTTGTGTGCGAGTTATAATTAGAAGCTTCTCCTGACTGACAGGTGTTGGGACAACCTGCTGCGGCCCTCCAGTGGTGCATGCTGGGTGCCCGCATCTCCTCTAGTCTCAGCCAGAGAAATTGGCAGGTGGATTTCATACTTGTGGAAAGCGTGGGTGAATAGAGGGATGGATGGACATAAGTAGGAATGGGATGATTAAAAAAAGAAAGTATGACAGTATTTCCTGCATATCCTTTCAGAGCAATGGCACCATGCTTGACATTTCCACCAGCTATGAGTAATGTTCTCAACCTGCTCAGGCTGCACAGTACTCGCTCATTGGACAATGAGGTGGCAGAGATTTGTACGTGCCCACAGCCAGACACTGAAAACACACAGTGAGTCATTATAAACCATGCCAACACCACACACACACACACACACGCACACACACACACACACACACACACACACACACACACACACACACACACACACACACACACACACACACACACACACACACACACACACACACACACACGTCGTCTTTCATACAGATGTGCACATATGTACATACAGAGCCTCGCCCACAGCAGTTGCCCACAGTCACACTAAAGGTTGCCAGCCACTAAGCACAATGTAGATTTCATGACTAAATGAATTTATATTGACGTCCACCAGATCTAAAAAAGTCTGAGCGTGTGGGCTGTTACTGTATGAGGAAGCAGGATTTGCTTACTGGTCATAACCATGCACTGATCATCGTCAACATTTGCGG
Organism: Gymnocephalus cernua; assembly: GCA_023631565.1. Taxonomy (NCBI): domain Eukaryota; kingdom Metazoa; phylum Chordata; class Actinopteri; order Perciformes; family Percidae; genus Gymnocephalus; species Gymnocephalus cernua. The sequence goes on from CM042443.1 coordinate 14,964,602, forward strand.
CTGCTGATCTCATAAACTGAACAGAAAACAAAATGACTTAAAGTAGTTTTTTTTGTTTTCAGCACACAATAATTTAAACTAGTCATATTGGACCAAAATACATATAATGAATGTGTGCTTTACTGTAGTACTGTACCAGAGGCTACCATGTAAGACCCTCTTTCAGTTTGAATGACCTAGAATAGGATATTTACAGATCATTTATATTAAAAGAAGAACATACTGAATCTGTTACAGCAACGACACACAGCAGATTATTCCAGTTTATGGGTTACAGTGCCGTATCAGATTCTCATGCCCACACTTTATGTAAAGGGCTCGTCTCGAGGATGTCACAGGTCAATACTGTAGGTCCCATGTGAGTCAGCTTTATGTGTGAAACAGTTCCAGTTCACAGTGTTAACAGTAATAGCTATCAGGTCACAAAAGGCAATTATGTTTCTATGTAATATAAATTTTGTCTGATTATTAACACCATTGACACGGCTGATTTTGAAGAAGGCATGAGGGTCGAAAACGTCATCTCAGTTAAAAAGAGCAATGCATGTGGAGCCATATTATATGAAGAGACTGAACTCATTCACTCTCGTGGTGTCACTTTGGTGGTCAGTATGACTGTGTAGTAGAACTATGTTAGGGTTAGAGAGAAGCATCACCATATATTTAAGCTATGTAAAAGTGGAATCTTGTTCAAATATCCATTTTCAGTGTCAACCCCTGTAGCTGCTATTCTCGCATAATCAAAGAAATCACGTGCCGAAATTTAGTTTTTGCTCATTTTATATAAACGTCATACAGTATAAAGTTTTTATCATTCTGACAACTGCGACAATGGCATGGGATTCCATTCGAAATCAATATTTTAGTAAATACATAACGTAGTACACACACAAAAGCTAACTTGAGCTGTCCGCTTTAGACACCTGTGTTCATCAAAGACAGTAATTAGCACCAGGAGTTTTGGGCTCAATCTCATAATTAGCTAATTGTTTATTTACTGCTGACTCTAGATCTGAATGTCCTTTCAAACATATTTGGAAAACAAGGCTGACAATGTTCCTGCTTTTAATGAGTGGAACCCTAAGATATAAAACAAAGGTATTTGATGCACAAGCAGAAACAAGTGGCATGGCTTTGCGTAAATGTGTGTAAAAGAAATTCTCTGAATGCTTGTCCATTTAAGTATTATAGCAAATCCTCAAAGTGCGCTGTTGCTCCGGCTTAAGTGCTCCATGCTGCACAAGGTCCCAGAGCAAAAACGAGGAAGTGCACCTGCTATGTGAAGCCTCCTCTTCTCCATCCACCCATGTCTCTCATCTGCACAACTTCTTCCCCTCCTGTAAACCTTCCCCCTTCTTCCCGCTGATCATTCTCTTCAGGCTATAATGAGCATTTCCTCACCCCCCCCCCCCCCCCACTTCCCTATTCTCTCACTTAGCTCCCACCCTTCCTCTCCTGTCCTCCCCTTCTCACTGTGTGCAGAATTGGAGAAGCTTATCGCCTAGCAACCACAATTAAAGTACAACAAGTCAGTGGCGGTAGCAGCCGCCATCAGAGCAAGCTCCACAAACCTTTGTGTCACCAACGGAAAGAGAGGAAAATAGAGAGAGAGTTTTCGATAGGAAGGGAGGGAAAACGGAGCGAAAGAGTTGAAGTTGGACAGGTGAACTGCAATTAGAGCCACCGCTGGAACACCCAAGTGAGGGCTTGGGTTTTTTGAAAACAAGAGAAAAAGAAGACAGGGAGAGTGGAGTAACGTTCTCTCACTGGGTTCACTGGGCTGGACTCGACAGGTATTTGTGTGCGCTGGAATTAATGGACACAAAGTGAAGGTATTCTGACAGATATGATGGTGTTTTTATGTGTGGATTACTACTTATGTATTTTTTGTTTGCTCGTGAGTCAGTATTTGAAGAAAGACATGTTGAACAGATTATGCTTTTAAGGACATTTGGCTTGAATGCAGCATATATTGTGTGTAATTTCACAGCTGTGAGGGAATGCCAAGGTTTTTTGGGTACCTGGTGTAAAGGTATGCATTCACACTCCTGTGTCTATACACACACACACACACACTAAGAAATATGTCAGCTTAAGCCTGTGGATAAAACTGGAATCTGATGAATTGTTTTAGGACTGACTAATTGATTCTTATGTATTTATTATAGTTAGAGCCATATAATCCCTTCCATATGGTCATTTCTTCCTGATTTTCAAAATTAATTTGCACATAATATACAAATATGTCCTACACTTGATGCGTAAAGCCAGCTAATTGTCTCCCATATGTTCCCCACTATCATTAGGATAATTGACTAAGGTATTAAGAATAGCTCTAGTTGTCAGGTGTGATGTCTCCTGCTGCCATTGTCTATGGAAACATGCTTTTTTTTTTGGGGCTCAGGAGGATTTAATAGTGACTAGTAAAAGATGCGTAGGAGAGAGAGCGGTTTACATTAGCTGTTAATCTCGGTGTGATTTTTGTAAGATTGTTAGTGATGCTTTCCGTGAATACATGTGGACAGAGGTGAAAAGGATGCAGATGGCAAGTTGCAGGAACACCTTGATCTAAGTTTGTGAGAGGCTGGTGTACAAACAGGCAAAAACTCATTTAATGCCATTTACAGCATTTTAATTGAAGCTTGCTTCCATAACTTCTAATTTCTGTTTGGCAGAAGATAATGTGAATGACACACTGTCACAAAAGGGAATGCTTTTATATGTTTGTTTGGTCATACATGTTTCTATGGGTTGTAAATTTCAGGTTCTTCAAAAATAAATTCTAATCAGCCTCCAGGATGCAGTAATGCTCTGTTATGGCACAATTAAAAAAAGAAGCACTCGTCATAGTGAATACCTAAATAATTCCCATGAATTTCCAGAACCATGCTGTTAGTCGTGTATGGCGTTATTTTTTAGTCAAAAGTTATGAGCGTGTAACACACGCTCACGAGCACATTATGTTATTTCACACGCGCAAAAATGAACCTTCAGCTGGCATGATAAAAGTACTCGCGCACAAATTCAACAACCGAGAGGTGTAGGTAGCTGCGAGCGAGCGCCTGGCTACTCTTACTCTGCTTGTACAGTGGAATCCTGCTCGCGCGCAGCGGCCTTCTGCTCGCGGAGTGCTGTTTTGCTCGCAGAGAGGATTTCTGCTCGCTCGAGTACATGACTTTTGACAATTTGGAGGCGGAAACCAAGGAGGGCACTGACCCTCTTATGATTGGTCACTTTCACACAGGGACATCCTTGATTGACAGCTCTCATTACAGGAAGCACGGAGTCAAAGTATCTGACGGAGTTCAGTCATTCAGTTAACACTGCACAGTGGACGGAATGGCGGCGACACCTGAAGATGTAGATGTAAGTGATATTGATGATATGATGGGGGCTGTGTGTTTGACAGTGTTATAGCAATTTAATCTGAAATTTGTTGAGAATAAACTCATTAAATATTGAGAATAAAGTCGCTGTGTTTCGAGAAAAAACTCATTAAATATTGAGAAAAAAACTTGAAATACAACGACTTTATTCTCAATATTTAATGAGTTTATTCTCAACAAATTTCAGATTAAATTGCTATAACAATGTCAAACACACAGCCCCCATCATATCATCAATATCACTTACATCTACATCTTCAGGTGTCGCCGCCATTCCGTCCACTGTGCAGTGTTAACTGAATGACTGAACTCCGTCAGATACTGTGACTCCGTGCTTCCTGTAATGAGAGCTGTCAATCAAGGATGTCCCTGTGTGAAAGTGACCAATCGTAAGAGGGTCAGTGCCCTCCTTGGTTTCCGCCTCCAAATTGTCAAAAGTCATGTACTCGAGCGAGCAGAAATCCTCTCTGCGAGCAAAACAGCACTCCGCGAGCAGAAGGCCGCTGCGCGCGAGCAGGATTCCACTGTACAAGCAGAGTAAGAGTAGCCAGGCGCTCGCTCGCAGCTACCTACACCTCTCGGTTGTTGAATTTGTGCGCGAGTACTTTTATCATGCCAGCTGAAGGTTCATTTTTGCGCGTGTGAAATAACATAATGTGCTCCTGAGCATGTCTTACACGCTCATAACTTTTGACTAAAAAATAACGCCATAGTCGTGTGCTTATTCACGCTTTGATGCGGTCATTATTTCAGCCTGAATCGTGGCTCTAAAAATAGTGCTCGTTCAACCCCCCCCCCCCACAGACCTATCTTTCACATAAAGGACACCCACCTGCTCTCATCCCCATGGCAGATTGGCACTACCTGAGGGCACTGTGGGGGAGCTGGCAGGTGAAAGGTCAGTCACTCCGTATGGCCTATCCTGTCCCCACCAGGAGGATGAAACTCATATGCAGACTTAAACGCACAGAAAAGTCAACGATGGTCAAAATGTCACTGCGCTGCACACATAAAAGCACACACACACACATACACCAACCCCTCAAAACGCCAGATTAGAGGAGTCACTTGCTGTTCAAAATGTCATCGCGCCGCTGACATAAAAGCACATACACACACATGCACACACTCACACTCAGAACAGTTTTCTCTGATGTTTAGTTTTAGATTCAAAGGGAGGAAATGGCTTTTTCTTACTTCTTTTTTTAAGGATACACTCGCTGTACTGTACCACTTAATCACTTTGGAGAATCATAGGAAAAGTGCCTGCATCAAAGTCACTGAACATCAGTAGATGTCCATTAATGGCTCCACTGGTAAAATTGGAGACATTGGGCCCTATTTTTGTGGCGGCGCAACAACGAATAAAAGCAGCGCTCCGACGTTTGGTATTTTCCTGACCTTGAAGTTCACTTTGCCCATCTGTGTGATATTTTGGTAATGTTAATCTGCTTCCAATCTTATGATTTATCTACTGTGTACTGCTACTAAATAAAAAATAAAAATAAAACACAAACATTTATTAAATCTATCAGACTGGTCAGTTATAACTCGGTATTCTGCTGTCCATGCAGGAGATATTGGATTACCGCTCATTAACCGGTGTCACAGCCTCTTTTTAAATAAATAAAAAATCAGTTCAGTTCATGCATTTTCGTAAAATGCTTTACGAAGCAAACACTGCTGTTTCACATCTTAAAATATGATGTGACCTTTAACAACGTAAATTAAAGTCGAATTATGACTTAAATGTGTTGGATTGATGGGATTATATGATTTCCTTCACCAAGCAATTTTTTCTTATTGATTTCTATCATCATTGTACTAAATAACTGTTAAAAACCCACACCACCTGCCTCGGTGTTGCGTGTTCAGGTCGTGCCGCTCTGTACCATCCAACAAGATGACTTCCTGGAGAAGCAGCTTTCCATTTGTTGAGCTCTTGTCATGTGGTTGGCACAGACCGGTGATGTGATTGGCTATCAGTATATTTATTAACCAACACATCTTTCCAATCTATATTCAACTTCTAGCCCTTTTGGATAATTTGATAACCTGTCTACAGTGTGCTCTGTCACTCAGTGTGCTCCCAATGCACTCTGGGACCTTCTTTAATAAAGCAAATGAAAGGTTTTGGAGTCAGTGAATATATTCTTAGGAAGGTCTCTGGATTTGAGCCTAGAAACCATCATAATATTTTGTATTGCATATACTTCTGTTCTATTTTGGTGGTGGGTCGTGGCTGCCTCCCTCCCCCACCTTATATAAAAATGCAAAACAGCAACAGAATTTCACTCTGCAAATGTCTCCAGCCTAAGGCCGGTTATGTGTATGCGTTGAGAGTGTGTCTCCTGTGTGCGCTACTGTCTGTCTCAGCTGTGTCACCGCTAAGGGCTAAACACCTCCAGGAGATATGGACGGCAGGGGGATACTATGTGTGTGTCTGCACCGCTGTGTATACTATAGGTTTGTTTTTGTGTCAATGTGTGTGTGTTCTGTGCATGTGTGCCTAATAAGTTGACTCTGCCAGAGGGATGTATTCAAACGGCCCCTTGTTGAGCCGAGCTGGCAGGACGTATTTGTTTGCACCTGGAGTTTGTGAACTCAGTTGTTTTCATCATCATCATCAGGGAAATGTCTTTTAAACCTGTCTCTCACTCACTCGTCTTGCCTTCTCTCACATTCACATTACAAGGTCATTACCCATGTAATTGGCTCTCCCAGGGTGGTATTGCTCATTTGATTGGTGTTCCTTTAAAGGTGCTTGTCCAGATTAGTGGGAGAGTTGAGAAATACATTACTGTAGGTCACATTGAATACATGAATGTGACAAAATACAAGTGGACTTGTTGGTATTATATACAGTACATATACACCGTATGCACATGTATACTATACTCTCTGACCTATAGTTTTGCGGCATGCTCTCTACAAGAGAGTACTTAAGGATGGAGAACCGTACTATTTCTGTCTTAGATGGTGATTGTAATGTCTGTTATTCTTCTCTGATTTCCAGAGTCTGGGCTCTGCTGACCGAAAGGAGAATCAACACAAGAAGTAAGTCCCATCTTTTTACCTGCCTGTGTACGTTCCTATCTTTTATCTTTATTTGATTTCAAGAAAACAGCAAAAGAGACGAGCGACGTGGACATTTCCGTTGAAAATCAATGGCTCCCAGAAACTTTATGTTCTCCCACCAATGGTTGTTGCCGCCATGAGCTCTTGCTAACGTGGCAATAGCAACTAAACGTGACATTGCCATGTGAGATCTTGAGAACGACATCTTCTGTGGATGTATTCACACCTAGGAGCTTTTTGCTGTGAGACAACGTTGTTAACCACTAAGCCTGTATCTTACTCGTATCAATGAAATAACCGAGGATTAGGTCTTTAGGTATTTGAGATAGACAGAGATAGATAGTTGCTCAGCAACCAAAGCAATGGACACCCATACTTTTCTCCTGTCTGTTTCTTTCTTCAGCAGTGCAACAGGCATGGTCTGTGCACCTAGAGTTTGTCTGGGTGAATGGATACTTGAAATGACAATCGAGGTGTTTATCCATTTTTTTCTCTCTCTTAATTCCGTTTGTCCGTCAGTTATCGTAAAACCCAGTGACGGTGAAACCTCAGCTCTGCGACTTTCCGGAAGTCGGTTTATTATCGGAAGTTTATACGTTACCATGGCAATGGCACACATAAAAATGGCTGCTGCTCTGACTATTCTGCTACGTTGATTTGAATGGAAATGGCCTTTCTATCCGTTTTATTTCTATGGTGTATACAGTAGTTGTGTCCAAAACGCCATACTAACATGCTATTTAGTAGGCTAAAACAGTATGTGAGATATTTTTAGTGTGTGTTAGTATGAAATATTACATCATTTGCATACAATTTCTGGTATGCAAACACCGTACACTACCTTAATACATCCATGGACACTACGCCAGCATAAATATCCCATAATGCAATGCGGTAGTAACGACAACATTCATAAACAGACAGACGCACAGCGATCAAGGCAGCTCTGTAACATCAACGATGTTTCAATTTACATTTCTACATAAAAATCAGTGATTTTTCTCACACGCGACCGTTGGACCAGTTGCTTACCTTTTCCAGTAGTGTAAGCATTATATGGCGGTGCCGGTAGAGGTTGCCACGGGTTACCATAGTTACGCGTTTTCAACCGGCAAGGAGGCTTTCAGGAAGTGACATGGTAATTACAGCTACGTGTGGCCGAAAAGTTTACTCACACCAAAGTGTGTTGAACGATAGTATAGATATCGAGTATGTAGTGCATAGTATGCATGTGGAATATGTGTGTGTGATGTCTTAAAGACACCCCATTTTACTTGGATCTTTAACAAATATAAAAATGGAAAACGTAATCAGGCTGACTCAAAGAAGACATCACTTGCCTTGTTTCCCAATAGTGAAACTCACAATGGTTGGCCTTTGTCTGTCTGTCTGTGTGTAAGTGTATGCTGTGTGTTTGAGGCTGAACTATCTTTGATTCATACAGTAAGTCACTGACATTGGGACATCTGCTGCATCATAGATGTAATGTGTACTTTTTTTTATCATTTCCGATGTGTCTGATGTGCCAGGTGTGCTGGCCCAGTAAGCGCTCAATGTGCCAGAATGGCAGACATCTGTTGCCAGGAGACAAGCTATAAAGTATAGCCATCACGGGATGTCAAGTAACAGGAGTCTTCCCCGGAAAAAGAGGGAAGAGAAAGAGTGTTCAGTTTACTCTGCCACACATTTATTTATGCAAGCTGAAACACATGTATGAGCATAAATGAACAGGCACAGTGGGGTAAATAGGAAAACAGTATTCACACACATCTATGTTCATGGTCATGTTTTTCATCTCAAGATAACCATTAACCTACATACGTGTGTGTGTGTGTGTGTGTGTGTGTGTGTGTGTGTGTGTGTGTGTGTGTGTGTGTGTGTGTGTGTGTGTGTGTGTGTGAGTGAGAGAGAGAGAGAGAGAGAGAGAGAGAGATTACTGTTCGTCAATATCCTATCTGTATTATCTCTCCATCCACCATATTAACAGTCACTTCCTCTCCGTTCTGGCACCTATTCTGCCTTCTGCTCAGCTTTCCATTGGTGGGATGATTAGGACTATGTCAATAGCATTCAGTCTCATCAAATGTCAGCAAAATGATTAATATAATCATAAAGGATTGTATTAATATGGTCAGTCATGTTCTGCCTCTCAATGCAGATCAAATATTTGCTTATTTCTGTCCTGACAGGCTATCCAACATTCTGATATTCCTGAGCAGCATGTCAAGGATTTCAGCTGTTCCTCTTCTTACCTACAGATGGAATATTGCTAAACTCTGGCTCATTGTTCCTCCAGATGGAGATGATCATTCATGCCTTTATTTTGTCCCACTTGGACCACTACAATTCTCTTTTTACGTTCCATAGCAGGTAATCACTGGATCATTTACAAGTGGTCCAGACTCCCTCTGCCAGGCTTATTATCAGGTGTACTAAAAGGTCTCACATTACACCTATTTTGATATCTTTATCCCCATCAAGTGGATTCCTACACGAAGCAGGGCGAACACATTTTCACACGTTTCATTGCACTTTTAAGACATTCGAGATTTTATAGAGCTTCAGATTTCCCCTTTACCTCTCTTTTTTTGCTGCTGTTGATGATTTTATTTAGTCACAGCTTTCATTTTTGACTTTAACACCTAAATTAAAGACCTTGGGCTTCTTAGTTGCTTTACCATTGGGCTTTTGACGTTGTGGCTCCTCTCTCTCTCTCTCTCTCTCTCTCTATCTCTCTCTCTCTCAGTTTGCCCTTTTTTATACGCACTCATGCTCTTACTACGTTTTAGTTACTTTACCTCTGTAACTGTTAAGTGCTTTGTGCTCATGAAATCTTGTACTCTGTATAAAAAACAACTTTAGACTCACTTAACTTCACTTTTCTTTCCTACTTGTGCTGGGTGCAGACAGTACAGGAAAGGAGGAGTAATGGAAGGATGGGGAACTAAGGGTGTCTTGGAGACTGGGGGATGCTGTGCGTTTTTCATGGAGCAAGGGATTTAGGTACGGATGTCAGGGAAAAGAGAACTTGATTAGACTTATTTATTCACAGGAGCAGGCCATGTAATTGTTCTCATATGGGGTGACGTACTGTAGGTGTGTGTGTGTGTGTGTGTGTGTGTGCGTGTGTGTGTGTGTGTGTGTGTAATAGGGGATATTTGTTCTTCAGCAATGTGCCTGGCTTTGTTTAGATAATTAAACCATATTCTAGTTCAATGTAATTTCTCAGTTCCACAACTTTAGAGATATTCTCTTCTGGAAAAGAAGAGACAGAGACAATTAGATGAAGAATAACTTTCCCACCACCTAAGTAAAAAAACGCACTCTACTTGAAATACAACTTTAGAGAAATATAATATAAACAATACCATTCTAATTATAAAAATGTAGCCTGCACATGTCAATCAATCAAGTTATAACTTTTTTATTTAAAGAAAATCTACATAAGAGTTTTCAAAAGCTGTCGTGGAAATCACTTTCTAGTGGATAATGGCTTGTCTTCGAAGTGACACGGCTGTCTCTCTTAAAACGTATACAGTACATCTATATAAGACGGCTCTATTGCTGAAATAACCATCAGACACTAACTTTTTTTCAGTCTAAACACGCTGCGTCTCAGACCCAGCTGTTGTTTTAGCGCCACGTTCCCCCACAGTCTGCCACAGTTGCAGGACTTTCTCTCCCAGCAGTAGCTCCTTGTTGCCATGGTTACAGGTGACACAGGAGCCAAAGCCCAGCAGCATTTAATTCACAGCGACATCACAGGTTTTATGTATTTCATTCAGTGTACGGTGCACAAAGTCCTGAATGGGGCTGATCAAACACAGCGCCTCATGTCTCAGATCAGAGGACAGGAGATGAGAGAGGAAAAGCAGAAGAAATAGCTACATTTTATACAGCTTATCTACCAAGCACAAGTAAAGAAGCAAACATGCCAATGGGCATTAACATGAATAAAATGTTTTTCTATCACTTTGCCTCAGTTGGAAATAGGCAGAAGAAGAAAGAACAAAGCGACAAACCCACCACATTACTCCCCAGAGGGACAATCCTAGGCAAATTCTAGCAAAAGCATAATAAGGACTGAGGGTTCCCGCAGTCTGACCGACGTGAAACACATTCTTCATTTTTCCAGCCCTTTTTCTTTTCACCAATTTTTTTTTCCAGGGTTTTGAAATCCAAGTGTAAATACTTTGAGGAGTATTTACAATAGTGGTAATGGTGGTAGGAGAGGGAGCTAACTCAGCGAGCCTTAGAAGACTAGATCTGCCTGTGTGACTATTTGTACAGTTGATCTGGTGTGTATGTGCGCACACATGTTCTCAACAGCATAGTGTGTTTGTACCCATACTGTTGAACCAGTGTGTGTTTTACAAATATGAAGAGCAACATTTATCCCTCTTTCTGTGTGTGTGTGTGTGTGTGTGTGTGTGTGTGTGTGTGTGTGTGTGTGTGTGTGTGTGTGTGTGTGTGTGTGTGTGTGTGTGTGTGTGTGTGTGTGTGTGTGTGTGTGTGTGTGTGTGTGTCTGTATGTGTGCATGTGCTTTTTTGATGTGGCTTGGCTGCAGTGATGTTGGGTTGTTTGAGAACTTCCCAAGAGCAGGCTGCCAGGCCAAAGAACTGAGCGGGCAGAGACAGCCATTGTTTTGGTAAGGCATCCTGGCCATGATTGTGTGTGTGTGTGTGTGTGTGTGTGTGTGTGTGTGTGTGTGTGTGTGTGTGTGTGTGTGTGTGTGTGTGTGTGTGTGTGTGTGTGTGTGTGTGTGTGTGTGTGTGTGTGTGTGTGTGTGTGACAGAGAGAGATGCAAAGAAAGAAAGAAAGCTTAATTTGGAGTACTTGCTATGCTGACTAGCAGTGCATATCCTTTTCCATTCTGGCTTTAAACAAAAACTGCACGCACACACACACACACACACACACACACACACACACACACACACACACACACACACACACACACACACGTCACATTTAAACACTCCATCCTCACAACCACATTAGCTGAGAAAGTTCTCAGGGAAAGGTTCTTACTAGTATGTTGCACAACAAGTTGAATCCTTTACCAAAACCTCTCCCTCCATATTTGAAACCTCACATCAAAATCTGATCAGCTTTCCCAAAAACATCTCAACACTTTGGATGTTCATATTTGCTGGCTCACAAGTGTACAAATATGATTTCAGGATTAAGCTGCCCTTGGTACAAACAAGCCAACTCAGCATTTCAACCACCAGCACCATTTTAGGTTGACTCATAGACATTTTGAATTTATATTTGCTGTTTTTTCTCACCAGGCGACCACACAGAATTGTCCTTCAGTTAACCCCAGGAACGTCTAAATCTCCCATGCTGCTAACACACAAAAAACACATTTCAGACTAGTTAAGAACTCCCTTAAATGTCTTTTGAACTTCAATAACTTTGGATTGGATTCTCATACCAAATATAAACGCCTGTTCACCGAAGCGGAGCAGTGTCCAACCCGCATTTAACCCAGGTCGAGAGCACGGGTCGCGAAGCCAACGACTGTATGTGTGTGTGTGTGTGTGTGTGTGTGTGTGTGTGTGTGTGTGTGTGTGTGTGTGTGTGAGTTTCCCTGCTCATATGCTCAACACTAACTTTCTCTTCTCCTTAACCAAGTAATTTAAACTGTAAACCCAAGCTTTAACTGTAAATTAGCTCTTTAACTGGAAAAATGTTTACTTTTGAGGATTGTGCGCAACATTCTGTCCCTAAGATAGACATTTGGTTCTCACAAGTATGAAAATGCAAAAACCCAGCACACATCTCTCTGCCTCATCGAGCGTCCCTTCTCCTTTCCAGCGTAAATAATCCCCTCAGTCTGCTGACACAACCCTGATTGGAATCTCGACGCCGTGCTCAATTGTGGGTTGATGGGGGAAAGCGGGGTGCCCTACGCGTGTGTGTTTAAAGCTGTTTCAAGGCCATGAACATAATTCCAGAGGGGTGCCCACCTCCGACAGGCCAGGCCTCTAAAAATCTCTGTTAGTCAGAACTAAGGCTGGCACACAGATCCACAACCATGGACTCATGTCAGCTATTCAGACTCATGCTATTATCTAAGACTCACTATGAGCTATATGAACCCTTACAGGCCGGCAGCAGTTCTACAATACAGAGGGTACCGATACAGGGGGTTAAGATCCAGGCTCCACAAGGTTTTATCAGCTTGTCTGTGTCCTAGAGGAGACCAGCTGGAGTCTTATGTGGAGTTTTATGAGGAGATTCTGTGCAGAATTATGAGTGGGTTACAATGCCATGTGATGTTATGTGACTGTTGTGAGGTTTGTGTAGATTTTTTTTAACAGCAGCAGTGATAAGGCTTTCCCATCAGATAAGTCCGGCTCCCCAGACACTTGAACATTATCATGTTACTGTATGTCTTTCCTGGATTGTGGCCCACTAATAAATTTAGAGTCAATGCCTCTGCTCACTTTGGATTTGGGAAGTAGAGTATCTGATACTGTGGGTGTGTAGTGTGCTCACACGTCTGCTGGTACTATATTGTACACACTGCTATGTGATCGCTATTACATTACTCATGATCACTTTCCTCCAAATCACATTAACTCATCCCACCTAACTGAAAGCGATTGGAAAGAGAAAACTGTCCTGTGGTATGGCTTGCTTCGCTCCTCCCCTGCTAGTGGTGCAGTACTTCAGCTACAGGCTCTGATAGTTTGCTGGCTGCCATGCGCTTGTCAGCTCAATTCAAGATTAATTTGACTGCAGATCCATCATCTGTATGTCTCAGTATGTTGAGTCAGCCTTATGGGACACATCAAACGCAAAGTGGGACACAGAGGGAACTGTATCAAGCCCAATACCTCAGGGAGCCAACCAAAAGTGAAAAAAGGCATCAAATTCCTCTCTCATTTTTGTTTCCCTGACAAACTCTGTATGTGCCGATTCGGTGGAAAACAGGAGTGAGAGAGAGCGACTTAATAAAAGGGAAAGAAAAAGGAAGATGAGTGTGACTCAGAGACGTGCAACTGAGGGGATGGAGGGAAAGGCGCCGGGATGGAAATATCTGTGTTTACCATAGTGGGTGGATGGGCAGCATATGAGAATATGTGCGTAGGGTGATAACAGAGTCCCCTCATTTGGCATGTAGCGTTGTGATTAGATCATTAGCACTTGAAGCTGAGGCAGTTATTGTTAGAATTTATTTGTCAAGGCAATGAGCTGACAGTTAAATGCTTTCCCTCTCCCTTGGACCCATGTGGGTGCTAGAAGAATTATCCTTCTCATCAACATATTTGCTCTGTGTCACGCATTGTATAATTGTGATTGTTGAATTTTGTGTTATTTTAGACAATTTTATAAGAAGCAAACCTAATTCATTAGGCTCCAGAGTGCATCAGGTATTATGCAACAGACTGCTATGATATTGCCTCTCATTTATTGACCCCCACTGCTACCGACGATTAAACATTACATTGAGCAATACAGATAATGTAATCGTATCACAACTGAAGGAAAAAGCTTGTTAGCTTGAAGAAATATCAGTATGTTTTATTGGGGAGACTTCAGTCCAAGTGAAATAAAAGCGGCCTCCACCATGTAGAGAGACGTACACACAGACATGGGTTTGGATGGAGATGGTGAGTGGAAAACAAGGCTTTCTTTGAGCAGATTTTAATTAGCAATGTTCATAGCTTGGCTGCGTTCTTTTATGATTGGACCACAGAAAGCCTTTTTGTTTGCCTAATGAAACACATTTAGAGGTATGTTCCTGAATTAAACTGTGTTTGTGTATGTGTGTGTGCATCCATTTCATTTGCATGTATCTGTTATATGGGTGGGTGCACACATTCTTTTTGGCGTATTAGAGTTCCATTGGCAGGGATAAGAAGCCATAGCAGGAGACAGAGATGAAAGAAATCCCAGCGCTTTGTTTTCCCTCCTTTCCAAAATAGTTGTTTTAGGTAGGCAGCCATTGCCCATAATTGCTGAAACAGGGTCAGGTATTTGTCTGTCCTGCTTATGATTTACTATCGTGTCTGTTCCTTAGTAATCTGAAATAAGATCTGTGGTTTAGTGCAGCCCAACCTCAGACAGACCACATAAATTGTGTAATGCATAGCGTTCTACTGCTTTCAGTGGGATCTCTTTATAAACACATCTAACACACAACCCTCTGTATGATCTGGGAAGCTTTGCTGAGCATGCTTGTCATATTATTTCCCATTAATCAAATATGTAAATATAATGGTATCATCAAGAAGGGCAGGAACGTAAAAAAATATAGTATTAAATAAAAGCATTCTTTAGAAGAAAATGTACAGCTCCAAATAACAAGGATTTTTCAATCATTTAGAATTAAAGTGATAGCAAAAATTAAAAAAAAATCTATAATAATCTAATAATATTGTTATTAGTATTATTATTGTTATTTACAAAGAAAGTACTTTAAAGACTTGACCATGCATCACTGTGAAATGTCTTTGAGCTGTAGTGGGTTTTGCTAGAATTCCATGCAGTCTTAACTCTGCGCTCAAATAGCAGTGGGTTACTATGCGCGGGGGTCAAAGTGCACATTCGATAGCTTTGTGTACCGTGAGCAAGAACAATGAGTTCTTTAGCAGAATTTGTCCTGCACATGAATACCTCTGAACAGTTAATTGCTGCCATGGCAACAGAACAGAGAGGGAAAGAAACATTAGGTGAGTTGTTTGCAAGAAAGCGATCCTTCGCAGTGACAGTGTGAAAGTGTGTGTAAGAGCGTATGTGAGCGTAGGTCAACATTTTCTCCGTATCACCACACAAGCCATTCAGTGCTGACAAAAGCACTCTTGTGCTGCAGGATTGGGGAAAGTTACTAATGCTGGCAAGATCATAATCTAAGTCACATTGCAGTGAGGCAGTGGTGGGCTTTTACCAATGGTGGTTCTAAGGGAGGGGAAGACGGGGCGCGTGCCCTCCATTCATATTAAGCCTGAAAGACGGGGCCCGTGCCCTCCCATCATATTAAGCCTGGACCACACTCTGGCCCATTTAACTGTGGCGAACATCTCTGTATATATTGAATATATATACAGAGATGTAAACATGTATATTTGAAAAGGGGACCAGCTGCATATGATTTTTAAGGGATTATTCATTAAAATGTACCAATTTTACCATTTACCAGACAGCCTGCAGATCACTAGAACACACACGTTTAAAATGATAACAAAAGACCACCTGGGCTCATTTGGATTTACGTGTTGTTTCCTGTTGTAATCAACGTGATTTTTCGACGAACGGCTTTTGTGATCGCAACGGTTGACATTTTTAGTTGTTGGTTTTTAGAGCAGACAAATGAACCCACATACAAACACACATTCATTACATTCATTCCTGTGTGATTTACCTCATGGGGGGGGTTCTAACCCGCGCCTCAGCGTCCCCGGTCGGTGTCGTAAACCACTGGTCCATCTTCAGCACTGCTAAACACGAAGAACCAGAGAGACAAAACAGATCAGACTCAAGCCGCAGAAAGTTTACCTTCATCAGCCTGCAGAAAAACTAAGTTAACAGGATTAAACCTGTTCACACTGAAACCTGTTGAAACACTGAAACATGTTGAAACACTGGTAGTGTCTGTGAGAATCTCTTCACCTCCAAGGTTCTCAGCTCACCTGGTAGAGAAACTGCCTCACTTTCAGAAGGTTGTGGGTTCAAATCCTACCTTTTTGTTTTTCTGTGTCTTCCTTCTGTCAACCCTCAGAGGGCTGTTTGATTGTTTCACAATAAGAGCCACCTGTATGAAACAGCCCTCTGAGGGTTGATTGAAGGAAAACACAGAAGACTGTGAGGCAGTTTATTACCAGCTGAGCTCTCAGTGGTCTGTGAGGTGAAGTGACTCTCACACAGAAGAACTAGACTTTGTCAGTTTGTCAGTGTGAACATGTTTCAGTGTGAACAGATTTCAGTCTGCAGGTTGATGAAGGTGAAGTTACTTCAGCTTCAGTCTGATCTTCCTCATCTGTGGTTCTTGTGTTCGTTGTCGTTGGAGATGGTCCAGTGGTTAAAGACACCGTGTGGGAATGTTGAGATGTGAGATCATTCCCCGCCTGAGGTATACCATGGGAGGCCTTTGTTATCTTTTAGTGTGTGTTTTAGTTTTCTGCAGGCTGTTGAACTGACTTTGCAAGTGATAGAGGAGCTGATCATCTGCATGCCTTCAGTTAAATTCGTTTTAATGATACAATTTTAGAATTTGAATAAAAAATGCATAAAAGTTTCTTAAAACCTCTTAAAATGTACAGTATAACATCACAGGTAACTACACTTTGATTTGTACCTTAAATTACCCGACGTTTTTAATAAACATGAAAATGAGGGTATTTACAGTAATGGATATTATATTATTATACATAAGAGGAATTTAATTTAAACACTTTTGAAATGAGTTTATATTTCAAAAGAAGAAATTACACAATCCTTCTTTTACAAATTAAAAGTTGAATTCACAAGCAATGAGACACACCTTTGCTGAATTGAATGCAGTCAGGTATTTTGTCAATATGAATGGCCTGTAAGTTGTGGTGGCTAATGTGAGCTGTAGCTGACTTTTGGTCTCTTGGCTAGAACAGCTGGCCCCAGTTTGACCCCTGTGATGTAAATGCAGCAGAAAAATAGTAATGTAAGCATGCTAATATGATCACAACCACAAAGCTAACATATCTGATGTTTATCAGGTAATGTTCACCATGTATGCCATCTAGGTTTAGTGTGTTAGCATGCTAACATTTGCTAATGGCACTAAATATAAAGAACCACAGAGACGGGAATATCATTCGTTTTTTTTTTTAGGTATTATGACATGAAGATCTCATATTGGTGCTACATGAAATGTTATTACAATTCATCCTGAAGGGGACCTGCGTGTCTGTAAGAAATTGCATGGCAATCCATCCAATAGCTGTTGAGACATTTCACTCAAAACCACAAATGTCTACCTCATGGTGGTGCTAAAGGAAAAGTCAGGGGATTACCAAAAGTCAATAGAACACAACGTCTGGGACCTATGAATGGCTGTACAAACTTGTATGCCAATCCATCAGATGTTTAGATATTTCTCTGGATAAATGGGAATCACCAAAGCCGTCAGGATTTATCCCCTTGGCGCCATGGATATCTGCACTAAATTTCATGGCAATCCATCCAATAGACATTTCAGGGAAATGTCAACCTCAACAACAAAAACCAGTAAAACTGATGCCAGTAGAAAAACATTAAAGAAATGAAAAGTTCTCAGATAGAAGTGATAAAATCCATTCATGTACATACATTAGTTCAGTG
Source organism: Gymnocephalus cernua (assembly GCA_023631565.1). Taxonomy (NCBI): domain Eukaryota; kingdom Metazoa; phylum Chordata; class Actinopteri; order Perciformes; family Percidae; genus Gymnocephalus; species Gymnocephalus cernua. The sequence continues at coordinate 14,982,377 of CM042443.1, forward strand.
TTTTTTTAGACAGTATTTCTGTAATTACAAGCTCGAGAGACATTCAGAGACAAAGAGAAAAGAGATGGCAAAAGAAAGCTTCCACTGCAGAGCTGCTGTCCACTGCGCACACATGCTGTGCAGCTACGCTCAGCGAGGGTTCGGCATCCATTCTGCATGTGGTCTGAATGACTTTATAGCCTTTGTCTGTGTTCATTGAGAGCACGGCAAAATGGCTGAGGTGTGAGATGAGAAATGACAAGGGACTGACACATACAGGTTTGCCTAGATTTTTGAAGGGTTTTTCTTCCAAGACGATAGGGCAGCGTGGCAGGTGCTGAAGCACTGTCTGGCTCCTATGTATGCGCTTTCCTGGTTGTGCTATAGGTCAAAAGCTGGGATCACATGGCTTTAAGGTCACATCATAGACTCCGTTCTATACGGAAAAACAATCAATCACTGATTTCTTAAACCGTAATCAACACCAGGGAAATGAAAGAGAAAAGACAATTCTGATGAGAGGATAATCGACCGGGATATCCTGAGTGGGCCTCCAAGGGGATTGCATCATCACAGTGTGCCTGCTGTGATGATGTTATCGGGGACAGCTGCATGGGGCGGAGCCAGGGGTTGAGGCTCTCAGGGAGCCAAGAGGCAGCCAGTTGCCAGCAGATCCCCTCCGCTTAGACCCACCTGCTTCGCATGTCATTTTTTTTCCTTTTAAACCCCTCAAAGGGATTCCCTGAGTCCTCTTCTATGTCCACTGGCCCCCGTGTCTTTGAAGTCATGATCCTATGTGTTTTCATGGCATTGAAGTCGTTATCCTATGGTCATGTCGTGTCATGTGTTTGATCCAAACGTTTGTTTGAAGTTTTACAGGGAACTCTAAATGTAAACTATTGGGCACAGGCCAAACATATTAGAGCTATAAACCAAGGAGATTATTAACAACCAATAATGATCCAAACCAATCAACCCTGTAGTCTTATTTATAAATCAGATTTTCTCAGACCAATGAAATATACAGTTTGTGGAAACATAAACAGAGACATTAGCATCAGTGATTGGAAGTAGCTGGCATACACAGGGCAGTGCTACTAATTTAATTAAAAGCCCTTGAAGAAGAAGAAGCCCAGCCTAACTTAATACCATCAATTACGGGGGTCTGACCAAAATCCCACACCCCATTTGTGTGATTCATACAGGAAAATATGCCTCTTTGTCTTCGAGGTCAACCAACTCTCTGGAGAAGCTGGCGTAAGGTCAGGAAACAGTAGTTGAGGGTGTAGGAGTGGGAACGAAGGCAGTAAGGCCGGGGGGGTTGTTCTACCAGATAAGCCATAGCATGAGGTCATTTTGAATGAGAACTCATGCATTTTCATCTCAGCTTATGGCAACGTCTTTATAGTGCAACAGCTGGTCTTATGAGGAATGTGTTGTTGTAGCATTAGAGAATATGCCACAAGAAGAAAATGCTTCTCAGTTTTATATAGACAGCAAAGCTTTTCTTTGAAATATTTGTTGTAAACTGTGATCATAGTCTGGGCGCTTTGATTTTATGCCCCACTGTGATTCTGTAAAAGGTTGATCTAATATTAAAAGGTACTCTTTATTTGTTACTTTGTTGCCTTTGTTTTTTGAAGTTGGTGTTCAGAGAACTTGGATTTATGATACCTGTCAAGAATATGAATTCTGTCTGTTTTGAGAGAGGGATGAAATAGAATTTTGGCAATGAAGCAATCTTATTACAGAGACATTTGTTTTTATATCAGTTTGGAAAAAAGGATAGAATGTTCCCGGCAAGGTAGCAGCAAACCCAGCTGGCATGAATCTGTAACTTTTTAAAAGGGTTTCACTTTAATTTCCAAGGTCACAACAGTCTTTAGTTCACACCTGTGGGAACGTTTACAAGTCTGTGATGCAATAAAAGTCTCCATGCAACCGAATAATTCTCCCAGATCTGACCGGTCTCTCGTCGAAGCATTAGACACTCTCAGACCTTCTGTCCTCCTTTCTGAAGTAAAGCACTCTCCTGGACAAGAACATATGAATTACTCATGCAAGGTCCTGTCAGACCTCTGCATCACAATGCCAAAAAAATGACGTGACACTGTGCCAATTTGGCAATTGAGTTAGGTGCAAGTGGATGCATCACCACACTGTCATTCATCCATGTCACTGTTCAGTAATCAAATTACTATTGTGTACGATTTTATCGATCCTGTTTTATCAAAGCCTTATGTGAACTGTTATTTCTGTGGCATCTTATATGAAGTACATGAACAAAAGCGATGGCAGATTGAAGCTTTGGTTCTGAGTGGCAGGGTGCACCCCGGTTGTCTGTGCTCTCCTCAATCCAACCCTCCCTGCAGTGTGTCTCCAACAGAGCTCACCATGGAGACTAAAATGCTTTTTGGCTCACGTTGAGAGGAGATCTATGTATGAGTGCAAGTACGTATGACTCATTATTAGGGATGCTTTATCATTTCATAATGAAATGGAAACAGCATGTGTGTAGATTAGGTGAGCGAAGAAGGTAGCACGATGCTTGGGCATCATTTTGTGTAATCCTCTGTTTGTGGCAATACCAGTAGGAAGATCCTTCATTTATGCATTTTTGATTTATATTTTTGTTCCTACAGTGTTTGACTTAACTAAAAGTTACCCACAGGTTTTTATTCAGTTTGGCTACATCTACAGTATATAAACCTTTGCTTAATACGTCTTAATACGATTTCTTTTTTACATCACATACTCTGTGCTCCAGCAATGTTCCTCTGTGAGCCTGGCTTTTTGATAGAGACTATTATTACATTTTGATTATTCCCCACTGTTACCACAGCAATATTGCAATGCTGAGTCTCATCAAATGTGTCCCGGGCTGGAATGGAAGAAATATTACGTTTCCTGTTTTTAATTTTGAGCGAAAAGTTGAACTGGGACATTGGCAGCCCAGTAGAGGAGATTAAAATGTGTGTGACTTCACTTTTTTATCTGTGAAAAAGATTTGGAGAAAATTAGGCAGGAAGTATGCGGCTTTCCCTGAAACCTAATGTTTCCTCTGGGAACTGCAGCATTGTTACACTGTTTATCAACTTCAGGGACTACATTTCCACTAAGTATTGTGATTTCTGCAAAACCGAGTTTAGTTTTAGGCATAATAATCCATTTCACTGAGACATTTGTGTGTTTTCCAGCAACATTTAACCTTGGCTGAATGTTTTTAGTTTTTGGCAGAGAGAATTTCTGCACTACTGGAGATGATAAACCCACAGTACAAATATCAGTCCCTCTGTGTGTTTTCTTATTAGCAATCATTTATACTAAGAGCTGAGAAAAAAGGCATGTATGTTACTACTCCTGAACTCCTGCAAGAATGTATGTATATGGTGCAAAACAGAAGGTTTCTCGAAGATTGCCCACGTAATGGGCCAATGTCCATGTCTAAACCAGTTGAGTCTTATTCTGATCCATTTATTTTTGTTCTGTCCCCAAGGTCAGAGTCAGGGATCTCCAAATTTACCCATCGTCTGTCCCTCAAAGAGCGTGTGGCCAAAGCAGAGAAGACTTCCACGGACAGACCTCCATCCTACAGGAGACGATCTCTTAGTGTGGACTGGTAAGACCAAAGACCATCTCTTAATCTGCTTAACATCAAAGGTTGTGATAGTGTACATGGCCTTCACTACTTCAGACGTGAGACCCATGTACATGGCTTTTGGCCTTTGGTTCTTAGACTGTGAAGATTATGAAATAAGACTTCATAAACTGGTATCAGAAAAGGGATTCTGAGCAGAATTGTTCACTTATCACAACTGAAATCCAAAAAGTAACACCGAACAAGAGAGAGAGACAACTGCATCTGGGCCTTGCTGTGATGTGTCTGTGTACAAAGTCAAGGCTGAGGTCGATGAGGATTGGACGGCTGGTGTTATGGGTGGGGACAGAGAGTGGGCGGAGTGGTGATAGGGTCCTGCTTTGTCTCTGCGTCTGGGTTTCGTTGAGGAGCGCCAAACAGCTCCAGTGGCGCCGGCTCATCTTGCTCTTGTAAAGCTCCAGTCCTCAGGCAGCCGATGAAAGGAGTTTGAAAGCTTTCCATCGCGAGGCTGCCTTCCCGTCCACACCCATGGGACTCCTTCCCAGTCTCCCCTCTTGTTGCACGGCCTCCACTCATTTATCTACCCATCCATCCTGCCTTCTGTCCATCTGGCATCCCCCTGAGCTTCCTGCTATGTATTCTTGGCTCTTCCTTTATATTTCTCTCACCATTTGGGAAAATAGCCCCCGATTAAAGCGGATCTTAAACTTCCTTTGCACTTCATTTTGTCATGTAAAAAATGTCTCGGGTCTAAACAGTTTGCAGGTTTCTGATTGCTGTGCAGGGACTACAGTAGCTATTCAGCAGAGTTACTTTGCAGTTTGTGGAGTTACAGGTGTGGGATTCTCGGAGGTCCTATCGAATGATGCTTGGGCCCGGTGTGAGGTCTTACGAGGTCTTTTGTCGGCCTTATGAGACTACTGCTGTGTGGTCTCGGACTGAAGTTGCGATGTGTGGTCCGCCAGCAGAAATGTGGTGTTAAGTGTATGAGCGTTGGAGTATATGTGCAGTGTGAGGTCCTTTACTTTAACAGGTTAGTGTTTTTCTCCCATGATGCTGGAGAGGGGACCTGGCCTTTAAAGTTCAGGCCCTGATTGATGTAGTCTGGTTTTAATGAAACACAGTGGGTAGATTGGACATACTCATTTACGAGAGGGTTGGGGGGGGGGGCTCGGCTACAGCTGGATTCTGACTTTCTCCGGGGCGAGCCACCGTTACAGGAGTGCGACTGGTCTTTTGTGACATAATAAACAAGGGACCCCCAGGAGGAGAGATTCAAGGTTGAGGGCTGAGTCATGCTACTGGGAGGTGAAACAAGGTCCTGACAAGACCAGCACGGCTCCTCTGGAATGCACAGTCATCAACGCGGTCAGACGGAAAACACGTGTGCTGGTAGCATCTACTGAAAACATCCCATGAATCATTTGCATTTCTGGAATTGTTCGACATTTATAGTACTACTTCCAGTAGTCTGCCCAAGCAACCTGTCTTATTGTTTTGCTAACAAGTAATTGTTATCACAGAGCAATATCTTTCTAAGTAGTGTACTCAATCAAATATATTGTGTTGGAATGTGTTTTTTAATGTGTAAGTAAAAAAAAAGTAAAAAATTGTAATGAGACATTTCTATTATGTGACTCATTCAAGGAGTGTTTTGTATATATTACGTGCTGAGATATTAGAGTACAGTTATAATAGTTACCTGTTGTCTAGGAACCGTTGATGCCTTAGTGAATATTTGTGTCTTGAGACAGAGGCTGTAAAATCCCTGGAATGTGTTTTCCTGTAGTGAAAGTGAAATGTGGAATTGTAGCGTTACCCACTAATATACGCTTTTAAATGAAGGTTTAATTGTGTTTATCTGTCGACTGCACCCCTCCTTTCACTCTTTAAATCAAAAACTTTAAGAGTAAAGTGACACAAGGATCATATTAAATACCATGCTGGAAACCTACCAGCAGCCCTCTGCAGTAAAGCAGTCTCAGGTGGCTTAACACTTTACTGTCTATTTAGTGGACCATTGCCGTTTATGTCGATTGAAGTCAGATACCCAAACAAACTGTGACTATTAAGGGAATTCTTAGCCAAGGCAGCCTATATACAAGCTAGAAACAGGAGTCGTTTTGTAGCTTTATCAAAGTCCGTCAGGGCTGGCAGGGCCTTGGGAAAATGCGATAATAAAAGATAATGGGAGTGTTATTGTTATTGGTAATCATAGTAAATGGCCTCTAGGATATGGGTGGAGTGAAGAGTAGAAGAAGGGGGTGAGAGGGAGTAGTAAAGGGGAAACCAGAGGCTATTTGCTGCCTGTTAAGATTGCTGAAACCATCTCCAGGAAACCATCAGTATGAATAATCACAATCTGTGACGTCTTTGGGTAAAAATGGCGGCCTTGGGAGATTTCTATTCTGTAATTCTGAATAAAAAGCAGTTTTTTTTACTTCTGGTTTCCTAAAAGCCATTTGAGAACCTATTTGATTTTACCTCAGCCTGCTGCTGAGACTGCATGTCACTAAGGGCATTATTTACATTATGAGAACATTAAGTTCAACATCTAAACTAAACTCAGCCTAACATAGGTCTGTCTCCTGCCGCGTATTTGCTGCCTTGTTTCCTGTGCATGACGTGGACATCCAGTACAGTCAACACTGGGGCTATAAAGGGACACTGGTTCTGTTCCAATACAGAGTCAGTAAATAAGTCTTTATTTCCATATCCTCTCATGGTGACAGAAAGGCAGTTCCAGCCCTTTGCCAAAACCCCTGAGTACAATGGAGAGGCAGCCATGTGTGTCAGCCAAGCAGTTTTTATTTCCCATAACAGTTCCCCCGCAGTACGCCTGGAGAGGAAACTCTATACATAAGTACTTAAACATCAACGTGAACTGTAGCATTCTTCACTCAAACCAAATCCACTTCATTAATAAGTTGAAATCTGAAGTTGGTACCGCACCAGTAAGTGTTTGATTGTGATGTGTGTGGTTATGCAGTATGTGCTGGAGGGTTTAAACCCTCTCCATCCCCTTCTCTGCCTGGTGCCACCCTGTCTTCAGGGATAACTCGGAGCTGACAGCACTCTTAGGATGACGTCCTAATTTCGATGCCAGGAGAGAAGCCAGCCTCCCCTTCCTGTAGTTGATATATTAACACACACCCAAACACACTCTCTCACACACACACACACACACACACGCACACACACAGTGTTGAAAACCCATGTTTGCATGTCTGACTTTCTCCTTGATATTCATGCTCACACACATACATGAGCAAACACACATTGTAATAGTTAGCACTGTGTTGAGTTGGGTAAGGGGGTTACCAAGTGCTAATCCTTATGAATGGTGCACAAAGGGAATAAAAAAGAACAGAGACATTACCAAAGTCTTAGTGGAAAAAGGAGGGCGATGCTCAAGGGGCCTGGGTGTAAAGTGGTTTTGGACAGTGTACCACTTGCCTCATTTGGTTCTAATTTGATTTTATATTCCCCACTCTTTCTTTTTCATCCTCTCTGTAGATTTTTCTCCTTTCTTCTGTGGCTGAGAGCTGTCAGCTCAAACAAGAGGCACAAATGAGGAGGTTATAGATCCCTATAATTTTAAATTCTGCTCAGCACACAATGTTAAAGATCACGACAGATGGAAACTGACCCCTGCTTGTGCTTGAATGTTGAGCATTTTACTTTCTGGCTGCATTTAAATTCTTAGAATATATGAAACACTAAAAAGTATATAATATAGAATATAAATATATTAGGGCTGTCAGTTTAACGCGTTATTAACGGCGTTAACGCAAACCCATTTTAATGCCGATAATTTTTTTAACGCATAGAGAGAGCAACGGGATCTGTTAGTCCACTTCTTTAACTGTCTATGGCCACGCCATGTCCCGCCCTACGAAGCAGCTGATTGGTTTGGTTTAGGCATTTCACCGCGAGTGGTGAGGATAGTGGATTGGTCAGGGGATAGGACCTGAACAAATGGAGTTACGTTACCTTCGACGCCTGGCCAATAGTAGTGATTGAAGGGCGGGTCTTGTAATTTCGCAGACCGCAAACAAAACAGACACAAGCCTCGGCCGGTTTTAGCTTGCTAGCCGCGTAGCTTGTAGGCTCGTGACGGCGATTATCTTCAGAGCGAGCGAGTAGTGACTCTACAGTCAGTGAGAGAAACAAATGAGGCAGTACTACCTGTAGTACTATCTGCAGGACTATCTGCAGTACTACCTGCAATGGAACATCGAGGTAACAGCGTTACATTATGTGACAGATTATTAGATCCAAGTGTGAATGTTATTGTGAAATTGAACATAACGTATATGACAATGTTGTTTTCAATAAAAAAAACAGTCACAAAGCAGCCGATCTACTTTTCCATGCTGATAAGAGAATTAAAATGAGAAAATATAATGGGACAAAAAGAAATCAAGGGACATTTAGAATAGATAAAAATGTGCGATTAATTGCGATTAATTGCGAGTTAACTATGACATTAATGCGATTAAATATTTTAATTGCTTGACAGCACTAGTATCTTTTGGTATGCATTTCAGAAAAAAATGGTTAGGATTCAGGTGAAATTGCAAATAGTGATTAATCATGATTAATCCACTGAAAATTCTGATTAATTTGATTAAAAATTTTAATCATTTGACAGCCCTAAAATATATATAAAATATAAAGTATAAAATATATATAATCTTGATGCAATATTGGGCTAGAAAGTTTTTTCCCCCCGTTTTACTGAATATACATTAGAAATATCAGTTATACACACACCACATGTAGGAAGGTAGGCTATTAGAAATCTGAATATTTTGTCAGTGTGCAGGTGTTACACTTTTCAGTCCAGAGTTTATTAATAATGCTTTTATTTTTCAAGCCAACATGGACGAGAAGTCCTTAAAGTGCTCCGAAAAAAAGGAACGTTGAACATCTGCGATTCCATTCCAACTGACCAAACTCTGCAGATGAAGATCATGTAATGACCTTGTGGTGAGATTCTTTTCTGAACCATTTTAAGTGCCTCCGTGACGAAGACACCAATAGAAACAAGTTTAGTTTGTATTGACAAACCCTTGAGGATATGAGGAAACATTTTCTTCAGAACGCAAAATATGTATGCACTGTTTCAGATGTCCCGTTAAGTTTTGGACATCAACTGCTTCTTGGCCTGTAATATTAATTTGTTGAGACTGAGCTGTTGCCAAGATGCCACTCTATAGATTCTAGTCCACGTGAGGGAGCAGAATTTCTGCTTACCTCTCTGCTTTTGGATAGACCCTGGGCTATTCTTTCTTACACACATACACACACACACACACACACACACACACACACACACACACACACACACACACACACACACACACACACACACACACACACACACACACACACACATAAACCCCCTCAAATGTGTGCCCACAAATTACGTAAATTAAATACACACATGCAAACATACATATACACATATACACATATGACATATATACATAAACACATGCACCCACACACAAATACATGCACTCAAATATGCACACACACTCACACACACACACACACACACACACACTGTCTTCTTGACTCTGGATGCTGTGGGCCGCACTAAAGGAGATTTATGAAGCTGGCTCCCTCTTGTCCAGTGTGTCTCTGACTTGATACTCTGGTTTCCACTCCAAACCTCAACTCAGCACACAGACACAGAGAGACAGGGGGTGGGGATGGAGGGCAGTGAGAGAGAGAGAGAGAGAGAGAGAGAGAGAGAGAGGGAGAGGGAGGGCGGTAAGAAGAGGAGGAAGGAGAGAGTGAGAATGATTGAGACTGAAGCAGATGACATGTCAGATTGAAAAGATGATGGAGAGGGACAGCTAGATCGAGTGATAAATAGCCCTGAAAACTGGACTGTAGAGTTGGAAAGAGAGCAGAGAGGTTACGAAATAAAGAGTATGGTAGAAGAAAAAAAAGAAGTTAATTTAATGTGTCTGTGTGTGTTTGTTTCTGTTTCTGTGTGTGTGCAGAGACAGACAGCCAGTGGGTCAGAGGGTTAGCACGGCTCCATGTGTTGCTTATAAGCTGATAAAAGACAACCCAAGCTGGGGAAACTACACCCCACTGCCTACTCTCTGCGAGTGTGTGTGTGTGTGTGTGTGTGTGTGTGTGTGTGTGTGTGTGTGTGTGTGTGTGTGTGTGTGTGTGTGTGTGTGTGTGTGTGTGTGTGTGTGTGTGTGTGTGTGTGTGTGTGTGTGAGGGTTGTATTCAGGGTCAGAGGCAGAAAGAAAATCGGCTGGGGACCCAAGAGACTTGTGGTTTGAAACTAGTCTTGGAAAATGGTTTACAGATTGAGATAGGAAGCTCAGGTAGTACAGATTTCCACCCACGTCAGTGTACTCAACAATGGAACAGAAGCGCCGTGAGAGCCAGTGAAGAGATTTACTTTACTTTACTTTTCTCTCTTTTATTTATGAATTGTTTTCTAATCAGCAGACATCGTTTCCCCCATTTGCCTCACCCTCACATCGGATTCTGCCACAACCTCTGTTAGCCAATCAGATTGTTGCTGTCAGAATTCAAAACTGTTACTTTCTGGTCTGCTGTCAGCTGTCACTTCTGTGTCAAACTTATCTACATCCAGTTTAATATCAGAGCCAGCTCCAGAGTGTGTCCAGATGTGGTTCCATCAGGGAATCTCACTCCAGAGCTCATCCATCTAGATCGTCATCTGGAGGTTCAATGTTCTTTAGATGTTGGTGCAACTCCATCCATAACAGATAACAAATTCATAACATGGTCAATCTCAAATACATTTATTTCATTACAGTAATAACGGTCTAAACCTCTCTTTCATTTTTACCATTAAATGAATGAATTTCAGTGATGGGTGTGTGAGCGTACATGTGTGTATAATGTTTGTGGGCGTGCATGTGAGCTTCTAGAAACAAGCTGCAATCTGGTAGTGTGATACACACACACTGATGTCAGATAAATTTGTGGTTATCATGCAGAGACACACCGTCACCCTTTCCATTCTCTAAGCATCCATCTGTCTGTCCGTCCAATCAGGAGTGTACGTATTTGTGTGCGAGCATGCACGTTAGGAGGATATATATTAGTCAAAAGACTCCCCCCCCCAAAAAAAAGAAAAGACAAAAAAAAAAGTACCTCCATCCCTATCCCAGATAAACAGCCGTGGGACTTTAAACATGGCGCCCGGGCGGCGTGTGACTGAGAGAATGGGCCAACTGGTGGCTTCAGTGGACAGGGGTCGCCCCCGCCCCTCTCCTCTCCATGGCTGGGTGGGTGGCATATGGCGGCCCAGGCAGGGACCCCTTTGGTGTGACACACACACACACACACACACACACACACACACAGAAGGCCTGGAGCCACCCAGGCTGGGCCCACAATCGCCATGGGAGACATGGTGTCACCAAACCTCTGACAGAGGAGGGGTTGTGTGTATGTTTGTGTGTGTGATCCCACCTTGGAAGCACAACACCACCCCCCCTTCCTGAGAACGTCGGCCCGCCACCACATCCCCTCGGTGACTCTGCTGTTGTCTCTGCTCATCACAATTAGAAAGATTTACCTCCGTGTGCACACACAACACATGCACACACACACAGACCCAACAGGTGGCAGGCCTTGCCCAGCACAGCAGGCCCACAAAGGTTAAACATACAGCGGACCGCCCACTCTTTCTCTGCCGTTCTCCCATGGGAGAGAGAGAGAAAGAGAGGGAGAGAGAGGGAGAGAGAGAAAGTGAGAATAAGAGGACAAGATAAAAGACGAGACAGAAAAAAAGAGAGAGGGATAAAGGGCAGTGGGAGCATGTTCATGTGGGGGCATGCAGTATGGTATGGTATATACCTGGTGTTCACAGTTTTAGTCGACTCCCCAATTATGCACACAGCTCACAATTTAGAGTGAGTTACGTATGAACGAACCAACCTGTGCACCATTATTTGCGTGTTATTAAGACGCATACTCGCTTTTTAGCGGGGTTTTTTTGGCGTCCATTGACCTACATTATCATGGTATTGCATAGCCATAGCGAGTAGTATGTAAGGACAAAAGTCCACATAGGGAGGTTGGTTGGGGTGGCAGATGGGTAAAACACAGAGCTTTCTCCCAGGAGAGCAGGGATCGTGTCCTGTGTGTGGTGCTTGTCAATTGTTTTTTTGTTTTTTTAATAAAGCCTTCCCCAATGTTCTTTTCCTAAACCCGTGGCAAGTGGCGTGTATGATTACATCCGCTGTATACAGCGTAGACATACAAGTGGATAGCTTAAAATGCGTACAGATAACACGCCACTTGGCTTTAGGAAAGCGGCGTGTATTTTTACGCTAAGTCATGATGCCACGTTGGATCTGAGCACAGAACACCATCAACCAATGTTCTGGGATTGTGCTGCATGCATCACCCAGATGAGAGAGGACACAAGAGAATTGGCCTGACTTACTCAAAGTTAATGACAAATAAACATCACCTCAGAACAACGGTGATATGAAGAGCACCATCTCAGCACACCCAGCTTATCAAAAAGAGGAAGTTGAGTCTAAAGTGGACAGTGGATTACAAAAAGTGGATGACTCAACAGTGGAAAAAATATTGTCTAGAATCTAGACTCTAGATGGTGTAATTCTGGTGTAAACAACTGAGTCCATGGCTTTATCCTGTCTGGTATCAGTTGTGCTGTCTGCTGGCTGTGGTGCAACAGATTGGGTGATGTTTTCTCAGCACTTATGAGGCTGCTTGTTATCAACCATTTAAATGCCACAGTCCATGTTAATAATCTTGCTGATCAGGTACATTGCTTCCAGGCCACTCTACCACTTTTCAAATGCACATCTGGTAGGATAATCCATCCACATCTCACTCTGTCGACCCCTTGGGGCTAAAGTGAAAGGGGAGTTTTTTTGCGAATGCGTACCGCTGAAACATTACTGTAATACATACGTGCACACACCTGATACATCCCTCAATAAAATGTAATCCATAAAATCTGACCCTAAAGAGCCGTAAGAGTCACTCTGATTGTCTCCTTGGCTATAAAAGCATGTGAAATCTATACACAGCGCTGCACACGTGCATCCGTATGTTTTTAATATGTGAGCATGATGTATGTGAGCATGTGAGCATGTGTATGTCTGCATTTGTTGTGTTGCCATGCCAACTTATGGGCTACAGGTCACAGTGTTGGCGTGGCCTCATGTTGCCTATAAGCTGATAAGAGCCAAACAGAGGGGACAGCTATTTGAATTCTAGTAATACTGCTGTCCCCCCCCCATCTCTCTCTCTTACTCTCTCTCTTGCTCTCTCCCTCTGTGCGTCCAGCAGCCTTCCTGCTTCCAGCCTGTCTGGTGCCAAGACTCAGATTTCAGAATTTCCTTCTACAAGCCACATTTAGAGCAGCCAGCGTACTCTCACTGCTGTGTGCGTATGTGGTGTGTGTGTGTGTGTGTGTGTGTGTGTGTGTGTGTGTGTGTGTGTGTGTGTGTGTGTGTGTGTGTGTGTGTGTGTGTGTGTGTGTGTGTGTGTGCAACTCTCTCCTCTCACTGTCTGCCTCTCTGACCCCTGCCACTCTGTTTTCAGCGAGCACTGTCCTTCTGGTGCCGCTCTTTTCCTTTTCTTCGTCTCTCCCTATCCATCTACCTACCTCCACTTCTTTGTTTTTTTTGTGGGACTTGACCTTTGCAGACAACCGATGCAATACATGTCAACTAATATGAATAGTCATTTGTGCCTGTGTGTAATAAACACGATTGGACACACACTAACACTCAGCAGATATTTATGTGTTCTCGTGGCAGTATACTAGCCACTGGTGAGAAGTTTGGAAATAGGGGGGGGTCCTGTCAGCACACAGCTGACCTAAGAGACCTTGTCACACTCTCAGGAATGACATATGATGGAGTTGGGGAAGGAGGTGGAGCAGAGGCAAGGGTAGAAAGAGAAAGGTGGTGTAAACCAGATGAAGGCAGAACGTGTTAGGGAAGAAAAGACATCTTAGAATTAAACTGATTTTGGCCGAGAGCATTGTTGTAAAAGGTTTCTTCTACACAGCTCCATGCCTTGAAGCTCTTTTGGACAAACATGGCTATGTAGGTGTCCATATATGGTTGCATTATATGCTTTTGTTACACTAACATAATTGTATAGTCGTTCTCACTACCAAAATACATTTCTTTGTGCTGCTGTACCTAATTTGGGCAGCAGCCCATGTCATTTCTTTCTCTGGCATATACATGATTATGCACACACACATAGACACATGCCTGTAGGTACCCCACTATGGTACAAGCATACACTCTGTGTGTGTGTGTGTGTGTGTGTGTGTGTGTGTGTGTGTGTGTGTGTGTGTGTGTGTGTGTGTGTGTGTGTGTGTGTGTGTGTGTGTGTGTGTGTGTTGTAAAGACATTTTCCATTGTTTATAGTTTAGATTTACATTATCTGTATTTATAGAAGCAGAAAGCTCTGGCCAAGAACATTTTTCTGCTCACATTCCCATTTGTCTTAATCATTCCTACATTACTGAGTAGGGCTAAACAATTCATTGTTTTAAAATAGTGATTTCAGTTCTCATTTTTACCTGGCAACAATTCTGCTGTATCTTTATTAGCAGGCTGATCCACTCTTAATGTTTCCCTAAGTTGCATCAATAAATGTCAAGTAGGCGTAACACAACATGACAGGCTGAGGGGGTAAACACAACAACAAATTGTCTGTGAGAGAGCGAGAGAGAGAACAAGAGAAAAACCAAGAAATGACAAAAATAAACCGAATAAACAGGACAGGTACTGTAGATGATTTCATTGCTAGCTCACCAAGATGCTCTGATTTGAATATTATTCACAGTTGATTCAGGTGTATGTGTGTGTGTGTGTGTGTGTGTGTGTGTGTGTGTGTGTGTGTGTGTGTGTGTGTGTGTGTGTGTGTGTGTGTGTGTGTGTGTGTGTGTGTGTGCGTGTGCGTATGCGTGTGCGTGCGTGCGTTTGGTTACCCCTGTACTGCTGACAACAGGTTGGATGGATTCAGTTTTTCTCACAGACAAAGCAACATTTTCCACTCTGCTGTCAGTTTGCAGATTTGCTTTGAAGTGTTTCTGAGATTTCCCTCTGCACACAACTGTTATGAGCTGTTATGTGCATACTTGCGGCTGCTTTTTAGATCACACAAAAATCTCAGAAATTCTGAGATGCTGGAACCACCATATATATGTATATATATATATATATATATATATATATATATATATATATATATATATATATATATATATATATCCTTTTTTTCTTTTCTTTTACATCACAGGTTTTTCCCATTTTGACTTTCAGTCAGTAATTGTCCATGTGACTCACTGTCTGGAGGACTAAGCTGTTTGTGTAAACAGGCCGATACAACTAATAAAGTGAATGCTGCGTGTGTTTGCAGTTTGGGGGTGTTGATTGTTTGTTGGGCTGATGCAGTCTCACTGTAGCGGGCTGGGTGTATTTGATGTGGGATTGATCGGGGGCCAAACATGAAGCCTGGCTTTTGGTAGAGACTTTAGTTTCCCAGAACGACTGCTTCCTTATTCCCAAATCTGGTAAAAGTGTAGGAGATTGTGTGGGATAGATTCTGTGTGTGTGTGTGTGTGTGTGTGTGTGTGTGTGTGTGTGTGTGTGTGTGTGTGTGTGTGTGTGTGTGTGTGTGTGTGTGTGTGTGTGTGTGTGTGTGTGTGTGTGTGTGTGTGTGTGTGTGTGATAGCCATTGTATTTTCATTTTATAATTTCTTGTCTTTATGGTAGTATTTAAGTCCGCCTCTGGATTAAAATCACCTAAACACAAGGGATTCACAAGGATACGATGCATGCATGTAATCCAGCGTTGCCATTTCTAAGTTTATCTCATGATATCAGCCTGACTGTTAAATGTTTACTCTCCTAAACGCTGTATGAGAGCTGTATTAATGCAAATGCCAACCATTTCCTACTGCTGCTAGTTAACATTAAAATCATTCATCTAGCGAAACATGGGTCGGCTTTTATTGTGAAGCATTCAGAGGAAATGCAATGGATTTGTCACTGAGGTTAGTGCTAACCAAGGTTAATCAAATCAAGACATGATCATTGTCACCGTTTACTGACAGCAGATTGCTGATTGGATAAGGTGTCATATTGGTCCTCAGCTTACAGTTGGGATAAATGTGTTGCTGAAAAGCTGTGTTGAAATCCTTACATTTATTTCTTATCATCACTCATTCTCATCTTTGACACTTTGTATTGCTTCTTCTCTCTTTTTTTCGTGCTATGATTGTCTTTCATCTTTCACCAGGGTAGTAGGGGGCATGTCATTGAGGAATGACATCCCAATCTCACGTGTTGGATGCAACATCTCTTTGAAACTAAAGACACACACACACACACACATACCGTACATCACGTTACACACTCCGTAATGTCGTCAGAGACTGATGGGGTACCGTCCTGCTGACAAAAAAAAAAGTTCTATGTTCCATCTCAGGCAAATAACAATAAGCCTGGGGCTGGATTCCAATGGGCTTTCTCTTTGAAATGGGATACCGGCACATGCATTACAAATATATCTCTTGTTTTATCTTCCGGGCCAGGCCCATGGAAAAATTATTCCAAATACCTGCTGTGCTTTATCTGGAACCCTGGAATAGGTTAGGCCCAGCCGGGAACATGAGGATGTCTAAAATAAGGCCTCTATTACGGGATGGAGTGGAGATGGATGGGACGGAGCGGGAAGGGACGGGGATCGGGTGTATTTTAGGTGTATCGGCCCTGTGAAAAAGGGCTTGTTGCGGGGGCTTGGAGCTGCTTAAAGTCTACTATGTGGGCCGCCGTCAGCTGTTGTACAATCTGCATGTGTTGGGGGAGGGCTTGTGTGTGTGTGTATTCATGCTCGTGTGGGCTCACACGTCCATAGCAGAGCGGGAGTATAAATAACATTTTTCCTACAGATGTTCTCACCTTGACAAATCTGTTCTTGGCCTGTGTGATACTTCTTGGCATATGGCATGATGGACCAACGTAACTCAACCTTTATTTACTTTCCTCAACCTCTCCCTGCTCCTGTTCAAGCCATTGCTTTTTAAAAACAACATTTACATTTGCGGTATTTAACTTATGATGTTTTCCAGAGTGACTGATAATAAGCAAGCATTTCTCAAGGACTTGAACAGGACACGTGGCTCGAGACAAACACGTTGACTGCTACAGGCATTCAAATTATGATCTGAGTCTTTTGATGATTAGGTCGGCAAATGCCAAAAGATGTCACTGCTCCAATATTGTTATCTCATTCTTTTGGAACATAAATGCCTAGAACAATTTATATAACCTACTTACTCATTACCTTATTATTGTCTTTCAGTTTACATCGAAACCTTTTCACTTTTTTTAAGAAACGGTAAGAAAATGAAACGAGTATGAATGTTTCAAGTGGGTTTGTGAAGGTAGAATAGTCTATTCCAAAAACATTCTTTGATTATAGTCATACTTCAATAAAAAGATGATTCCGAGTAGAATCAAGGCAAGAAAGAGGCGTTAGGATGAGAGGGAAAGGGGGAAGAAGAGAACGAGGGAGATGATGGAAGAGAAATGAGAGGCAATAAGGAGATAAAGGGAAAGAGCGAAAGCCCAAGAGCAAGGGGAAGGAACAGAGCAGAGAAACAGAGAGGGGAGAGAAGGGAAACAAGTTCGTAAGACGTTAGGAGACAAGGGAGGAAGAGAAGGAGGCTGTTTTAAGTGTGTCCTTGAGGGATTCATTTATCTCTCTGCCTCACGGAGTCTGTCACCATCGCCTGTAGAGTCCTGCTGACATTTCCTTCAGCAGTCGAGTGTGTGTGAACACCACGTACCAGACTCACCCTAGAGACACACCGTCATCTACGTAGTTCCCATGGCAGGATGGAGAGGGGGGCATAGTCGTCATACCAGTGATGCCAAGACACCAAGGGCAAGAGATGCTGATCTTTTGAAACACATCAGAAATATATGACGTTACAGCGCATCCCTGTCAAACCGGCTACCAGGCAGACTTTGCCAGTGCAGGGTGACTCATACGGCATCTGTGACTGTTCAGAGTGTTCAGAGTTCCTGTTGTCCCTCGAGGGGAAATTTGATTTGCAGTTGGAGGTACAATGAACAACAAAAACAACAACACAATAAACACGGCACAAAACATCAAACATCCTAGCAGCACACAACCAACAGATTGATTGAGAACAATTTCATGACTTGAATAGCGGACAGTGTAAAAAAAAAAAATCCCTTTGAGATTGTCAGGAATAGTGATTTCTACGGGTGTCACAGAGAAGGCCCAAGTGACACTAATAAAAACTGTGCATTCAAGAGTTGTGCAAGGAACAAAAGAAAAGTTGTACCGGTTTGTTTTTGCTCCAGGGAGCCTATATCTCCGACCAGAAAGAGAAGAGGAATGAATTCCTCCAAGAGTGGGTGGTCAGAGCTTGACAAGATTGACCGTGCCTTCTGCAAAACGTGTCTGTCAAAGATCTTTGTTAGAGAGAGCTGCTGCTGTATGCCGATTATCTTGCTGAGAACCGATAATGCCAACATGGTGCCCAACTGGCAGATCAGTGTCATTTAACACCATGCCATAGATCAGTGGTTCTCAGCCAGGTGTTTTGACCGCCCTCCCAAGGGGGTTGAAGATCTTTTTTTATAATATAATAGGATTTATAATGGGATTAAAGTAAAAAAAATGTTGAACTATGTAAATATTTGAAATATTCCCTGTTTCTGAAAATCCTACAAAAGCTAAAAAAGGCAAAATAGGTCTTAAGATCAGCTGTTCATCTTTCTACATTAGCACCCTGTGACAGGGGGCATTAGTGGACATTGTCACAATCCAAAAATCTTGACAGGCACTGCCATACATACTGTTACATCAACACAAGGCATTAAATGTGTTTCAACAATCAATATGCTGAGCTGACATGCCTTGGCACTTAAAACAGTACTGCCACATTCAGACATATGAATTTCTGGTGCTGTTTTCAAAGCCAGAATCTAAACTGTAGAAACGTCCTTAGTCTTATTGTGTTTTTCAGCTTCTTCTGTGAATGGATTAAGATTGAACTCCAGACCAAAATGGACGTTAACTAGAGTTGTGTCAGTTAAACACGCATCTGGCCTTCCTTCCTTTCAGGTTCTTTTTATTCCTCCACCATTATGAAGCAGAAATGCTTTTTGACCTGTAGTAACAATTTCTAATTAGTCAACTTGAATTAAATTAGGCAAGTCACAGTTTGTTTTATGGAGATAAACTGACCAGCTATAAAGAAGAGGAGCTGAACTAAAGTGTGCGGACCCTTCCTCTGTTTGTTTGTTCTTGTTGCATTTGTCCATTGATCTTATCTCTTTGGATTTGAGAAGTGTTCAAGCTTCACAGGGTCCGCGTACTGAATCCTTTCTCTCACCTAAAGTATCCCTCCTGTCTCTCCTCCAGGGCTGACTCTGCCAAGATGACGCAGCCAATGAGGGGGGACCAGGTCCACCAGCCGGCCCCAGCCCGCAAGTCAACCAGCCTGTCCTCGCCAAGCGCGGCTCGCCGCCTATACCGCAACTTGTCTGGAAAGTTCCGTACCAACCCCCCTGCCCTGGAGGACAGTGTGGTGTCAGGACGGGGAGGAGACAAGGAGAAGCTGCGCAAAACCACCGTAGTAAGTCAGAGCGAGACTGAGAAGGAAAAAATAATAAGCCCAGGAATATTGTAGTCTAAAAATAAATCAGGGAAAACACAGAGTCTTGGATAGTAATAGAACCTCAGGTAGTAACATCACACACCCAGCCATCTCACTTTTGTACAGCGAGACAGAAAATAAATTGTGAGAAACATTCTGTATGTAGTTGTACGGTTGTGTGCAGAGACAGTTCAACATTCACCGATACAAGCTGACATGACAGAGGTATCATAACGTAAGCTTTCAGTGCTATTTTTTGAACTTCACTTTCTTTGTATCACAGTTCCAGAGTAATGAGGCGCTGTTCGAGGCAGTGGAGCACCAGGAGTTGGACCTGGTACAGCTGCTTCTGTCCCAGTACAGTCTGGAGGAGCTGGACCATAACACCCCGAACAGTGAGGGTCTTCTTCCCCTCGATATCGCTATAATGACCAACAACGTGCCCATGGCCAAGCTGCTACTGCAAGCTGGTGCCAAGGAAAGCCCCCACTGTGAGTAGAGGAATACAAACATACCTGAACTGTAACAGTACCTACCCAGTCACATGGGGATCATTTGAATGTTAATGGGACTAATCACAACTACAGTTCCTGCTGCCCATTGTGCTTGTGACGTGAATAATACTCTGTTTAGTACCCTTAGCTGTGTAGTTGCATCTGATTTGCCGATCAACACCAACACCCACAAACTGGAGTGTGTTTACAGTTTTTTTTTTCGATTGCTAAACGACAGTCGTCACAACTGAAGCCACATGTGCAAAAACTCTAACTACAGTCTGCATTACCAACAGTCTCCAAGCAACACAACTCTTAACACACGTCTCAGTGCAGCCAAGCACTATGAACAGTCCTCATCTAGATAACACACACTGTCACTCAGAGTAAAAACACTAGCGTCAAACACCAATACAATACAATACAACACTTTTTCAACAACTGAAGTGACTTCACACCATTCAGTAGTTTCTTTAAAGAAAAGAGTGAATTTCTGTCACATGAACAGTTTTATTTTATAACATATCTGTTTTTTTTATATAAACAAGAGGGAATGAAAATCAGCAGTTTGCTTCAATAGATATATCATTTTATTTTGCCTGTAGTAATTTATGTAATGACTGGAAAAAAAGTAAAAAACTAAAGGTACGTAATAGCAAAGAACATTGGATGTCCTGGCTTGCCATGCACCTGCATCATCTCTAAATACAAATGAACGTGGTGTTGCCATTGCTTCCACCTCCATTACTTTGTGAAAAACAGTAAGTCCACAGTTTTACTATAGTAAAGGTAGTGTTTTTCACGTTTTTTTAATGTAACCTCAGACATCTTACCTGGACATGTTGGTATCTTTGCTCTTTTACCTGTTTACTGTTCCTCTCGGACAGTACATATGTATAATTGATTCATTCTTATTTGGTGTTTTTTTATTTCCAAAAAAAAAGTCTTTCTGAGCTTTTCCTGTATACAGTGTGTGTTCACTAACAAGTCTTTCAGTTAAAATTAACTAACTGCGTGTCAGTCACTGCTCAGGAAACGCATTCATTCTCCCTTATGGGGGGAGGGGCTTAGGAGACCGTTTTGGGCTTTACCTGAAAAGGGGGGAAGGGACTGAGAAGTTGTTGATGTTCAAATTTTTTGGCAAAGTCCTGGATCTTCACAATCCTACCTACAGCAACTTTAAAGTCATGGGATAAGTGTGTAGAGTTTTGAAAACTGTGTTCAAGCAATGAAAAACGAGCTAGCGTTTGGTTCACATGAACTGCTGCTGTGCAGACTGTAGTTAGAGTTTTGCACATGTAGCTCCAGTTGTGCCCACTGTCATTTAGCAATCGAAAAAAAAAAACTGTAAAGGGAGGTCATGCACAGTTGCCTAAAGTTACTAATAAGCCTATTGTTGCTGTCCATACAATTGGACAAATATACTCGTTACAAAAAATGATTCAAGAAGCTGTTTTCATCTTTTTCTTTCTTTAAAAAATATCCATAATCTCTTCTGGGGTCACCACAATGTGTTCGTACTAATGAGAGCAATGGTTCTCTCATGTTTTCAGTCTCTTGTATTTAATCGTATTCTTCCTTGTAAAATTTGACAGCCCTTTACTCCTGCTTGGAGTTTGGCTGGCCTACAGGTGAATCGTACCATAGCAAATGCTACCTTGGCTTTGAGCAGGAAGAACGTTGATTTGCCAGATCCTTTTGCCAATCTAATCTTGCCAAACAAATTGTATGATGTGTGGAAAAGCCAAACGTAGTTGTGTTCTGCCAATCACGACTAGTACACTTTACAAATTATGATGCAAGTGAAGCGTTTTGTTTCGTTTCCTATTTAGACTTGAATCTATACCAGATACCAGACCAGAGTTTGTTTGGGCCCCAAAAGCCACTCAATGGGAATCAACAACTGTCGTTGTGGACACCAAAGCCGCTTCCACGACAACATCAGCTGCCACCAAAACAAACGCAGGTGTTGCCCAAAGCAACGACGCACAAATAACTCATAGCACAATCTCTTATCACGCATACCAGTAATGCATTCATCTACACACTCCTGACAAACTCACACATCTCTTCTGTTTTGTGCTGGCAGTGAAAACACATTAAAGGCAATGAAGGGGTGCTAATCATGATGCAATATTAGTCATCTTCGTAAGCACTTTTCACTGTCTGTGATCTGCTGAGCCTCTGCTCCATTCCTCTGTTAATGATTAGAACTCGCCAGTACGGCTCCTAGGCTGTTTGTGTTTGTACTTGTGTGCACACGCGCACACACACTCCTCCAGAGCTGAGCCAGACCTCTTATAAAGGTATCATTAAATTGAAAACACTTGAATGGAAAGTGATGTTTACTGAAGTTTGCTCTTTGATTGTTCCCTCTCTCCAGGACTCAAATAACTCATGAGAGAATGTGAGTTTTGTGTGTGTATTTGTGTGTGTGTGTGTGTGTGTGTGTGTGTGTGTGTGTGTGTGTGTGTGTGTGTGTGTGTGTGTGTGTGTGTGTGTGTGAGAGAGAGAGAACAACAGCACATAAGGAAAGTAAAGGCTTCTATTTTTATAAGCATGTACTAATCAAACTCCATCTGAGGAGAATTGACATCAAAGACGCTGCAGACTTTTCCTTGATCTTTGAAAGGTTTTAAATCCGATGCTTATTGATATTGCCAGGCTTGACTTCATTGTGTGGTTACCAGAAAGACAAAGGCAGACAAAGACAACCAAACAAATTCTCCAAAGCAACTTCATATTCACATTATAAATCCCTCTCAATAGGACAAAGGCACTTTAATGTGCTGTAGAGGATCCCATCCTTGATGTGAAATAAGGACAAATCAAGACACACGTACACACTGGTGACAGCATCTGGACCAGTTTATAGTCCTGGAAGGGCTGGAAATGTAAATCAAAATGGACCTTTTACAGTTATTTCCATCCGTCCATGAGTCCAAGTCCAAGGATCCTCGGTAATAATCCTAATTTAAGCCCTAACCCCGACCCTCGCATTACCTGTTTTAAAAGTGACAAACGGCCTCTAGGTCTTCACACAAGTGGCTGAAGAGAACAACACAACTGACACCCAGAAGAGATTCTCAGATTCAAAGAGAAGCTCGCAGCCACTGAGGAGACACCGAGAGAGCCGCAGAATTAAACACCCAGATGGACATTTTGACACGGAGCTTTAAACTTACTGTCAACAGTGGAATCTAACGCTCAACAGTGGAATCTACAATGAACAAACACAGACCACACAGACTAAACACAGACACACAGCAGTCCCAAACACTGCCAGAATGACCAGCCACCAAAGAAGAAGTACAGTACGCTACTGTCCTTTGTGACCTTAACAGCTTTACATTACCATTGGCAATTGCAATCTTCAATCTTTGTGTTCAGCCATTGTCACTAACCGCATGGCCATGATTTGGATATTTTCATCGGGCGTTGCATTGCATCTACTATGGAGATGTGTTTTTTGTGTAAGTAAACATCGTTCTTCGCATGTTAGTAACACCCTACCCCCTTTCAGAAAAGCATTCCTCTGATGGAGGCTGGTTGAGTCTGTGGTCTATGATATATATAGACGGGTTATACACATTTTTTCCACAAGTTTTGCAGAAAAATAGTTTTACAATGGCAGTTTAAAATGATGCCTATGCACGTTCCCACCATTTTGTGTTCCCTTATAACCGCAAACGAAGAATACCCCTCCCTCTCTTGCCCCTCTCACTTTCATTGCCACATTTTCTGTCATTTTCTAGGTGATGTCATCCCTAAAGAGGGATTGCTTAGTTAAATGAAGTTTATTGAGGAATCTGCCACATCATTTTGGCAAACAAAGACATTAAAAAGAGTCCCTGCAAAAGCAATTTCAGTTGCTTTTGTAGGCCACTTTTGCAGGCCACTGCAATATCAGTATAGCCATGTGCACTTGATAAAAGTGACACCAACATGATATTTACTTCTCTAATTGAGCTAGTAAATCATTGTGTTTTGTTCCTGAAAAAGTCCACAATGGTATGGTTCTACTATAAAAAAAAAATAGATTCACAGTATTTTGCATTTACTCTTTGAATCTTGGTTGGAAGAACAGCCCACTCAAAGTTATAGTCCAGCATCGCTTAGCTTTGAGCTGTTGTTACCAACTGTCTTTGTTATGTGTCAATATAAAAGCATTTTTCTGGACGTCAAAGTAGTTTTGAAATAGTGTGTAATGAAACTCTTCTTTTAATACAGTATGCATGCATTGACTTTTCTCTGTCTCGCTGTCTCTCCCATGTGTTTCTTAGTTGTGAGTCTGGAGGGCCGATCAGTGCATTTGGCCACCTTGGTGCAGGAGGCTGAGCAGCGGGTGTCGGAGCTTCAGGCCCAGGTTCGAAGCGATGGTCCTGGTGAGCGGGAGGGATCTGACCGGGAGAGGCAGCTAAAGGCCTGGGAGTGGAGGCTCCGGCTCTTCCGACGCATGCAGATGGGCTTCGAGCATGCTAGTAAGTCTTCAGGATGACTTTGATGGTTGCTACAGAGATTTTGTTTTTAAATGCTGACTGAAGGGAAGCTTGCCTCTCACATCATACGAGCAGTCGCTTTGGTTTTCATTTTTGCACCCCTTTCTCTGCTGGCATTCTGTCTGGGCAGAGTTAATGGCTTCCACACTGGAAAGGCTTGTGTGTGTGTGTGTGTGTGTGTGTGTGTTTGTGTGTGTGTGTGTGTGTGCGTGCGTGCGTGCGTGCGTGCGTGCGTGCGTGCGTGCGTGTGTGTGCAAACATAACACGCCTGTATTCCTGCTTTAATTTTTTATAGGCATTTCATGACACGCTTAGTAGCAGGGTAGACAGCCACCGCTGAAAACAGACTTACTCGCACGCACACACTCCTCCCTTCCACCCAAACCAATCTGCACTTTGATGCAAAAAAAAAAAAAAAAGACTGTTCCCCTCTTTGTAATTCCACATACTCATGTCATTTGATGGGTAAGTTGTGTGCGCGTGAATGGAAATTATTCACCACATTCTAAAACGTATTAGTTTAACTTAAGTTTATGCAGTTACATTCACAATCACAATCACTGACATCCTCGCTTCTTCTCAGTTTTGAATAAGTCAACATTAACTCGTGAAGATGTTAGATAACAAGCATTCACTACTTGACACTTTTTGACACTTTCAACTTCTGAAACCAGGAAGGCTAAATGATGTAATTACAGTAAGCTGCCAATTGTATAAGCTCACTGCATTATAATAGTTATGATACGCAGTGAAGGATCTTAAGTCTGCTTGTGTTTACTTTGCCATCTTTCTGTCTGTCTGTCTGCCTGCCCAGACCCTCCAGACGCCCCAAGTGTAGTCCGCCTGTCTGTAAGCAGCAGCACCAGTCTAAGGGTGGACTTCCAGGAACCTCTTTGTGTCAACTCTGCTGTGGTTACCAAGTACAAAGGTCAGCCACCGTGCCCGTCCCTCTGCGTCATTTAAAACCAACTACTCAGTATCACAAAGCTCTGGTGCAAAATGAAATGCAGATGAGAAGTGTTATTAAATACTACAAGTATTTCCAAGTGTTTTGGAATTTTTTCAAGTTTTTTTTATTGAAGTTTTAAAAAAAAAGTGTTTGTGTGTATTTGCAGTGAGCTGGAGCAGTGCTCCTTTATTAAGTCCTTTGTTGGGTGAGATGATCGTGGAGGACGCCACTCTGCTACAGTGCAACATCCCTGGACTCACTTCTGTAAGTTCTGCCAGAATCTCTGTCTCCGCCATATGATTGGCAGTCTTTTTCAGTACGATGATTCAACCAGTAGTAAGCAGGAAGAAACCGATCCAGAATCCAAAATAACAGAATTAAATCTCTTATATGTGATGCTGTCAAAAGATAACACCAGGAGCTGCTCCACTGACAATAAATATGTCTTATTTTGAGGGCCTGGATAGAACATCTTTCCATGTGTTCATTCATCCCTTCCTGCACATCACACCATTTTCACATTAACCCTAATGAAGTAGTCCTATTTCCTCTGCTCCCACCACAGTCCCTAAGAACTACCAGATAAAAAGTATACAGTCATGCATTGTCAAGGTAGTTTATGGGTGATAAAGCAACACTGAGAAGAACCACTGAGCTCTAGCTTCTCCAGCTGTTGGCGTTGACGGATATAAAATTTAGAAGCTATTCTGCCACACGAAGGCCCCTGATATTATTTACACAATTGCTCTGGCGACATTTGAAGGCATTTCCCAAGTGACTCTTCTTTACATATGTCAAACTCCGCACACAAGTTGTCACCATCAATCCCAAATGATGGGGGTGAAAGACGAATGGCCCTGCTAAAAACGCAGTTGGAAAACACGGTTTATTTGCTATTTGTTAAAAGTCTTGGCTCCTGACCATTCATAAGCAACAGTTGCAAAACAGCCTCCCGAAATGATGGAAAGAGCAGCTTGGTAGCCTGCCACCTGATTTATGTTTGGCATTTGTAAGCGGGCATGTAGACAAATGGACGCTCCATTGGTTGTTTGTTATTGTGTGAGAGAAACCCCTTCCCTTCCCTTCCCCCCTTTAAGACCCCCGCTGCCAGCCAAAGCTCACTCCTGTCACATGACAGGGGTCAAGGCGAGGTCAGAAAGTGTCGGCGGTTGGTTTGATTGATCTGGCTGAGAAAGGAGAGACAGAGGCCTGCTGTCTGCAGACCGGGCACAGAGACAGACAGAGCTTCTAGATTCCCTTTACCCTCCACACACACACACACACACACACACAGAAATGTAGACAGACAGCGACTTAGCAAGAGACAAACAGATGCATCACTGAATCACACACATACATTTGTATATGGTGCCTTAACTGTCATCTGTCCTGTCCTTGCAGGGGACCTATTACTATGTCCAGGTGTCAGCCTACAACATGAAGGGCTGGGGACCTCCACTAGTTTCCACACCTGCCTGTGCTGCACCTTCCAGTAAGTCTCCACAGTGTGTATGTTTGTGTGTGTAAAACATAGAACTTCAAGTTAACAACATCTCCAAACAAGTGCCCTGAAGGGTTTTGGCTTGCCTCACTGAATTAACACCACTGAAAAATTGTTTTCACACAGCGTATGTGTGTGTGTGTGTGTGTGTGTGTGTGTGTGTGTGTGTGTGTGTGTGTGTGTGTGTGTGTGTGTGTGTGTGTGTGTGTGTGTGTGTGTGTGTGTGTGTGTGTGTGTGTGTGTGTGTGTGTGTGTGTGTGGACTTTGCATCATTTCACATTAGGTGATTTGGTTGTTCCAACGTCATTCTGGCGTTGCTTTGGCATCATGGGAGGGTGAGGGAGGCAGCTGGACCCTCTGGGGCCAGCAAGCTGGGTGGGTTTTGGGACCCCCTCTGTGGACGTCAGAGTGTGTAACCATAGCCTCAGGATGGCGTTTGGGGCTGGCTGACAGAAGAAGGTGCCCGAGTTCAGCCAAGAAGTTAACCGTGAAGTCATGTGCAACAACAGCTGAGGTGTTGACTCACCAGCTCTGACCTTATTTCTTCCTTTCTGTATCTATCTATCTATCTATCTATCTATCTATCTATCTATCTATCTATCTATCTATCTATCTATCTATCTATCTATCTATCTATCTATCTATCTATCTATCTATCAATTAGAGGTTTTCTAATAAGTTACAAAGGACAGATTGAGGACTTTACAATGTTTTCTTTGGTATATAGTATAGTATTAGATTTGTTGGTTTGCAAGTAAATTAATTAATTTAAGTGAAGTGTTTAATTCAGTGTATTGATTTGTGAGATGGGTTTCATGATAGTTGTTTGTGTGCAGCATGCATAGTCTGTGCAGCCGGCACACACCTACTGTATGAGAGTGAACATAGGTACTGTGAGTGTGGATGTGTTGGCACACTGAGGGCACATCTGGGGAACACATGAACATGTTTGTCCTCATCAGCACACCGTGTTTTTCAGCAAGTGTGTGTGTGTGTGTGTGTGTGTGTGTGTGTGTGTGTGTGTGTGTGTGTGTGTGTGTGTCTGTGTGTGTGTGTGTGTGTGTGTGTGTGTGTGTGTGTGTGTGTGTGTGTGTGTGTGTGTGTGTGTGTGTGTGTGTGTGTGCGTCTTCATTTTAGGAGACTGGGCTTTCCCTCTCTTTTTTTCTACTGTCCACCTCCCTCCCTCTCTCAGAGCTAATTTCGATGTTGCGTGTTTGTGTTTTCCATTTGGGCCTACCACTGGAAATATTTGCATGTCTGTGCTGTAGCACGCGGCGCGGCCCCAACAGTGGGGGCCTTATACCGGGCCGTGGACGCCCATTAAAGGGCCCGCTTGTCCTGTCGGGACAGGCACCTTTCCGGGAATAGAGCTCACCGTGTTTCAGCCTCACGCGCCCTCCGGGGGGCTCCAGGAGAGGGAGTTGGGGTGGGGGTAATGGGGGGGGTGGGTGGTGGTTGATGGTGGTAAAGGGGGGGGGGGTTATAGCTGACACATTCTCCAGTGAGCAAGCAAGGATGCTGGCTTGCTACCACAGTAGGCAGAAGGTGCTGAAGGATCGTTTTCTGTAGAGATGGTCATCTATGAGGAGGGAAGGGAAAGTGTGTGTTTGTGTGTGTGTCTATATTATTGGTTATTATTCTATTATAAGAGGAAACAGGGGAAAACACAAAGAGGGATAGAAACAGAGATAGAGGTTGTATTACAGTAACTGTGCATTTAGAATGTTTTGCTTTTGGAGGCATAGCAAATGTGTGGCATGATACTTCTGTCACTAGGGCAGCCACATTTTGCGTGTGTGTGTGTGTGTGTGTGTGTGTGTGTGTGTGTGTGTGTGTGTGTGTGTGTGTGTGTGTGTGTGTGTGTGTGTGTGTGTGTGTGTGTGTGTGTGTGTGTGTGTGTACTGACTGTTCTGAGCTAAAATATGTGCAGAGCAGCCAGTAGCCGTGGTGCTCAGTAGGTCTGTCTGTCAGCCAACCACAGCTTTCTCACACTGGGGTGGGTGCTGTTTCCTATAGCACACACACAAGATCTGTTTGAGAAGCAGGTCGTCTCACACACCTCACACTCCTACTATTGGAAGCCTCAGGAACAGGGCCAGCCCAAGAATTTTTGGGGTCCCAGGCAGAATTTGATTAACCCCCTCCCAATCCTCAGGCTAACCTCACATAGAGTCAGCACTGTATGGTTATACTATATAATAGTAAAAGTGTCAGTTTAAGTCCAGTTTATTTCCATCTAACCAAAGTTATTGCTCCATAGTCTATGGATCCAGGTTCACCTACTTAAAATAAACCAAATAATGTTATTCAAACATTCCTCTGTGAACCTAATCTGTATGCTTCCCCAGTAGCAGCCTGTCCGTAATAAAGATCTTACCACACAAGGCTTACACACCTGACAGTCGTCAATGTTGGATGATGTTTCTTTATTCATAGAAAAATAATAAACTTCTTGACTGATCTACAAACTGATGAAGACTCTCTGAAAACATGGCTCCACAATGGAAAATAAGAAGATCAAAGTAGGACGACTCTCTTTACTGCAGTTGTGTTCAAACTACCATTTGGGAATATTTTAAGTTTTGTGATAAATACTGAGACATACCTAAATACCTAATTTACAGAACCAAACATACAGCAGGCGATCCTATATGTCAGCTCATCTCTGCAAACTAAGTTGCAACTTCCGGTGCTGAAAAAGAAGCCAATGCTCAAGTGCCAAAAACTGCCATTCATCGAGTGGCTACTTGAGGCATGGATCCGGATTTTCTCGATTAATTGATTAGTTGTTTGGTCTAGAAAATGCCAGAAAATTGTGAAAATGCTGATCAGCTGGCCCAAGATGACCCCCTTAAATGTCTTGTTTTGTCCACAACTCAAACATATTAAGATTACTGTCATAAAGGAGAGAGGAAATTGGAAATGTTTACATTTAAGTAGCTAGAATCAGAATATTAATCGATTATCAAAATAGTTTGTGATTAATTCAATAGTTGCCAGCCACTGGGAGCCGCCCACTTTGAGCCTCATTTTCAACAGATAATATACAGACACTAAAAACTCGATAAACACTAAAAACTGTTCAAAATGTCTTTCAGCATGTACAGTAGACTAAGAGTCTACAGCCATGCTAAAGGCTTGTGAGGCTTTATATAAGGCACAGCCGTGCTTTAAGCTAAATGCTAACGTCAGCATGCAAACATGCTAACACAAAGACAATGTTAGCAAGCGGATGTAATGTTTATCTTGTTCCCTATTTTAGCTTAGCACATTAGAATGCTAACATTTGGTAATTAGCACTGAACACAAAGCATACCTGAGGCTGACGTTAAAGTAATGGACAAATATAAAGTTTGACCTGATGATGTAGCTACATGAAAAATTAAGGGATAAACTAAGTAATTACAATTCAACATGAGGGAATCATCAATGTCTGTTCTGAATTTCATGACAATTTGTCCAATAGTCAAGACATTTCACAAAAACATTTCACAAAAATGTCAACCTGGTGGCACGAGAGGTAAAGTTAGTATGACCACAAATGTTTGTACACTTTTTTTGTTTTTTACCATTCATCCAAAAGTTTTTTAAAGTGCTCATATTATGCTAATTTTCAGGGTCATAATTGTATTTAGAGGTTATATCGGAATAGGTTTACATAGTTTAATTTTCAAAAACTACCATATTTTTGTTGTACAGCACATTGCTGCAGCTCCTCTTTTCACCCTGTGTGTTGAGCTCTCCGTTTTAGCTACAGAGTGAGGCATCACACTTCTGTTTAATCTTTGTTGGAAGTCGCACATGCGCAGTACCTAGGTCAGCACTACTAGCCAGTCAGAAGCAGAGTATTAGGACGTGCCATCCATAGAGCTATGCAACTAGCATGGCTAAATATTTGTCTTGCATTACAGCAACATATTTAATAGGATTTTCAGACTTGTAGCACCCTCATTTCATCATCTTTGCTTCTCCATCATTAATGCACATCATAGGTCTAGAGATCAGCACTATGACTCTATTGATAAATATAGCACATTGCATTCTCACTTTTCTAATATCGTCATTCTCACCTCTGTCTGCAGGCTGGAGGGATATCGATGGCCGCGCTCCACGTCAGAGAGGCCAGAAGGAGGCACTAGACCAGCTACTTGGACAGATAAAAGAAGCTCACCGCCACTGTGTCTGCCATGGTATCAACAACTTTTTGATCGATTTGGTGGGCGTGTTTACATAAAATACAGACCAGTAATATGAGAGCTTTAACGGTTTGCATAGCTGACCCCTGGTGAAACCCAAACCCATAAACCTGGTAGTGATAGTGACTGGATGTACTCTACATATGAGCACATGTTATGCCACACTAAAGGTTTTAAACCACCATTGGGTTCAACTATGGAATTGCATGCAGCAAGTGAAATGCACCATTAGCTGCGGTGTGAGCTTCTGACATTAACCTGAGCTTCTGTCGTTTTAACTGCACCCGTCAGATTTTAAACAAACACATCAGAATTTTCAGCCACCATCTAGTTCATGTTTCAGAAATATTCTTTGTGTAAACAAACACGAACATGAGCAATGGACGGTTCAACTGGCAGGTGTAACACGTCTCACCAATTGCTGTGTTTCATCTCACCTTGACAGACACTTTACAATCTCAAGCACGACAAGTACTCTGCGGGCCATATACCCTAAGACGGCATGCCACCTCAAAAATAATACCCTCCCCTCTGTCTCAACAACACCCCCACCCCCTTATACATCTTTCCATGACTCAGCCCTTCCTCTGCTGAATACCTCTCTCTCTGTGACAAAATGCAGATCAACTTCTCTCACACTCAGGCTGTTTATATCCCCAAACACTGCAGACTGTAAGCTGGTCCCATAAGTGTCAAAACCTGTCCACAGTGACTCTTTTACATGACGGCAAACTGCATTTAGCGTGGAGCAAGTTGTCTCTCTTTTTCTCACACACCCACATGCCCAAACACACTCACCCACTTACTATTGTCCACTGTGGCCAGACCATATTTGCAATAGGGCGAGACGCAATATAATAGTCAGTATTGAGTGGCTCTTGGTTCTTCAGACGGCGACTGATTGAGCTTGAGAGTTCAGGCACGGTAGCCAAGGTGGCGTGTCCCGGGGTCATGTTTGTTATTCCTGTAAGAGACGAGTCCTGGGCTGGAGTCGGGAGAGGGCATAAATTAACACTGACTACTGCTGCCTTCACCCCCCCCCCCCCCCCCCCCCCCCAATCCCCCCCCACAGCCCGCCAGTCGTCCTGTCTACTGTCCATACATATACACACATAAAGATAGACAGGCACACACATAGATACACATGTACATGAAACAGACACAAATATTCTTGTTCATGGTCTCTCTTTCAGCTCTGACTCTCTCACACATGTCCATGTACGCACCCCCATCGCAGCACGACTTATAGCCCACGCCACATTCTCCCTCTTGTCCAAACACTATTAATTAAACTGTGAAAGAGGCCTTGACTAACACAGGCTCCCCAGCAGTCAGCCCTACTTGTCTGTCTTACTCAGTGTCAAACAGGGAGTGAGGCCAGGAGGACCTGAGCTGAACAGACTCGCGAGTAAAGAGAAATTTGTGGAGGTGAGAGGGGTCGAGGGGTGCTGTTTTTTCTTGTTACTCCACCTCGACTCGTCCACCTGAAGAGAAAATTAGTTCTTTTTGGGTCCTGAATGGGGGGATTTATTGACTTTAAGTGGCCTGGTGCTGGAGTAAGATCACCTGGGAGGGAGGAGAGGGAATCTGTGAAGGGTTTGGGACTCAGGATTTCTAATGAGTTGGGAGGTGCGTTATCTCACCAACAGGCGCCCACACAAACACACACACATACATACATACATGCATCCATACATACACACACACACACACACACACACACACACACACACACACACACACACACACACACACACACACCCCTCTCTCGCCTCCAACCACCTCCAGGCCCACTAAAAATAAACATGTCCCCACAGACTTAACTGACCTCCCTGTCAGTGAGTGGCAAAGGGTTAAGAAACATACAGACACACACACACACACACACACACACACACACACACACACACACACACACACACAAAGTACTACAGCTCCTTGGCTCCACTCATATGGCTGCAGCTCAAGACATGCCATGCTCCAGCAGCTTTAGTATGTGCAGGTAAACACACACACACACACACACACACACACACACACACACACACACACACACACACACACACACACACACACATATACACATACACACAGTTAGTGTCCCTCTGGGAGCAGAGAGCTAGTGGTTCCCTTAAGGCCCATAGTCTGCTGTTGGCAGCCAGCATGACTGTCAAATGGTGCCGCGCCACTGGAGCGCGTGAAATGTCGAAAAACATTCCACTCCGACCATGTTGTTGGACATGTCAGGTTTGTTGTCAATTAGGTAACGACCTGTCACTGGAAGAGATGTTTCTAGAGTTTGTCAGGACAGAGGTATTCATTGGTGCAAAAAAAAAAAAAAAGAAATCAGACAACCAATCAGTCATGCCACAGTTTCTCATAAGTGCCCTGACTTTAAGCATCAGAATATTCATCCAAAAGTAATCTGACTAATTTGTTCTGTTTCTATTGATTAACAAACTTTGTTTTTTCTTGTCTCTGTCTTGTCCACACAGAACAGTGCAAAGCTCCACCACAAGGGAGGAAGCATTCAGTATCCAAAAGCCTGCGCCACCTCTTCCAACCCACCAGCAAATTTGTTAAAAGCTTGAAAAGGTAGATTTTCTTATTGTCCACTTTCCTCCATGACATGTGACATCAAAATAGTCAGCCTCCATACTATAGACTTTTCACTATAATATGAAAGAAATTGCAATTGCTGTGTATAAGGGTGCTCCGATCAGGATTTTTGGGGCCGATCACGGATTGCTGGAAAACTTATCGGCCGATACCGATCACCGAGTCACACATGTTTAGAGAATGTATCAGTAATTGTTTGGCTTTTTGTCCTAGCTCAAAATCTAAAAAATGTCTTTCAATCACTGCAGACATTTCTTCAGCACACACACACACACACAGACACAGATACACACACACACACACACAAACACAGACCGACAGACACACACAGA
This sequence comes from Gymnocephalus cernua, assembly GCA_023631565.1. NCBI lineage: Eukaryota > Metazoa > Chordata > Actinopteri > Perciformes > Percidae > Gymnocephalus > Gymnocephalus cernua. The sequence goes on from CM042443.1 coordinate 15,016,253, forward strand.
CCGACAGACACACACAGACCGACACACACACACACACACGGGGAAACACACGGGAGCTGCTAGCTACACGACTCCGCTCTGCCTTAGCGTTAGCTAACTTTGAAAACTCCTTTATACTCCTTTCCGTGACTAACCTTCAAATGTCTGATGAGGTTGGTGACTTTATGGTGACATGGTTTCCATTGCAGCAAATAGTTGTCACGTTTTAATGACATGTAGTCATTTTGATAATTACTTACTTTGACCAGTGTAGGCTTTAATGCAAGTCCATCAAAATTGAATCAGCTTCAGACACCAAGGCAAGATAGGTGATATGTTTGGGGTACTGTGAGTTGTGCAATGTGTCATTTTGATATTTAATCACTCAGTGGTGTAGTGTTACTGTAACACATGTACTTTTTCTGTGTTACTTTCCAGAGGTCTCTATCTGACGTCCATACTCTACAGAGATGACAATGTGTTGGTGACTCCAGAGGACCAGATTCCTATTGTGGAGGTTGAAGATTCCTACTCCAGCTCCCTCATGCAGGACTTCCTCTGGTTTACAAAGGTAGACAGACAGACAGACAGAAATAGAGAGAGAGAGAGAGAGAGAGAGAGAGAGAGAGAGAGAGAGAGAGAGAGAGAGAGAGAGCGACGTACATCACCACACTTTGATATATTTCTCAGTCAACTGATGACCCCACTACAATCATAAAACTGATAAAGATCTACGGGAATAAATTATTTTAAGATTGTGCTAAAATGGGATTTTGTTTAGTAATTTACATGGACACATTACTGCATTTTAACAAATGATGACATTACCCTTTGGTTATTACTAATCAGCTGCAAACGGAACATTAGATCATAAACTGAAAAACATTTTGTATGTGTGCATCCAATCCACGTGCCAGGTATCCTATCTATGGGAGGAGATTCCCTGGCTGCAGCAGTGTCTCAGTCCGTCCCAGTCGTCCTGTTCCTGTACTCTGCAGACACGCCTCAAGATGCTGCAGGCTGTCTCCCATCTACAGGTAGTACAACGCAAGCATCACAAACTATTCGGACTATGGTTTCGAAATTGAAATGGTGGTGATGCTCCAAACGAAGAGAAAAGCACTGAACAGCAGTACAATTATTATCTGATGTCTTTTCATCAGGGAATGCTGGGAACCCAGGACCTTGGTCAGGTGTACTTTGAGCCAATCAAAGACAAGCATGGTAATGCCCTGCTGGTGCTCCTGAAGGACATGAATGCCTGTCCCAACCTGGATGGGGTTCGCTGGACGCAGCTTTGCAAACTGCAGCTCCAACGCAAGTCCATCTCGTCCCCTGAAGAGCCCACCGCCTTGGACATGCTTCTCATCACTCTCCACGTGAGTCCGACATGATTAGACGGGCGGCGATTGGTAGTTAGTTCAGTTTTGGAAAATGTGTTATTTTTGCTTTTGTTTTGGAGACAGGCTGCTTCCACAGCAGTTAGGAATGGCAGGAGGGTTTGTCAGCAGTGGTTGTGGTTTTCATCAGCCTCATTCTTTACATTGTTTGTTACCCGGAGATTTAGCAAGATGAAACAGCATAGTTTAAGGCCCTTTGTCAACAACAAAATGCCCCCAAAAACACTGGAAAGTAGTATCGCTCTAATGTTTTTTAAACTCTCATTCACAGAAAACCAGTAAACATGAGGCTCTGTGGCTGAAACAATAGCACTGTAAAATGAAATGTGCTTCCAATTACCAGTGCTGCTTGTGCAGACACTCTTTATTGTTTTCTATTCCCTCCTCATCCATTTGTTACCTTCTTTGTGCGGACACATATTGAATTGGCTTGCCAACAAATTCATTAAAAGCCAGATTTCAGGTCAATGATCCATGCCGACCCAACATGAATGTTAATCATCTCAGTCACTTCATTTTAGTGGAAGCTGGAAGGTTACCTTTGAATTTCAGCATTGTTGACCTGATGATGATAATCTTGCAAATTGTTGTTGTTTTGTGTTTTGTAACTAATGCTGTGTGGCTGTTTTGTTCAGAACCACAATCTGGAACCAAACCACAAGTTGATTTTGTCTATATAGCCCGGTAAACTTGATACCATTGTTGCAATGCTGTTCTGTCTCCAGTGTAATTGGTTTGGCCTTGTGGTTCCAAAACAATGGTGGAGAATCCCTTTGGCAAAACCACATTTCACTGAAATATTTGTTTTGTGGCCAGTTATGAACAAATTGTATGATGAAATACATAAAAATGTACTGATGGGCTACGTTGCCGTGCTGACTTCCACTTTAAACATGTTGGAACAACTTTAGACTGAAGTCTCTCAAGGACTAATAACGGCAAAACATGAAAACACAATCATTTAGATCAGGGGCGTCAAACTCAACTTCCCAGAGGGCCACACTGGAAAATAAGAATCACATCAAGGGCCAGACATGTTTAGTTTATTGACATGCTTTTATTTAATCAAAAAAGTCAAATATCTTTGACTGTCTTATTGCACGTGTCATATAGTCTTCTCACTTACAGTTTGGTCGACATAAAGTCCTAAAGAAGTCAGAAAAAAGGTCCTCAGCCATCATAAAAAAAAAAAATAAAAATAAACGGCCAGAAAAAGTGACAAAAACATCAGTTAAAGTGACATAAACGTCGGAAAAAGTGACATAAACGTCGGAAAAAAGTTACAAATCATCAAAAAAAAAAATGTTGGGCCAAAATGTATTGTGAACCTAAATTGATAAGCGGGCCGGATCGTAATCTGCGAGGGGCCGGATTTGGCCCGCGGGCCTCGAGTTTGACACGTGTGATTTAGATGATTAAAGAGATAAAATTAGAATCGGTGTGTCGCCCTCAGTCAACACTACCATACTGTCCTCTAACTTAGTCTCTCTCCTCCTGCTGTTCCCAGGAGAAGCTGGCGTATCACAGGCGAAGCAAGAAGACCTTGCCTCCAGGCTTATACCTGGGCTACTTGAAGCTGTGTACATCGGTGGAGCAGATCAGAGCGCTTGTGCCCCAGAAACTCCCCAACGTCCTCTGTCACTCCAAAATTCGGGACAACAGCAACGTGTCCAGGTGGGGATCATATGCCACCTAATGTGGGTCAGTGTATATGGGTTCTGGATCAGTTTTGACCAGACACCTGAATATACTGGCTATACAATGACAAGGATACCTGTTAAGTGGATTGATGCACCCTTTTATAGCATTCCTGTGAGTGTGTGTTCTGCGTGTGTGTGTGTTGTTTTAGAGAGGAGTGGCAGTGGCTGCAGGCTCTCAGCTCTCTGGAGGAGTCGTCGGAAATGGACCTTGAAGAACAAAGTGCTCCACATCGCCTCCTCCAGGACCTGCGCAGCGCCATCAAAGACCTGATGGCATACATCAATGTCCCTGGCAATCAGGTCAGAGTCAATCTGAAACACCATATAAGCACATGGTTCTACAGTGAGATGTACAACCTTTTCTCTACCAAATGCAAAACAAAAATGGTATTTTTTTGTGTAGACTGATTTTGACTGATATCATGGAACCAGTTGAAACTCTTCTCAGGAGATATCTAGCCAAGTTCCAGAGGCAGGCAGTAGCAAGAGCTCAAAGCAATGAAAATGATTCCAATGGTTATTCAGCCAATTCTGGTTAGACCACTAATTCTACATGATTTCTGTAAAAGATCATGGTTTGAATTCCAGCACAATGGCAATCATTGTCCATTTGGCTTTAACCTTTTACCACCCACTCTTCCAGCTAGCACTAGACAGAACTCTACGGCTGTGCAATGAAAACTTACATGAATACATACATGTATTGATAGATTAAAATGACTGAGAGAATGTAGAACTGAAACCTTAAATATGTTTGTTTCCAGAGGGGATGGATGTTACAGTAAAAAAACAAATATGGCTTCAGCAGTGTATTAGTGACATGCAATAACCCATAATTACAGCAAACCGTACTTCTCATTCCACTATTGGAGTTGGAGCCTCTGGTTCTACTTTCAAGATAATCAAATGAGTGAAAAAATGACTTCATGGTGGGCTAGCGGTCTGTGAGCCGTACCCTTCAACTGTGACTTCCGTTTGAAGGCAACCAGGGACTCACCCTTTACTTCTATCTTATAAAATAAAAGCTGAAATAACCTTAAAAAATATATATATATTTAGAGGTAAAAAAGGAGCAGTTGAGCAAATGATCTTGAATATGATAATCTTGCATAAAAAGAACTGCATACATTAAAATGACATGATGTCAGTATTCTGTCACTGTTTTAAGGTTAAGCGTGATTTATGCTTCTGCGTTAAATCTATGCTGTGGCTACGTCCGAAGGTACGTGGAGACACGGACCCTACGCCGTCGCCTGATGTGCACCTCTCGAAAATTGTAACTACACGTCGCGGTGACGTACGTCGCTCGGCCGTGGCTTGGTAGCGTTGCATTTCCCCCATCTCATTTCCTGGTTCTCCTTCTCCATAAACATGAAATCAAGGAGAGGGTTAACTTTTCCTGCAACAGATTTCCCACCGTGGTCAGAAAGCACAGGGGAGACACTTTGATTCTCTCACTCTGACTCTAGAGTCAGTAGGCTACCTGCTTCGAAGCTAATCACCGTCATTCTCTCACTCGCTCCACCACACACTCCCCACGCACACACATGCCGGCCCTGCTATTCTCTCAAAGAGATCGAAGCACACACCAACGCACAAGTATAAACTTTAAGCCACTTGCGTAGTCTACAGCGAAAGCTCTGCGTGGAGCCTCCCCACAACCATAAATCACGCTTAAGACTTACATCGGCATACTGAGAACACCTGTCGTTGTGTGTTTAGGTGCAGGACTTCCGTATCTACAGCCAAGAAGTGGTAGAGTTTGGAGAGAAAGTGTCCTTCCTGCTCCTCCTGCCACCTTCAGATGAAGTGTGCACCGCTCCTGGTCAGAATAACCCATACTCCCCCCGCTCTGGCTTCCTCACCCTGCCCCTGCAGATCTTTGAATTGGGTCAGTATATCCGATTTTGGCAGAAATGGGAAATTTGACACCAACTGCTGTTTCCAAATATATGTTCCTGTATTTACGGGCACAGTGTTTTACATTTCTTTTTTTCTTGTTGGATTCCCTTTCTCCCTCAGTCCACTTTAATGCCTATTGCCCCAGTTTCATCGGCCAGTACTGCAGAGTTTCGGCTTTGCTGGAGCTGGAGTCCCTCATGTCCCAGCAGGCCCTAAGGGAGGCCTTCTCTGAGGCTGAGCTCATTGCTGCTAAGAAGAAACACCAGCAGGTCCAGGAACACATACAGGTAACACAGCTGGAATATATATATATATAGTTTTACACACACCTAGGTGTTTGGATTATGTACTGTAAAACTAGTATTTGTGTGGGAGATGGATTGAAATGAATCCAATAATACATTTGATTGTTACTGAGATTAACTATTAGGAATTTGTTGACACAACAAACAGCAAATGGAGGAGGTGTGGCGCGATGCGAGGTGGATCATGGATGCCCTGCAGTATGCCCGCTACAAGCAGCCAACAGGAGGCATCTCCATAAGCTGGATAATTGACTTCTCCAAGGAAGTGTTGCCCGAAAAGCCTCCCTCTACCTCCTCCCAACCAGACTTCATGCCCTCCCCCATGCCTTCACCCGAACCCTGCCACAAGCACTCAGGTCACGATCAACTCTTACAACAGAAACATTCTGCGGTTATATGATGTTGTAAATAGAGGATTTAATATTCAACTTACAACAGTGACATTAACATACATGATTCTGGTTCTTCCTCATACACTATCAATACATGCTTTTTCTCACATTCTGCAGATTTTGCTGGACTATCAGATGAGGAGGGCTCCTCTGAGGTCTTCCTCACCACCGACAGTGACTATGACTCTAGCCGTGCCCAGAGTCCCCGTGAGCTGGACCTGTTGCCGCCCTCACCCGTCTCATCTTCTGCGCCGCTGGAGCCCAGTGGTTTCCTGCGCAGTGACGGGAGCAGCTCAGGAGGAGGGATGTGTCTCGGTGGGAGTGGATGCGGAGGTGGGACGCTAAGGGATTCCACGCCAGATGTCCTCCAGGCCTCAGAGCTGCAGCACGGAAGGGAAGGCGAGCGGTGTGGCGGAGGAGTTCACTGTGTCAGGGAAAGGCGAAGGGGGGGGCCAGAGCTCTTTGACAGTGACTTCATCCTGCCCAGCAGGCAGATCGAGCTGTTGCACATCACAGAGAAGAGACAGGCCTTCTGTGTGAGAACCAGCAGCCTGGAGTTCCCTTCCACCACCTCAGCCCACCAGCCTTACTCCTACCACACTACTTGCCCCTCGCCCTCCAACTCGCCACAGCGGAGATGGCCCAGGCCCTCGTCGGTGGACCGCTGTTGCTCGGCTGAACGCTGCCAGCCACGGCTTCCACCAGCGCGTACGTTATCAGAGGACAGCGGCACACAGAGACTCTCCTCACCATCACCTGCTGCCCTCAGGAAAGGCTGTCATGCCACACTCAGAGTGTACCCGCAGTATCGCACAGGCCTGCCAAAGGAGACCAGTGTTAAGGTATTGATATGTTTTGACATGTTGAAGCTATTCACCTTTAAACTGTTGTTGTGTTTGTGACACTCTGAATGATATTTTGTCTTCCCGTGTTTCAGCTTTGTGCAACTCCAGGGACGTCAGCGCGGGAGATAGTCCAGCTGGTGGTGCAGGAGATGAACATTGTGTCGCGGCGCATGCTCGGTAGCAGCGGAGGCGGTGGTGAACAGGAGCAGTGTGTGTACTACAGTCCTGAACAGTTAAAGCACTTTGGGCTCGTGCTGGTGGTGGACAATAGAGAAAAGTGGCTTCAGGATGATTTCTGTCCCCTGGAGCTCCAAAACCCCTGGCTGAGGGGCAAACTGTGCGTTCGCATTAAAGAATATTCACCACTAGCACTCAAACACAGCCGGGCCACCACAGTGTGACACTTCCAGGAGAGAGAATGAGAACATTTAGACACATAAAGAGAACATTTAAGAGTACCTGCCATGTGCAGTTTCTCTGGATTAACTTTGGATAAATGTGTTTGGAAATGAAGGAACTGTTACATTTGTACAAACAGGCCTAAACTCTACACTATTTTCTCTCTCACTGTGGTGTTACCATCCACAACTGCAGCTATAACATGTCATATTTTCTGCCGTGTCCTTGTTATGAAATGCTTCTGTTTCCATGAAATGTGTTCCCCGTACGTAGGATCTTTTTTTATATATATATATATATATATATATATAAACATCAGAGACCCTCATATGGACACCAAATGAACAATGACAAAATGGAACAAAGAGAAATAGTTTTTGTGCTGTCAGGAATCATTTAGGAAAAAGATTGGGCCGTGCACGTTGCCAAAACGACATGGGCAGCATCATCCTCCCCAACCACACGCAAACTCGGCTTTTCCTATAAAATCTCTCATTGTGTCATGCCCAAAGAGCTGTCGGCTGCAGCCGCCCTGCCCCATGTTCCCAGGATGTGGGCTCTGGACACGGCCCAGAGGGCAGGAAGGAAGGGAGAAAGTACAGAGGGGGTCTGGCGTCTCCGCTTGGGGACGCAATCGGCCCAACGATTTGACCCGTCAGCCTGTCACTCAACTGCTCTTGTCCACTGTACTGTCTGGTAGTGAAGCAGACAAGCAAGGGAGAGAGAGCTTGATAGAGAGTGAGAGAGAGCGAAGAGGAGGGCGGAGGCTGCATCTTTCAGATCCTGGCACTGGCTCTCTGGTGCTCTTTTTCTCCCTTTTTTGGCAACAGAGCCTCTGTATAGTAAACTCAATCATAGTGTAGCTAACAAATACTCATCTTGTGAAGTAACACAAAATAAAACCAGCCAATTTGGATTTTCACAACAGAGAAAACACAAGCAATACTTGACCCTTTTGGTTTTTCTAATAGATGTGGGAAACAGAATTGTGCTGCGTACATCTAAAGTACTGTAGTTCATGCTGTTCTAAAAGTGCTAAAAAAACTAGTTCAGTGTTTTGTTCTGTTTGGTTCAGTGGTATTCCCAGATGCTTCAGAAAATGGTGCCCACCAGTCTAGAGCAGGGTCTCCCAAAGGGATTCTAGCATGAAAGGGATGACTGTAGTTGTTAAGAGGCCCAACGTTTGTTAGCAAAGTCACATATCCTACAGTTTATTCCAGACTTTCCTCTGAACTGCTTCAAAATAAGTTGTATATTAACTATAAGAGGGTTTGAACGCACCGCCACGACCTGCAATACGCGTGACCGATGGAGAATTGTAAAGGCGAAATGGCAAATGTAAAAACACCCATAAAACAACATCGTCAAACCCACAGCCAGTGTGGTCTATTAGATAACACTGTAATAGCTCGCACAGCCAATTGTGCTCAGTCTGCCGTAAACACGCTAGCAGATTAGCTCGCAGTGCTCAGCTTGTCTACCCTAATGGGTTATGGGACCCTCTCCTTGCAAATGGAAACGTTCAGTCGAGAGTCTCTAATATGTGGATTACCTCAATCACCTGATGCAGGTATTGTACTTTTGGATGAACCACTATTTATGACTACACAATAATTAAGGCCTCTTACCAAGCTACATCATCCTTTTTAGTTAATTTTTGGGAACCTGTGCCAAGTTTAGAATTCTCTGTTCACACTATACAGTGCGTGAAACCTCACAACTTTACATTGGAAACAGAACAGTCTGTGCATTGTTTACATCGAACTCCACATCTCAAACTGCAGGCTGTTGTGTTTCATTTTTGTGTTATATTTTTTTCTATCAACTGTTTTTCAGCATATGATCAATACTTTTTTTCCTGCTATAAAACGTCAACATCATACCGTTAATAATAACCTGCAGCATTTTCAAAATGTAGCATCAGAAAGGTCAAAAAGAGGAGAGTGGGATGAAGTCAGTGGACCTGTCCTCAGTTACTGTAGCATTCCAGGTTCACAGGATGTTGTCGAACCAGGGGGAGTTAACAACGGCGTCTCTCAAAGTGTTTACAGAGGTTAGTTTCCTTACTATTTCAAACATGTGTTTACGTGTAACTACTGTATATACATGTCTTAAAGGTCCCATGACATGGTGCTCTTTGGATGCTTTTATATAGACCTTAGTGGTCCCCTAATATTATATCTCATGTCTCTTTCCCGAATTTCAGCCTCGGTGCAGAATTACAGCCACTAGAGCCAGTCCCACAATGAGCTTTCCTTAGGACGTGCCATTTCTGTGTCTGTAGCTATTGAGGAGGAGAGAGGGGGGAGCAAGGTGGAGGGTGGGGGTGTGGCCTTGACCAACTGCCACTTTGCTCGTTTGAAAGCCATGAAGTCTCTCTCTCTCATGGGTTGGCCAAATTCTCTGGGCGGGCAAAGCAGAGAAAGGGGAGGTAACCTCGCTTGTTATGACCTCATAACAAGCAAGATTCCAGATCGGCTCATCTAAGATTACTTTTTCTGAAAGGCAGAACAGGATACTCAGGGCTCGGTTTACACCTATCACCATTTCTAGCCACTGGGGGACCATAGGCAGGCTGGGGGAACTCATATTAATGTTAAAAAACATCATAAAGTGAAATGTTCATGCCATGGGACCTTTAAGACACTGATGTTATAAGTCGTAGTTGGTTTTACTAATGGCTTGAACTGTTGTATTAGCGCTTAGATGTCTTCTTTATTCACATTGTCATAAGCGTTTTTTTACAGGGGGCCAACTGCAAAAAAAACAACAGAACCAGTAACCGAACTATGTACATAGACTAACAAAGACCAGGGGATGAATGTACTGTATCTGCCCTAAATGTGAAAGTAAGTGAATGTGGGGCTGTCATCACTACTGAGGTCAAAGGACAGCGAAATTACAGGCAGGAGTCTGTCTTAAGATTAAGCTGAAGGGGAAGAAGGGGATTTGAATTCCCTGTCCAGTTGAAAAATAAAGTAAAGCCCCATGTTTACAAGTAGCTGTTGGCAGATCCATCAGGCGAAGTCATGAAGGAGACATCACGTCACTTTTTTTAAATCTATTTTTATTGAACAATAAATGAATATTACAAAATAAAAGCCTTGGTTGTTTATGAGGGTTTCTTCTCTTTTAACAGATCACTGCACACGAGTGTAGGACGTGTCTAACCTTCATGTGAGTCCCACTGAGCAATAACAACATCTTTTATGTGATATTGACCTTTTTACACTTCCTGTTTGAGAGATACAGTGCGTCCCGCATTAACTGCACTACATTGACTTAGCTTGAAAGCTCAACATTCCACTAGGATTCATCATATATATGTTGGCAACCCTCATCAGCCATAAGGAGCATAACAAGCTTATATTTCAAATGTGTGGAGATCAGATTTTCTTTGGGGCTTATTCTTTTAGCTTGTAGTTTCATCCACATGTATGATACACGCCCAAAAGCTGCTCATTCATCTGATATGAAGGAGAGTAAATGACAAATAGAGGGCACTTGTTCCTACAGATGCTATTTTGCAATGACCTCATCAGTGTTTGTCACCCAGTTGCTGAAAACTGAATGGTGGGCAGCTGCAGACAGAATCTCACAGTATAAGTGGCGGGCATGGCCACATGAAGCCTGCAGCGTGCACTCGCCAGGGATGAACAATGATGTTACTATTGCCTATGTCGATGGAGTGTTTTTTTTTGTAACAGGTTTGAATGGAGTTTAGGCTTAGCATTAGGAAAAATACTTGACATAATGACATCCCCCTCCGCCATTTTCAGGGTGATGTGCATTACGTCAGCTTTACGTTCTCAATGCAGTACTGTAAAGATGAGATATGCATGTTTGCCGAAGTACACTCAACATAAAGTATCATAAAAGATCTATAGTAGATGTCTCTTTTTTAATAAGATACTAAAATATGTGTTTTTCAAACTCAGTACTGTTACGCTCATTAAATAATAGTGTAAGCATTCAATTGCTATTGGTGAGGTGTAATTACTTGAGACAGTTCAAAGACCTCATATTATAGCAATTTTCATGTTCATAATTGTATTTAGAGGTTGTACCAGAATAGCTTTACATGGTTTCATTTTCAAAAAACATCATATTTTTGTCATACTGCACATTGCTGCAGCTCCTCTTTTCACCCTGTGTGTTGAGCTCTCTGTTTTCACACTTCTGTTCCATCTTTGTTGGGAGTCGCACATGAGCAGTACCTAGGTCAGCACTACCAGCCAGTCAGAAGCAGAGTAGGGGGCGGGCCCTGACAAGCAAGCTAGTGTGATCCAAATACAAACCCGCTTCAGCCGGTAACCATGGCTTTGGCTCAGCCGTACATGTTCGAACTCTAGTCTAATCCCGAAAAACAACCCGAACCAGCTTCATAACTTAGACTGGAGCAAGACGTTTCAGAGTGGTAAGTTATTTAAATGTTAACAAATGAATCTTTCATATGTAACATTTTAATTCTGCACTGTCTCCTGGACATGGCGATACAACTATCTGAATTCTTCGGGCCTCCGCTCTAACTAGCTTGGTTTGAGGGCGTGCCACGCTAGCAGCTAGGCGAGCATTATAACTTGTTACAAAGTGACGCAAAGTGACGCACGTTTGTAACGGAAGTAAAGGCTGGACTACAACAGAGCTGTTTGGAGCAGTTTGTGAACAGCGTTTTCTGTTGGAGTTGGTTATGTCCCTTTGGGGTGGACTTTGGGCTTTTTCACTTTGTAAACATATAACATGCTCAAAAAAGATGTATAACGCAATAAAGGAAAGGGAAAAAGACAAAAAGCATAATATGAGCACATGAAAAAAAGTGCTTTCTGCTTGAAGAGACTATGAAAAAAAGGTCAATTTGCTGTGCTAATAACAGAACCACAAACTACACATTAAACCTTGGAAAAGTGGATTCAAGCTCATGAAGGTGACTGATGCAAAATGCACATTTGTTACAAATTGGCTCAGGTCCTTTATCAGCTGAATTATATATTTTTGTCAGAACTTTTCACCTCCAGATATTAATAAAAATGTCCCAGATATTTAACTGCAGGGAATCTAAGGCCTCCAGCCACAGACGGAACACTTTATGTTTCACCTCTGACCAAACTCCATACGAGTGTGTTTAGGTGTGTTCAGAAGTGTGCTTTGCTGCACCTGTGCCCCACCCAGCAGTGAGGTTGCAGTGTCCTGGCGTACACCTGTGCATTACTGCAGCAAGGTGAGATGTTGAACCCAATGTTAGCCTTCATTCACATCAACATCCTGCTAAGTGTTGGAGATACTTTAAAGGTCCCATATCATGCTCAATTTCAGGATCATACTTGTATTTTGGGTTTCTACTAGAACATGTTTACATGTTTTAATGTTCAAAAAACACAAAAAATATTTCTCATACTGTCTTTCTGAATATACCTGTATTCACCCTCTGTCTGAAATGTTCCATTTTAGTGCCTGTCTCTTTAAGCAATCCCCCCTGAAGAAGAAGACCCCCCTGAAATCAGCGTTTCCGGGTCTTCCGTGCTCTCAGTGTCACTGCACCGGTATTGCAGACAGGGAATGACTGTAACAGCACTTTCTACCTATATATAGTATGGTTGTGACATCACAACTGTACGGAAGGCCTCATTTAAAGGCACCATTTGTGAATACGGGTTGTGTGCATTTCTCTGTGGATTGAGCATTTTGACACTTTCACATTATTTATTCAGCACCTCGACCAGCTTTTTAATAAAAAAAGACATAGAAATCTCACTACAATATGGTACCTAATTTTACCACTGGTATTTTAGCCAGTAGATGAACTGTTACTTTCAAATTAAATGTTAAAAACAAACACTTTATAAATAAAATAGCCATGTGAGTGAAGTCACAGCATATTTACATAAGTATCTGCTTACCTGCATATTTACAGTTGAAAGCTAGATGCTCACTGGTACAAATACATTGTTTTTTGAAAACTTCAAGTAATAAACACCTCTTGCATTTTTGCATTAATAAAGCTTTATGTTGCACAGCTCGGTTATTACACAGTTTGTTTAAATGTTTAGTTGAATCGTGATCCCAGAGTTAAATTCTGGCTGGCCAGGTTGCTTTCAGCAGGCTTATATCACAGCGCTCCCTTGCTAGCGCCATGTGTTTTTTTTTTTCAGCCCTTGAGCAAATAAAATGCTGCATGCTTCCCTGTCAACAGATCCTACAAACACTAATGTGCAGATGGACGCACAACACATTGGTGCACACAAGTGGCATGCACTCAGGAATCTTGATATTTAGATGTGCAAATGCACATGTATACAGTACCATGTAGAGGATTTACACTTTTGTACTATATCAAGACCAATTCACACACACACTTTCCCAAGCAGCTTATCACACACAAATCATACCATAATGCATCCTTGCCAAACACACTACGCCTTTAAGAGCACCCCTTTAACGTTTATTGACAGTAACTTAAGAATTGTACTGGAATTCTGACACCTCCTAATTTTAAACCTTCTGACTCCAGGAGGACCCCAGCTAAATATAAACCCTGGTATATATCTGAATACCTATAAAGAAAACATTCCCAAAACGCCCTGAATAGTGGCTATTCATGCTCTTAAAAGAAATTCAAAGTAGAGCGTGCGGGTGCAGCAACTCGTGACTCATCAAAATACGTGCAGCGACAAATTAAAGTTGGGTATCTTGGAGGATCATTTGATAGGTGATTTCGTCAGCACCTCCCCTGGCTGTGAAGCAGGATTCAGAGGCTGCTAAGCTTGCGTACTTGGACAGGAAGAGTCTAAACTGCTAGTTGCATATGAGCCCTACAGTACGCTCAAGGTTGTGTTGCGGCTAAACCGACAAAACAGCAACCAACGCATCTTGACAGTGAGCAGGCTTCAGGCCCCAATCTGTTCTGTCTCAGAATGGCCCACCTCGGCGCTCTTCATCTTCAGCATTCCTGAGGTTGTTCAGGATTACGGGCCAAAGGGAGGGTCCACTAACATGATGCGCCAGATGGTAGAGAAGCCGTCATTGGAAACTGTTTGGAAAAGGGCAGGCACTTTGAAAAAATAACTGGCTGTTGATTGGATGAACCATCTGTCTATCCTGTCCGCCATTGTTTTGAACGAACATTCGCGGCCATCACACACACACACACACACACACACACACACACACACACACACACACACACACACACACACACCTAAACCACGGCCAGAAGCTTCCCACTGAACGCTGATTGGTTTGGTCCGCTGCTGTTCAGACACAAACATATTCATAGAAGCCTGACAAGATGGATTTTGATGTGATCCCGCTATTCTCATGTGCCGTGCAAGGTAATGGGTCCCCAACCTTGGTCAGATAACCTCACAAACACACACACACACACACACACACACACACCACCTTCTAGCTCATTTTACGTGAAGCAGAAACAGACAAACTTATCCAACGTGTACAACTTTCTTGTATGGATGGATGTCTAAACACATGACTCTGGATGCAGACATGTATTCAAGCAAAATGACATGCACTGTTTAACTGTTAAACAGGTTCAATCCACACAGAACACTTCTCTCATATGCTTGAAAGTCACACTTTGACAGCTCTCGCTAACGCCACAGTGACATCCCTCTTTCCTCTTCTTCTATTCCATTTCTGCACTGACTGATCACCTGTTTCACTTCTTCCAACCCAGCCCCCTCACATCCACCACCACAACCCCCCGCCCCTGCCCTGCCTACCACCAGCCGATTTCAGCCTGGCACTTACTGGTGGATTAGCAGCGGTGTGCATGTATGTGTACGCTGGCATGTGTGTTATGTGTGTGTGCAGTGGGTGGGAAAAGTGAAGCCTGCTACTACTGCATCACTCATTTCTCTCCCTCCCCAGGGCCCATAAACCTTTAAAGCACCTATAAAACACTTGGCGAGGCCTTTTTGAAGTTTTTATGAAGATCTGGCTTTATTGTTCCCAAGAGATGAGCCCCGCTCCGCTGGCGCCTCGGAGCTTTCTGGAAGTGCCAGTATTGAGAATTCCAGTGCCAGAATTCAGGGAGGGGGGGGGGGGGTAGCAAAGGAGGGAGTCCCAGGGAAAGAAGGGTTAGGAATGGGGGTGGGCACTGTGGAGCCTGTGTTTTTATGCCCCCCTGTGCATATTTGTGTGTACATGTATGTAAGTGTGTGTCAGGGTGGCAGATGAGCTGCAGATGCAGCGTGAACAGCAACAGTGACAACTTTATCTTTGGGGGTGTTGAGTGTATGTCCTTTAAGTAGATTTAAGACACATTAAATCAAATACAAGTTAAGAAAGTTCTAATAAAAGCACATGTGTTTGAACACAAGCATGCATGTGTTGTAGCATGTGTGTGTCTGCGTATGCCTGCGTAATGCGTTCGCAGACGACGGGGCCAGCAGGTTGCGTCCTTGTTGTTTGAAGTGGGGCTCTGTTGTTCTCATAGAGCTAAATGAATGGAGCCGGACCCCCCTCCATCTGTCTGATCCAGCGGCACCGGCCCTCCCTCCCCAAATCCCGGCTCCGACGCTCGACGCATCGGCCCCCTCAAAGGAACAGTTGGCAAACGGAAGGCCCATTAAACAGGCGAGACCTCACCTCTAAGCAAGACTTGTGAGAGCAGAGGGAGAGAGAGAGAGAGAGAGACAGAGAGAGAGAGAGACAGAGATAGGATGGAGATAAATGTAATCAAGAAATGTTTGTGTGAGGATTTCATGTGAAATTCATCTTAACTCTTAACTTGTGTGAGTGCAGATTTCTGTGTGTGTGTGTGTGTGTGTGTGTGTGTGTGTGTGTGTGTGTGTGTGTGTGCGTGCGTGCGTGCGTGTGTGTGTGTATTAGCATTAGCCATGCTGGTGGCTTTGACTGTGTCTTTGCCCCCCCACAACCCTTGTTGTCACAGAGGCGTGTATTCTCACCTTCTAATCAAGGCACTGACAGGCAAATATCTTATTTTCTTGAATGTCATCTGGCCCTCATTTGGTAATCCAGTTTGATTGCTTCCTTGAGTAGAAGGTAGTGAATGGGATCTGATTAAATCACTTGTTTATGTATTAATTCCAGCTGTCCATTGCCAAGGTTCCCCAACAAGTATACACGTTTATGTACCCACACACCTCAGGGGCATCTGATCATCAACTAATCACCCAGAAAGAGCTCTCCAGTTGATGATGCATGTTTTCATGGTTTTATGGTTTCTGATTTTTTGTTTGGTAAACAGCTCCACATGACATAGAAAAAGTGTCACATCCTGACACAAAACTAAAAAAAATCCGTCCAACATTCTTGTGGAGTTTAACTACAGCCCCCGATGCAAGTACTTGCACCAGTTATGTTACACTGATTTGTTTAAAAGTGCTCCAAACTTCCCTCACCCATCCCGTGTTGTGAATGCTGGGGAAAACAACAGCTTGGGTCTGCAGTGAAAGTTGGGTGCATGCAGAGGAGCCAGAGGGTTGGTCCGAAGAGAGCCAACACCGATGCCAAAAACATCTAAGGAGCAGACAGAGATGAGAGAAGGAAGGACCAGCCGAGGCTATTCTGTGTTTTGTTTCAGTATCCTGAGCCTGGCAAACAACCTGAAAGCAATTTATTTTCTTTCCCCAGACATTTAGGATCAAATCCATGTTAGTCATCGACATAAAAGGGTCTTGAAAAGAAAGGAAAGAAGAAGAAAAAAAAAACAGATCGGCTTGATGTGTGTGTGTGTGTGTGCGTGCGTGTGTGTGTGTGTGTGCGCGTGTGTGTGCGTATGTGTGTGGACTTGGAGGATTCAGGTACATCAGAATAAAAGGAGGAAATGTTTGGAAATGCAAAGACGAGTCGGACTGCTAGTTTGAGTCAGATAGGAGATTCAGAAAACAAGAGGAAATAAGGCCAGAGAAAGGACAAATCTTGTGTTTCAGCCAAATGCTGTGACCGATGGACACACACACACACACACACACACACACACACACACACACACACACACACACACACACACACACACACACACACACACACATTCATCCATATTAACCCCAGCTCCAGCGCCTCTTTGAGCAAAGGATGATGTCATGCCTTCTGAAAACATGTGGGGGGCAGCGTCGGGGGGTTTAGGGGGGGATTCCTTTGGTCCTTTCAAGTTTGCAGGGGGAGCCTTGGGCCACGGCAGGGTAGACAGTACGAGGGCAGGAGGCTCAACGCTGCCACCCCCCCCTCCCCCCATCCCACCCCACCCCAGCAAGCAGTCACATTAGGCACGCTCCGGCCAGGCCATCAAAGGCCCTACTCATAGCACACACACATACACACACACACACACTTGCATCTGCATACACAAAAGTATGCATGCACCGAATGCATGTACAGACCTACAGACACTCCTACACACAAGTCAAACGAGCATGTTCACACTCAGATGAAACAAACGCCTGCCTAAAAATAATGACACACATGCATACACACATTTAAAAAGACACACACACACACACACACACACACTTGCATACCAACAGATCAAACACGCACACACTTCAATCATGCCCACCCCCCCGGCTGTGTTATTGTTTTGAAAATATGATTGCGGTGACGGATGGGGTGGGGAGAGGAGAGGGCTCTGGCAGGGGCGAGTGGCAGGACCCCTCCATTGTCCCCGACCAGTGGGACTCTGTGTCCATAGCTATAGAAACTGGGGCCACACTGGGAAGGCATGCTTTCATCTCCACCACAGGCTCACCGCTGGCAATAAGGGGTCAAATAAATCCCCCTGGATGCAGTGAGAAGGAGGGGAGTTTGCAGGCATACATGTTGGGCGCACACACACACATACGCATGCACGCGCACACACTCTCTCTCTCTCTAAGCATGTTTACCTGGGCTATCTCGTGTTCACACATGCAAATAAACAAATCCACAACACTTTAATAAATGTAAACTGTTTCAAATGTTTCTGCTGCAGTCTGTCAATGAAGCCATTTTTCAGGTTAGTGCTACTAACAACTGCGGTTAAGAAATTTGTGTATTTACTTACTTTAATTTACTTTTTTTTTAATTCATTTATCAGGGATACTAATTGACATAACATAATTCAAAGTGCCAGATTAACCAAAAGAATCTCTGTCCTGATATTGCTTGAGTCCTAAGTATTATTACTTTCATCTAATTGTGTACAATGACTAAATGGTAAATGGCTGCATTTACATTAGACATCAGACCGAAGGCCTCGTCTCACCAGCACAGAGGCGGTCTAGGTCACTTTGTGTAAAAGGTGTAAAAACCCTGAGCATGCAGCACATGTAACACAGGGTCACAATGTTGATCATTAGGATTCACAATGTCTTGAGACATTCCAGACTCACTGATTGCTCACACACACTTAAACACACACCTTGTATACACAAGCAAAGACATGCAAAATTGTACGGACACGGTCTTTGACATACGCACTTTGAGCGCCGTTTGCAACATGCTCACAAATAAATAAGCCCGGATGGAGGGGATCCTAGTGACTCGCACTGACCAAATTGTTTGATGAACCTGCCATCATCCTCCCTCATTCTTCTTCTGTGGTGTTATATCACACATATTCCACTTGGCTTCATCTTCAGGGCCCTGAGCCCTGCCCTGCTGAGGACCAAACCCTTACGGATTACTGTCAGACTCACTCATGATAAGTGAGGGGGTGTGTGTGTGTGTGTGTGTGTGTGTGTGTGTGTGTGTGTGTGTGCCCAGAGCCCAGAGCCCAGAGTCCAGCATGAAGATGTAAGAGCTGGATAGTTGGTTCAACTGACCAAATATTAGACAGACAGGTAAATAGCGTCTGGAGCCAATTGGATCACCAGTTTCTCGGTCTCTCTCTTAAACACACACACACACACACACACACACACACACACACACACACACACACACCCACACACACGCACACACACACAATCTTCATATTGAGCTATAATGGCTCAGTAAAAGCTTATGCGTAAACATTTTTGGGAACTGACTTGAATGCATTTTAGGAAGACATATCCCCCCAAGTTTACAAAACAATACGCTATTTATGGTGCAGCCTGTTGCATCAACATTTACTTATCATCAGCCAAACACAATTCAGAATGATTAATGATTAATAATTAGTGATACATGTAAAGGGAAGACTTTACCGGACATGTTACACACAAAGCGAGCAGCCAGCTGTCCTGCTAGCACCTGTGTGTGAGCAGTGCGGTGCGGTGGGGTGGGGTGTCTGGTGGAGCCAGAGCCAGTCAGAGAGTCACCAGGCCTAAGAAGAGGAGAGGAGAGAGGGAAGGTCAGCACCACCGCATGCCACAGACAGACTGACGATACTTCTACTGGGCTCCACGCCGGGGACCTAGCTGTAATTACACCATGCACACACGCACACACACACACACACACACACACACACACACACACACACACACACACACACACACACACACACACACACATTCATGCATGCACACACTGTTACCACTTACCAGACAGACTGAGAAAGGTGCCCGGCTCCTGAATTCTGTCTCTCTGTCTCATTATAGTTTTATGTCCACCGTGACATCCTCTATCACTCACCTGAATAGCCTCAGAACTACGTTTACAAGCAGTTAGAGAGAGGTAACCAAAAATAGAGCGCTGTGATAAGTTGTCCGAAAATCAAAAAGTAACAGAAATGATATACAAAATGGCCAAAACCTTACAGCGACGTGTGATTGTTGAACATGATGCTTTACTAGTGTCAACTTTTTTGGAACAGGGATGCAGGGATTTACTCCCATTCAGACAAGAAGATAATTTCCCCAGACAAGAACACTGATATTGGGTGATTGCAAAAGCCCAGATTATATTCAATGAGAATTTGATCATGTTTGTTTGTATGTATTCAGTCACAAGAGCATTAGTGAGGTCGGGCACTGATGTTGGATGATAAGGAGTGGCTCGCTATCGGTGTTCCAGTTCATCCCAGGTGTTGGATAGGGCTTGTGGTCAGGACTCTGTGCAGGCCAATCAAGCCGTTTGCCTGGCTTTGTGCATTGGGGCATTGTCATGTTGACCAATAAAAGGACACTTCCCTAAACTCTTTGTGAGGGACCAAGCAGTAAGGCACGAGGAGTCACAGGTAGATTTTTTTATGGGCCCATAAAAGAGGTCAACTAAACAGAACATAGCTAACGCACTTAACGGAACAAACTCAACAAACAACTGACCTAAGAACGGGGACATACTGTATATACTGGTTGATTAGACGATTTTGACAAAGAGGGGAAACTAACAATAAAACGTTACTAATTAAACTACAAATAACAATCAAAACAAAACCCTTATTCCAAAAAATGCCAACTTAGCTCATCATTAACCAAAACAACATACTTAATATAGTATCAATCAAGCAAAACGTAATCTAAAGAAAGAATGACGCTCCCCCATGACATGGTGAGTAGTGGTGGTAGTGTCCAATTTGGCCGCCTCCCCTATAAAGCAGCTCTTTATCCAGGTGCTTCCCTTTTGCCCAGCAGACTACATGGCACCATCTCAGAGTGTGGAACCTTCAAAACTGGTGAGCTAAAAACACATAAAGGTTGAAAGAAAGAAACAGACAACACAAAAGTAACTTAATGCGCGCGCTACAAAAGATACCATGGTACTGTCAACTAACTAAAGTATATGTATGTGAAACAAAAAACATGTGTCCTGTAAATTATTTCTAAGTAGTACATGTTTGAAACAAAGGCATGTAAGTATAATGTGTCTGAAATGATATTAAACCAATCTTACGGAGAGAAACAAAATAGCTGCAGAAGCGAAAGCAAGTGTGAGCGCGCAAGGTTGCAACTTTCTAAGATGGCCGTGTGGCCACGGCTGTGGTCGTCACACTGTTGCCACAAAATAGGATGCAGACCCTTTTGTCAAACATCATTTTATACTGGAGAATGAAGATTTCCCTTAACTGGGTCTAAGAGGCCTTGGCCAAACCATGACGAACTGGTGTCCGCATACTTTTCGCCATAGAGTGTCTGAATAGTCGGATTCAGAGTGGCTCTCGCACAAACATGGATTTCCCAATTTTCTTTTTGAATGGACACTTGTAGTCTGAGCTCTCAACTGGCCAAATCCAGGGTTAAATAAGGTCAATAAGGTTATTGGCACAAACCACAATTGTGATCCTGTTTGGCTCTCAGACTGACACCAGCACAGATCTCTGGTATCAATAGCTCCTTGTTGATCTACTTGGCCAGGCAGTCTCTCTCTCTCTCTCTCTCTCTCTCTCTCTCTCTCTCTCTCTCTCTCTCTCTCTCTCTCTCTCTCTCTCTCTCTCTCTCTCTCTCTCTCTCTCTCTCTCTCTCTCTCTCTCTCTCTCTCTGGGCCCTCTGACTTGTGAAAGTTATTGGAGTGTAAATGCGTTTAACAGCCTCTGTCTGCTGCCCTGCATGTTATGAGCGCTAGCTTTTGTCTGCTTCCTGCTGTAGTTATCTTCGCCAGTAGCTGAAGGTTCCCAGTTCAATCAGAAACTGATTCGTTAAATTATAATAGTCTGATCAATCGAATTGAATAAAAGATTGCAACAGACTTGTGAGACGAGATGCTCGGAGAACACCTTATTGGTTTTTAGTATTTTGAATATTTTCAAATTATTCTAAGAATGACGAAAACAATCTACCAATTTGTACATCCATTTTTGTACCATTAGCAGTTTTAGCACAACAAAAAAGGATTTTCTACCGAGACTTTTGAAATCTATCATGCTTTTAGGTTTCATTATGCAGTACTGTAGTTCAGCTTTGTAGAGCCCTGTCAGTCATTGTAATTGTGCTGTCTGTAGCTGCTCACATTGATTTCAGCAGGCGGTCAATTAAGAAAAGATTCTTCATCACAATGACAGGTGGGTGGGAATGGGTGTTGCCTGTTCCCACTGAGCACCCAGTTGAAAACCACCTTAATCCTTGATTGAGGCATAAGCAGTTTGAGGTTGAGGTCTAAGGGGACTGTAGGACTTTATTATCCCGCTGCTCTTTAACCACAGCACCATTTCAATTTCGCATGACATTGTCACTTCATTACTCTCCTTCAGTTTTCATATGAACCCCCCACCCACACACACCCACACACACACCCACACACACACACACACACACACCAAAGCCCAGTTCCATTTCCCTGTGGTGACAGAGAAAGGCAGACGCTCCTGTTTACTAATGGCTCCAGGGGCTTGTGGCTCCCGATTAGCAAACCAGTGTGAGTCAACATCTGGTACATCCCTTGGACAAACTATCTCTCTGAGCGCACACTCAGCCTGTTGTCAAACCCCCGTCTCTTTCCGTCCGGCTCCCAAGCAGGCAGGCACCCCCCTGGGCGGCAGTGCGCGCTCACACATCGGCGAGACATTTCCCAAAGCCTTCCCAGTCCTCCTGGCATCTCGGCAGGTCGTCACCTTCTTACCCTCCTGCGTGTTCCACAAACATACCCAGAGGGCCAAAGGGCAGCAGGGGCCAGCGCTGCCCGTTTGTCGACATGCTTGATTGGGGTTAGGGGCGGCGGGACTCGTTCAGGTCGCGACACCGATTCGGCCCATCATGTCTGTTCAACCTGCGGTGATTATTTGACTGCATTCCGTTCAGGACACAGGAGATTTTTTATTTTGTGAAGATCATTTTTGGGGCATTTTAGGCCTTTATTTCTGTAGGACAGCTTAGACTTGAAAGGGGGGAGAGAGAATGACATGCAACAAAGGGCCGCAGGTCGAAGTCGAACCCGTGGCCGCTGCGTCGAGGAGTAAACCTCTATATATATATGGGCGCCCGCTCTACCAGGTGAGCTACCCAGGCACCCAGGACACAGGAGTTTTTAATGCGGTGTTAACAGGCTGCCAGGGCAACCTCAGTCTGAATCCTGTCACAGACCAATGAAGACGCCATCGTAGAATTTCCCTCCCTTTGTTTTTGTTACGCAGTGCCAGTCTATGAAAGTATCTTGGCTCTAGACTCAACAGAACACACATGCTGAGGAGAGTGTCAGGCAAGGGAACATCTGTTGTGGTCAGTGGCTGTGGGCAAACTGTTTCATTTCGACAAGATGGCCTGTGGCAACACAATGGCTTAGTGGTTGGGAGAATGACCGAATTGCCAGTACTTGTGGTCAGGGTTTACCTAAGTTGGAAAGAGCTTCTGAAAGACATGTGGTCACATTTTACATCAAATCCCTCTTTAGTTAGGGATATAAAAGTGGGTAATGACATTGTCTTGACACAATTGTGTTTCAAAATTTGATGTGGAGTTTAAAGTAACCCATTCCAAATTATGTTGCGTCTGAAGTCTTTATTCCATTGTAGTTACTTTTCCATTTGTCATCTTGTGTAAACCAAGAGCACGGGAAGTAATGTCATAACAACAAGCATGCAGAGTGGGATCGATGCAGCGTGCCAACAATGAGTTCACTGATGAGAAAGTAGATTAGGATGACAGATTGAATCTTGAGGAGTTGCGCGTAGTGACTTAACCGTCCAAATAAACTGTGATATACTGTATGTTCCACTATCACAGCTCTCATATCTCTGCCATGGCATCCATTCAAACACCACTTTATGTCTTCAACCCGCCAAATCTGTCTAGAGGAATGTGGAGCGCTGGTCAGCGTGGCTGCTTGAAGACGTTTGTGTGTTCTCGTGCAGTACTTTAGGTCTTAACATTGCTGGCATCCTTTTTCTTTTCCCCCTTCTTTCTCTATCTCTCTCTGTCTTGCGCTCTCTGTCTCCCTTCCTCTCTTGGCTGTTGTGCCACCGTGGAGAAGGCAACAGTGACCCTATTGTGAACGGTGGGAATTGGGCAGCAAGCCAATGATGTCATCCTGCCATAGGGAAGACCAGGGGAACGCCCTCCTGGCGTTCGGAATGCACTTTTTTTTCCCCTGTTGTTTTCCGGAAGGCAGTGATCAATTTAATTCCATCCTCATCACTCCCTGCCATGGGGGAAAAGGGGAGGGGGGGGAGGAATGAAAGGAGGGAGGGCAAGAGGAGGAGGAGGAGATGCAGAAAATAGAAAAGGATAGGACACTCTCTTAAAAATACAACAAATAAACCAAAGGGAAAGGAAAACGCCAAAAACGTTTACTGAGGTAGTCAATCAAGTGAGAAGTAGGGTCATTTTCCCATAGACTTCTATAGAAACTGACTTCTTTTTGGAGCCAGTGGAGTCGGTCCCTGCTGGAAATTAGATAGAATGCAGGTAGGCAGCTAAATGGATTGCCAAGGAATGTTATACATTCATGGTCCCCAGAGAATGAATCCTACTGATCTCGGTGTTACCCTGGCATTTCCTTCAGCGCCACTAGTAGGTCAAAGTGTTAACAGTTCCTCTGAAATATCTCAACATCCACCTGATAGAATAGCACACCACTTTGTACAGACATTCATGGTTCCTAGATGATAAATCATAAATACTTTTGTCGTCCCCTGACATCCATTTTTTGGATGGATGGCCATGTCTTGAGACATCATGTCCCCCCCTTGGGATTAATTGTAATGACTTTGGTGATCCCTTAACTTTAGATCTAGTCAGGTTGAAATTCCAAATTGCCACCACTTACTTTGGTTTCTGACTAAATACTTGCACAATACAAACGAATGACATTCCCATCAGCTGTGACTGATTGCACACAAAATCTAAAGCAAAACATTTATATTCAGAGCGTGTGCGTGTGTGGCACAGTGATGTTTTTTCTGGCTTCACTTGAGTTCATCAGTGCCTGAGTTCAAAGTGGGCCCCACCATCACATCACAAAGCCACCGAGCCGTCTACGATATGATCACCATTAATCACAGCTTGTGATCAAGCATCGAGCAACATTTTCTCCATCACGACTGGAATGCTGTAGTAGAAACAAAAGATGCAGGGGCCATAATACTCAGATTGGCTTCAGATTGCACATCAGAGTGCCGTGGCATTCTTTCAATAACAGGCACAAGCTATACAATAAGCATGTATTCTTTTCTTCTCCTTGTCATCAGAGGAAAGGGGGAAATATCACTTTGATGCTGTTTACTGGGTATTTTTGCAAAAATAACTTTATGATGAATTTTAGGGTAGAGAAAAAAAGTGTAGAGGGGGCTTCAAAAGTAGCGTTAACGGAAGACAGATTTTTGACATGCTTCCCGAGCCATCTGCTTTGGGTTAAAGCTCGGAGACAGAGTCGAATATGGAGGAGAGAGAAAAGGGGAGTAAGACTGGAGAAGATGGTGAGGGCAGCAGGGAATAGAGGGAATGCAATAGTGACAGGCAGTGGTGGAAAGCTATTTATTTGCATTTTGAACCTCTCGGTTTTGAATTATTGTGGCATGGGGTGTAAGTGTATTCAAGGCAAGAGATGTCTATCTAGCAAATCCAAAGAAACATTTAAGTGGTCTATCATACTGGATTTTACAATAGAAACAAATATGCTGTGGTACAAATCTCAGGGCTCTTGGAAATGTTTAGTTAAGAATACTTCTAAACAATTTCTGCAGTTTTGACAATTCCGAAAAGACTTGTGACGGCTCTGGTTGGTTCTGAAATCTGTCAGCCTGCCAAAGATCCAACAGAGAGTTCTTCTGGAGACGTCACAACACAAAACTAATTAGGAGATGTGCTCCAGGCATATCTGTTGATTTGAAGGGAGGGGGGGTGGATTGGGAATTTCAAGAGTTGCATTATCTCTGCCACTCAAGGCTATTTCCAAATTGCCACAGCACCTTGCCAAATTCCATAACTTTCCTTATCTCCTGACATTAGCACATTTATTGCAGCAAGAAAAAGATATGCAATGCAAAAACAACATTGATTTTGTCGGTCCAGCTCTGCTTGGTAATGTTTTTCATTTTCGTCTTTGAGTCTCTCCTGTTTACTCCCCTCTCTCCTCTCCAAGCTGTCCGTCTCAATCCACCCCCCCTGTGCCATTCTACCAGTCCCCAGTGGGCACAGTCAGCCAGTCTGGCCAGGCCTCCCCCTTGCTGTGCCCCTGCACTGGATAAGCTCCTGCCTGGACCTTGGGTAGAGGCCTTTGTATTGAGCCGTGGGGGTGTTAGTGTGTGTATGTGTTTGTGTATGTGTTACGTGTATGTGTGTATACCATTCAGGGGAGAAGGGGGTCCTATCTGTGCCTAAGGGCTGCCCCCCAATGCACCCTCACCGTGCGCCCTATTGAGACCTAAGGGAGCGTGAACAATCACTGATAAAACCAAAGAGCTAAGTCCCCTTGTTATACAAGCCCAATTTTCAGCACCAGCCCCACCTCTCTCCTCTATGGTGCGTCCCACCCCCCATCCCAGCACCCCAGCCCCACTCGTCAGAGGTTGACGGGCTTCGTTAAAGCGAGCCGGGGTCCTTTTATGGCGCTATTTAATTAGCCATTCCACAGCAAACTGCCATCCGGCACAACCACTACCCCCTTCCCATCCTCTTCTCTTTGCTGAAACCACCACCATCTTCATCACCACCACCACCTCCTCCTCTGCTTTGCTTAGGCACAACCCCCGACTGTGCTCACCGGTCCCCTCCTCTCTCGTCTCCTTGTCTTTATTTCCAGTAATTAGCCAGGGGATGGGGGTGGATTCATTGCTAGGTTGCTCGACAGTATTAATGCTCGAAATAAGGAGGAAGGGGAAGTGTCTCCCACTGCATGGGGTTTTCTCTCTCAGTCCAGCACCCCAAGACCTGTGGAGGAAGACAATGGGCAGTTCTACAGTAGCCAGCTCAGCCTTACTGTCCCCGCTGCCCACTGAGCTCTGTCTACACTGGCACCCTACTCATTAACCACATTATGACTTTGTGTGTCTGCATGCATGTTGGAAGGGTCAGCGGGAATTTACTCATAGGAAGGAAAAGACTGCTGGCAACTATTTCCATGTGTTCAGTTAAGATTGGCTCATGAAGTCTCTTAATCCTAACAGACACCAACATTAGAGCACTTCTGTGATAAAAGTCCTTCAACGGGATACTTTTCTCTTTTTTTTTTTAACTCATACTCATATTGAAGATGATTCAGGTTAGTTACTTCATTTTGCCATAATGGCTGCGGCATTGGCTTTTTGGATATTTGATCACAAAGCTGGGGAGCGATTTCACTTGAGCTGCAGCATAACTATGTATGAGCGCACATTCCTTCCCCATGCATTCAAACATGGGGAGTCAGACAGTGAGGGAGAGAGTCTGGGGAGCCCCTCGCTGCAGGTCCACACTGTGCTGGATCGACGCCCTCTAGTGACCACTACAAAAGACAAGCACAATGACAAGTCGACAGGCCCTTTAACCCTGGTCAGCCTATACAAACTGCACAGGATAAATATATCAATCTAGAGCCAGGGTCAAACTAATGGGAAACACATCCAAACTCAGTCTAGCCACCTTTTGTGACTGGATTACATAATTAGTAAAAGTTGATATGTATGATTTTCATTTTTTAACAATGTTAACAATATTTTGATTAGAGTTATTGCTGTTTGTTTAAACTGGGGCTCAACTTCACCACCATTACTTACACATCCAAAATATTATAGTTTAACACTAGCTTCTTATGACTAAACAAAATGTGTAAATGTCTCAGCTTGATCGTTAATACATTTAACTTCTAAATCACTTTGAAGTGGCATTATAAAAAAAGCCAACATAGTTCAGGCAAAAGTAAGTCCAGGCCCTAATGACTGCTTAGCATGGGAAAGGTACCGCTTAGTTATCCATGGCCATTTATAGCCCTTAATTACGCGCCTATTTTGTGACCCCTAAGTTCAACGGGCCAATTCCTGTGCAGACCCAAATGCTGACGAACAAAGGTGGAATGTGATGCCCCTTTTCCGTAGACAAGCCACTAAACGTTTCCCATCAATTTCATGGGAAAGTTCAAGCCAAGGAAACTCCTTTCAAACGCTTCAGCTGATTATTGACAGCGTATTGAACCTATTAGTGGATCACAGACACTCAGCTGACGGAGAAAACCCGTTGCTATCTAGGCTAACACTAAAAGTCTGTGTGAGATTTTAGAACGTCTGTAACGTGATAAAACTGTTCATGTTGTGGAATATTACACTATAAAGCGGAATGATACTGGTGCTTTAGGACCCAGTTGATCCTTGTGATTGTGGCTGATATTTTCCACGTTGAAAGGGGAGGGGGTGGCCCGGAGTGGGGAGGGTGTGTGTGTGTGTGTGTGGGGGGGGGGGGGGGGGGGGGGGGGGGGGCTGTCAATCATAGTGAAAGTGGGGTGGGCAGGCCCCTCTGACACTTTGTGCCGTCGGAGGGGGATATTTAACTTGGGACTGAGCACCACTCGCTACAGACACACTCACACACAGTGTGCCTAAGCAAAGAAACGCTCCAGCGCCA
The DNA here is from genome assembly GCA_023631565.1 of Gymnocephalus cernua. Taxonomy (NCBI): domain Eukaryota; kingdom Metazoa; phylum Chordata; class Actinopteri; order Perciformes; family Percidae; genus Gymnocephalus; species Gymnocephalus cernua. Next base: position 15,044,522 of record CM042443.1, read on the forward strand.
AGTCTCTCAGACTCCTGAAGTAGGAGCGACTCAGTAGGAGCTTCTGTACCAGTTATCAAAGGAGTAGAGACGCTCCCTCAGGAATTGACCGCTTGCATTGACCGGGCAAAAAGGCTCCAGGTTATGGACTGTCTCGGCATGCAGCGACAGTGGGATCTGGAGCTTTTCTGAAAGGATTCAGCACGGTGAAAGGAACTCTGAACTAACAACGTTTACTGGCTTTCTGCAGTTTGCATTTGATATGCACTGACACTGCAATTTGCTGTAACGCCGCTTTTCATCGTTTTTGTCCTATTTCATGCACAGCCGAGAGTTCTGTAGGAATACTGCAGCCTGAGACTTTAATGTAAAGAACTGCTCTGCGACTTTGGAACATCCCCTGGAAAGATAAATGGCTGTTATTTCATAAAAGTTGAGCTTGCATCCCACTGCGGAGCATTTTTCTCAAGTTTTATTTTTTTTTGTTGGACATTTTCAGTGAGGTGCACAGATCCACGGCTGGAATACCTCAGGGGACTGACTGCAGAGACCATTTACTCAGTCCATGGAGTGTGCGCCCTGGGACCTTGTCAAACCTGAGAGCGTCAGGCGACGTTAGGAGAAGCCACGTTTATAAAAGCCGTGCGTAAAAATAACATTGGCCAAGGCAGCCCTCATTGCCGGGCGCGTGACATTTAAAACTTGGTGAAGTACTCTTTTGTGCGCCCTTCTCTCTCGGGACGCTCCGGATCTATTCTGTCTCTTTAGAAAACACTTCATTCCATGCAGCTCTCGCCTCGGCCGCTGTCATCAAGTGTAGACAGTTCGTCGTGGCTTCGAGTCCCCGGGGTAACCATGACAACCGAAAGAAACCCAAAGTGAATCCAAGGGAGTGGGGTGAGGCCGGAGAGAGCGTGAATAGAGTTTTCCCCATTTTGTTTAGTGCTTTTTTTTGTTTAGACTAAACACTTTTTTGCAAAGCAGGGGCACCGCTTGGCGCTGCAGAGTTGCATCAGCGGGCACATTGCAAAGTTGAAGGAGCCCTAAAAAGCAAAGCACTCCGCTCCATGTCATTCAAACCCGACGTGGTCTATTAAAAGTATCGCCTTGCTGGTGACTGGACTTCTACTATTTATGAAGCCCCGGGCTAGCCATTGCAGAGAACACAGTGACCGGGAAAAGAATTGAATAATAATAACGCGAGAAGAACCGGTGCGTAAAACAAGAGGAATAATGGGCCTCTCACAAACGCTACTCTTTTACGTGCTGGTGTGCGTTCACCTTGGAGTTTCCCAGCATTACCTTCGCCTCCGTCCATCGCCCAGTGATCACCTCCCTGTGCCCGACATTCCGGAGGACCCCGACCCGGGGTTAAACCCCCGGGAGCAGGACTTGACCGAGAGGACTCTGAGGAAAAAGCTCGGCAGTAACTTTGACCCCAACTTCATGTCCATCACCTCTCCCATCATATTGAACTTCTCTGAGCCGGGCAACCAGGTAAAGCTGCTGGGGCCCATGCCTAACGAGATTAAAAGGCTGGACCTCAAAGAGACCCCCTATGGAGCGCCGATAAAAGTGGGAAAGAAAGCCCGTAGGAAATTTCTGCAGTTGCTGTGGACCTATACGCACTGCCCAGTGGTGCACACCTGGAAGGATTTGGGCGTGAGGTTCTGGCCACGTTACATGAAGGAGGGAAACTGTTTCTCTGAGCGCTCTTGCTCCTTCCCTGAGGGGATGTCTTGCAAACCCGCCAAGTCAATCACCAAGATTTTCCTCCGGTGGTATTGTCAAGGGTTTCTAAGACAGAAATACTGTACGTGGATACAGGTGCAATACCCAATCATCTCAGAGTGCAAGTGTTCGTGCTGATTTTCTCTAAGGAAGTCGATGGGGGGGCGGGGGGGGGGGGGGGGGAGTGGACTGGAATTACGGTTTCTATTGCACTGTTAACTCTCTACAGAGGTGGGCACCATAGAAAATCTATTTTTTTATATAGCATTTTAAGTGAAATACCAACATTGTACATATTTAAGAAAAATGCAGCTATTTTTTTCTAATTGAACCAGGACCATATTTTATTCTCAACCCTGAAACGTGTTTTGGGGGGAACACGAGCACTTCATAAGGAAGAGCTTTTTTTTTGATATTTTTATGAGACATTGAAGATGCAATGCATATGCTACACTTCTCCAAGAGGTGAACTTTTTTCTTCAACTGAACATTGATGCTGACTGTTATTTCACTGCAATGCTGCCTAGAGTTTTTGTATAATATTAATATCAATAATAATTAAATTGTAAAAAAAAAAAGTTGAGGTTAAAGATATATATAAAGGTGTGAATTCAGCTTTTTTTTGGAATACATAGTATTGTAGAAATAAACAAATCTGTACGTTTTATTTATTATTTTAACGATTGTGAGTATAGAGCATAAGGAAAGAGAATAGCAGAGTATACCAGAAAAAAATATGGGAGATGTCTACTTGAATATTTCTAAAAACAACAACAAAAAAATTCAATAAAATAAATAAAAAAGTAAAACATCAGTGTACATGTTATGTTTACACGTTTTAGCAATAAAGTCTATCTTTCCAACGTGTATTAGTGTCAAGCCATGTTGCTTACAACGAGTGTCTATATCCAGGGGGTCGTGTACACTGTAAAAATAATCATCTGAACATGTTGTCTCATTCGGTCTTAAAATATTCCCTTGCTGATGTTTGCAACAGAGTTTAATTTGTGTTTCCTATAAATAAGTGTCATAATAATGTCATTTGATTCAGAAAAAAAAAGTTGTCTTGAATTGGAAAACACGTGGAATTAAGCCACGTTTTATGAATTTTGTTTAGTTTCAGACTGATATTTTTTTTTGCAGTGTAGAAGGTCGGGCTCCGAAGTGGAGTGGAGTTACTAACTGCACAGTAAGTCCCAAGCTTCAGTGACTCTGTGTGGACTGCCTGACGCTCCACGCCGTCACAGTGATTTTAGAAAGGGCTGATTTACTACGCTGTGTAATGCGCAACACATACCTCAAGCGCCTCCACAGAACCAGCATTCATTTGTCTCAGCCAGAGAGAGAGAGAGAGAGAGAGAGAGAGAGAGAGAGAGAGAGAGAGAGGAGAGGCCACGCACATTCATCTCCCCTGTCTACGCACATCATGCACGTTTCAGGGCTCCGAGGTGTTAACATAATGGGTAAAATATGATTCAGACATTTCAAACAGTGTCAGATGATGAAATGGCGTGCGTATGTGCGCGAGCCAGGGACGTCTGGGGTCTGTGCTTTTTACTCTGGAAGCTCCACACAAGTTCCACTGAGGTATTTGTATAGAGGTGGACTGGAGCAGACCGGCGCCTATTCAAGTCTGACCGCCCTGGAGAGAAGAAGAAAAAAAAATCCCCAAAAAAAATAACACAAAGCCCATAAAACAATGGTCAACTGTTTTTGACGTTAGCAGACTATTAATTGGAGAGCTTGCTGTCTGCAAGTTAAAGCGATTTGGCCAATTAAACGCGCTGGAGACGCGCTGGGAAATTAACTATGAAATCAAGGCGAGGAGTCATTTTCTGTAAGTAGGGGGGTTTTACGGTGTTTATATTATTCTTTAAATACAATCAACGACTTAAACAGAGCTATGACTAAATGTCTGAAAGCTAAAAGCAGCGTGTGTAGTGTTTCCACTGAGCGCATCTTGTGTGCGTTAAAGTGATTTGTGTTTTTGCGGGTTGGAGTTGGATTTGACACTTGCCGCCCGGTTATTGTGACAGAACCACTGAGGGGGATTTGGTAAGCAGAGGAGAAGGACGGCAGCATGCCAGCGGAGGAGGAGGAGGAGGAGGAAGAGGAGAAGGAACAGGAGGGGGGGGGTGGCTGCTTTCCTTACTGTCAGCTTCTTTCTTGATGATGTCTCGGGGTTTTTAGAAACTGCGTCTCTGACTCGACGGCGCCACTCAGCCGCCCCCTCTCGACTGCGCAGAATGAGGCACTTTGGGAAACAGTAACCCTTTCAGGCTCTGCCCGGAGAGTATTTTAGAAGCGTGTGAAAGGCAATACGCCGCCCTGGCTCCAGCCAGTTAGGTGCGCACCTTTTAGAAACGGACCCCGCCAGCCAGTCAGATCAGAGGTTCTCAAAGTGGGGTCCGGGGACCTCCAGGTGGTCCATGACGGGAGTCCAGGGGGTCCTCAGCAAAAAAACGACGAATCGTTAATTTTCATAAAAGTACTTCATCTTTATCGTGTGCCAGATAAATAAACAATTTGAATCTTCTCAGTGCCTTCTCTGTCCCTGAACACAAATGTGATCAAATGGAGACTTAACGTTAGTTCTTTTGTGTTTGAATGAAATGAAAATGCTATAGATGTGTATTTCAGGACACATGCTGTACGTTAAATGACATATTCTGTGGTTATTATTTTGGAAGTCATCATTGTCCTGGAAGTGTTGCTGTATGATTAGATATACGCTCACATTTCTTCTAACCCTATTTTTTAAAAAATGCAGCCCCAGCTTTAAACCAACTGTACACCCACTAAATGAATCCCATCCTAGAAATAGAAACCTTTTGAATGCAGAGTTAGTATAAAAGCATCTCACACAGTTGTAGATTAAATACGGACTATGCGGGGTTTTCCTTGCACCCAGGGAAAAATGCCAATCCTCAAATGAGCAACTGTCAAGACTCCTGTCTTCACTTTATGCAAAACGGCTGATGTTGACTGTGTCACAACTTCACACCATTCATAAAATCTACACTTTTCATTCGTCGGCAAATCACAAAATGTCATCATAAAATTCACTTTACATACAATCTACAATACTTACGGCTGCGGACAGCCCTTTGATTGATGTTTCACGCTGAGAATAATTTGAAGATGTCTCCTCATCCACCCATTCAGAGGGCCACGAGTGAGGCGCTGACATATCAGAGCAGCCTGCGTTCATTCACATAATGTTCATAAAAATGTCAAGACAGTGGTGGTCAGACACTCAGCATCCTTATGGTCTGACACAGTCTCCACATTCATCAGCACAGACCTCTGACAAAATGGGCTACAATGACCCCACAATAATAAATACAGTTTGGTATATTTAGAAGCTTTATATATATTTAAACCCTCAGTGAATATAAGATTAAGCACATATTTTCAGCCTGTACGGAGAATTAAACAAAGGCCTGGAGACAATTAGGATAGGGATGATGGGGAAGGAGGGGGGGGGGGGGTGCAAGTTTTGTGGTGAAGATGACACGGCTCTGTCTCATGATGAGACTCAATTATCATGATGGATTGTGGACCAATCAGGAAGGATTAGGGTGTGTCAGTGTGTGGGTGGTAAAGGGTCTGCGGTGACTTTCATTCGAGCGTACGTGAAAGACACATCCATACCTGTGCGGATCTACGCTGAAGAATAAGTGTGCAGCTAAGCGTGTATCGTGATTGCATGCTTGTGCACAAAAACGGCCACAGGCGCATGTGCACGCACACATCTCTGGTGTGTGTTTGTGTGTGTGCGCATAGCGGGCTGACAGACAGACAGAGATGGAGACAAGGGTCTGTGGCTGTAAGTAAGGCCCAAAGCCCTTGGTTGTAAAAGCTAGTGAGTCAGCACTGCTGAGGTTATTGATGATGACAGGGTATTAGATGCAGCACTGAGGGGAGGGAAGGCACACACAGACACACACACACACATAAATGGAGTCACCGCAGATGATACCCGGCATTCCGTCAGACCACCATAACCAGCTTGTGGTGTCTGGAGGTGTGTGTGTGTGTCAAGCATTTGTTCATGTGTAAGAAGCAAGAGATGTATCTAAGAGAGTGTGTCTGTAGTTGTTATGACGACTGGGGACCAATTAGGCTCTGGGAACACCTAGTGTTTGAGTGGGCTGGTGAACAGTGCTGTCCAACTTCTTATGTCTATCCTGAGATGCTCTGTGTGTGTGTGTGTGTGTGTGTGTGTGTGTGTGTGTGTGTGTGTGTGTGTGTGTGTGTGTGTGTGTGCATACGTACGTACGGGAAGTGATGGTACATGCATGTGTGTTTTTCTGCTGATCCTTTTCTGTCTTCCTGGTGGTCTTCAGTTGATTAGTCACTCTTTGAACCACCACAAGGCCCTGATTGGTTAATTACACTCTTCCTTCCCCAAGGTCATGCCTGAAGTGTGTGTGTGTGTGTGTGTGTGTGTGTGTGTGTGTGTGTGTGTGTGTGTGTGTGTGTGTGTGTGTGTGTGTGTGTGTGTTTGAGAGAAAGATTCTCTCTCTTAACACACTTCCAGTGCTTCGAGACTGATCTAACACCAGCTGTACCATCCTGATGTCAACCATCCAATTGCTGCAAGTGCTCACAAACCCCGCTGGAGTCAGCAGCAGTGGGCATCAAATTCATGACATGCCATTACATCAACACAGTGGCCATCTTTGCCGGCAAACAACAGGTGACTGTAGTCAAATAACAGGTGATTGTAATCAAACTCCGGTCATCGCCAACAAGCGGCGCTTCTCACAATTAAGCTGACTGGTAATGCACTGGAAATGCATGCAATGAGAGTCATGAGAACAATCATCATTCACAGGACTATATTACTTCAATCTTAGTTTGTCAACACTGGTTGTTGAAAAGTCTGGCTGGCAACTTAAGTATGCTGCAAAATCTGAAGAGTGTGAGGAGCAGTTTGTGATGCAAAGCAGGCCTTTCCCTCTTAAAGCACAGACAAAAGGCCAAAGTTGACCAGACCTTCAATATCCAGGCTCATTCCTTCTGGTTTGAAATCATCAAACATTTCTCCATGCAAACAGTTAAGTTGTTTTTTATATACTTGCTGTTGTGGCTGCCTGCTATAATCCTCTTTAATATTATTTGTCTACTATTTGATATGCTTAATCTCTTAATACCTGCAATTTGAAAAGTAATAATCAGACAAATGATGTCTATTTTATGCTGTTTGTGTCCTTGGAGCTCCTATTAAACATGCAGCAGTCAAAAGCCTGCAGTAAGAGCCTGGTTTCCCTATATGCTCTTATGCTGCTACCCTTTTAATCAGACGCATAGTGTCAGAGTCACATTTCTGTAGTCATGCTTGCTGATTACTCAGTTTAACTCTTGTTAGATGTAACAGATATTGTAAGCCCAAAGTAAGGCCTAAAAATAGAGCTGTGGGTGGCGTGGCACTCGCCTCCCTGGGAATAGTGTATATTCTGAGCTCTGTTTCCATGGTTACTTGTGCTTTCTCCCATTGCCAGCATGGGCCCCGAATAAAAACAGTCCCTTTGCATCAATGGCCGTGTTTTGATCCCTTTGAGAACAGCCTAAGTTTGCTTTTTAATAGTGTTTTTTTTTCCTCACCAATCAGGAAACGTGTGTTAAAGTTTGTAGACTGTGTTCGGTACATGCCAGTGTGACAGACTTTGAATTGTGAGTATGAGTGTATGCCTTGGTTCTAAAAATGTATGGACACAAATATGCCATTAACCACTACTGACTTTACCATCTTCACCTCATCAAACTAAAATCAGAAACCTGGCTTGCCTGTCAAATGGGACACAAAATTGAGTCGGTTTTACACACACACACACACACGCACACACACACACACACACACACACACACACACACACACACACACACACACACACACACACACACACACACACTGGATCTCAGGATAGACGTAAGAGTTGGACAGCACTCATCACCAGCCCACACAAACACTAGGTGTTCCCAGAGTACTCCTGATACCTAATTGGTCCCCAGTCGTCACAACAACACACACAGGTATACTCTCTGTAAGTCGTTTACTTGACTTCTCAACTTGATTGTGATTGTGGCTTGATTATATACAAACTCATGAGTTTTCCCCCAGTTAAAATCTATATTTTCCATATCCACCTCCTCTCAGCTCACTGATTGCTGCTGTACTCCCCCCCCCCCCCCCCCCCCACACACACACACACACATTCACATATACACCTCCCCCTCACAGCCTGTCCGGCGGCTGTCTCCCAGTACCCCTCTGTGTGCCTAGATGGCATGCTGAGAATGTTTACTTTCACCACAGTGTGTATTTACAGAGACTAATAGTTTTTTAGGCTGCAATGGCGCCTCGCTTCGTAACATGTGTACAACCCACCTACTCCCTCTCTCTCTCACACACATACACACACACACACACACACAACATACATTGCCCCCACCAAACAACAAATCAAACCTCTGGTATTTGGGGTTTGGCAATGGCGCAAGCTCTAATGGAGCCAGGTGACACGAGGAAGCAGCAACAGCAGTATGTGATGTTACCTATCCTGTGATTGGATTGAATAAGGCCAGCAAAGAGAGTATGTGTGCTACTAGAGGTTGAATGAATGCACGAAGGGGTTGCAATGAATGGACACATGATGTCTTGAATGGTTATGCGTGACATGCAGTAAGCAAAGAGATTTGGGAATGTGTGTTCACTATGTGTGAGCAGGTTTGTGAGAGAGAAAGAGAGGGAGGGAGATGATGAAGTGTATTTGAATCAAACAGATTATGCAGATGATACAGCCCAAATTAGATTACTAATGGCAGATTACTCCTTCCTGGTCACACTAGATGACTGTCCTGTCCTTTGCTAAGGTTTTTTATTCGTGCAACATGCCCTATGCAAAAGCCATGACCATACACAAGCTGCAGAGCATGATAGTGATATAGACAGCAGGGCCATGGATCGTGATTACATGTCAGATGCTGAGCTGTGTGAATACCTCAATTTAAGAAAGTCAATCCTTAGTATTTCTACTCAGTCTCTTCATAACAGGTTCCACATAAGCAGTCAGGAGAAAAGGTGTGTGTCTACTTTCATTCTTTTTATGTCTTTGTGGGTTTTTTTATCCTGTTTCTGTACCAACTGAATTTAGAGGTAATTCATGTTTATCTTGAACTCGTATACATGGTTCTTGGTGAGATGGGGTGCATGGCAGAGAAGTGACATTTACATGGGAATAAAAAAAAATGCATGCTAAAATTATAGCCTCAAAGAGAAACGCCAATCTTGCGAAACAGTAAAACCAAAAAGTTCAAGTACAGCTTGAACTTTTTGGTTTTTCAGTGAATGTCTGTCCCCGCTGATTGCATATTGTTATGTTGACATATGGTACAGTATTTCCACTAAAGCCTCTGTTCAGTGGAGTCCATTGTAGAACAAGCAGATGTTCCAACACTGTATCATCAGTGGTAATCTCACCTGATCAGAATATATGGCAGGCGATAAGACATGTTATCTGTGTGTTGAATAATAGGTGCCATTAAAGCAAGGAAATTGGTCCAAGTTTGTGTGCTGCTTTTAGCACATTAAACTCTCAACTTCAGCCCTATTCTCTGTCAACATGCATTGTGGGACATGTAGGACTTTACTAACATAAGAAGTACATGAGACAGGTTGCATTCGATAGAAATCATCCCCAAAATAACTTCTGGAACACCATGTGCATGAGAGGTTAATGATATGTAACAGTGTAGAAGTACCAAATGAATGTGTCCTTAAGCGCTGATCACTATAAAAGGGGTGAAGAGGACAGTGTACTCGATCCCACTGAAAGGACAGAATAGGAATTAGGAGTGGAGTCTAAAACACTCAGGCCATTGTTTTATTTTCTTTCTCCCGTAAAAGAAAGAGCGCAAGGGAACCAAACAGGTGAAAATAACTGGCTGTATTTTCCCCACTGGGCTGCCATGGCACGACTCGGGCTGCTGAACCTGATGTCCTGACGCCTGCCTGTCTGTCGTATTCAGCCGAGGTGGTCTATTCAGAGTGAGGGACCAGGGGACATACAGCCCAGGGTGTGTGTGTGTGTGTGTTGTGCAAGGGGGAGGGAGAAGGCACTGTGAGCAGCAGAGAATGCTTGGTGATGGGTTACCAAAAACAGAGCACCAGGGGACAATAGGACCCAGGACATTCCTGACATAACCCCAACACACCGGGGAGGAAGTGGAAGGGGGGGATTTATTGGTGTCAACGGCCCCTCGCCCCGAGAGGAACGGGTGCCTCTTTTGTCCCCTCTGGCATTGGACATGGACTGAATCGAGACGCCTTGCACAGAGAGGACGCCTCTAAACACATACACACATAATCACTCCTTTGAAAGAAGAACCACCAATTAGGGAATGGACATATACGGCTATAGAGGTTTAGACTCAAAGGGGGCAGGTTTGTGTGTGTGTGTGTGTGTGTGTGTGTGTGTGTGTGTGTGTGTGTGTGTGTGTGTGTGTGTGTGTGTGTGTGTGTGTATATATGTGCGTGCACTTGTCAATAGGATGTAAAGGGAGAGCCAAATGGGATGCTTCTCAGCTCAGATTGCACATGGGTTGACCCCATGGGAACACTGCTATGAACTTGTTTGAATCAGAGGGCATTTAGGAATGGATCATGTTACACTGAAAGCGACCACAATGAACAAGACAATGTAATGCTCTAGTAATTGGCCGGACAATTGTCAAGTGAATTTCCCATAGTGTTACCCAAAACTTTGTATGACTTGTATGAAATGCCACTTAAAGAAATGGGTCATACTCTCTGGTTGAGTGAAAATAATTTATGACATGGCTTTAATCCCTCAAACAAAACAGCAAAAACATTAAAACCAGTTTGTGTTATCTTAAAACTGAGATTGAAAAACGTTCTCAGAAAAGGGTCATACCACCCATTATGCCCATTTTATATTATTCAACTGGTGAGAAGAAACATCCTTAGTAATGTGGGCTGGTTTTGAATTGCATTGTAATTACTGACCCACCCTGAACCTCCTTACAGCTTATGCAAACCATATTGAGGGTAAATAACCCCTTTTGTGAATGGAAATGACTACGGAAAGCTGACCACTGGTCCTGACAAAGAATAGCCTTTCTCCATAGATATATGAGACCTAAACCCTACAGAAAACATCAACACCATATTGGCCAAAGAAAACTGTATTTAAGCTTATTGATTAAGAAAATATCAATAAACCTGCTCACTTTGGAATCTGCCCAGGGCATAGTTCTTATAAACCATTTACTTTTTCACTTTCCTTAACACAAGTACACGTTCACAAATGCAAAACAGAATTCTTCCTGGTAAATCCAAAGAAACAACCATATATTTTAAGGATTTACACCTGCAGCATGCTATATTGATAACAAATGCCCTAAGTCATCACAGCCTATAAACTTTATATCGCAGCAGCTACAGGAAGTACCAGGGATCACTTGGTAAAATTTACTGTACTACCCTGTTGTCAGAATGTTGACCATTGGACAATGGTCTCATACTTTGACCTGCTTAGCAAACTCTGGAACAGGTGGAAGAACGTGTCAAACTAGACCAATACTGCCATCTAGTGGTAACATATTGTGTTTTCTCTAACTGTAAATGTGGGTATGCTTGCAAAACTGTGTGATTGGTTATCTGTGATTTCAGATAAGCAGTAATAAGCTAACTTTTTCATGACTTTGTGACTTAACTTACACATAATTGGTCTGGCAGGGATCGCATGTAGCTTTATAATCAGACTGTTATCTCACTCATTTCCAAACATGCTAATTATCCCATCCTCAATTTAACTTTGCAACAGTGTGTCATTCAGGTTGGATAACCTAGAAAACTCTTTATTTTATTTGGCATGTAAACTGTAGTCAATCTAGCCTAAGAGTCTATAGCCATTGTAGCAGCTGTAAATTGTAAAGGCTGTACTTAGATAAATGGGTGGGTAAAGTAAAAGAGCAGCGCTTGTCCCTCCCTCATTACCACCACTGAGGTGCCCTTGAGCAAGGCCCTTAAACCCCAACTGCTCCAGTAGAGCTGCTCAGTTGCAAGCAGATCAGCCTGCAGTTGTACTGGGTAGCTTCTGGGTATGAACTGTGTGAATGTGACAGGTCGCCATTGCAATCAATTGACTTACCTGGATATATTTTTAAAAATGTATTTGACAAGTTGAAATTTTCACCTGATGGTAGTGCTGGATGAAAAGTTAAGGGATCACCCAAGTGATTAAATTGTCTGTACCACATTGCATGGCAATCCAATAGTTGTTGAGATATTTCACTAAAAACTACGAATGTCATCCTCATGGTGGTGCTAGAGAAGAAGTCAGGGCATCACCAATGTCTGTGCATATCTTAAACAAATTGTATACCAATTCTATTACATAGAAGTAGAAGGGAATACTTGCTGCTGTTGGAGCTAAAGAAAAAAAGCCAGGGGATCACCAAAATTCTTTAGATTCATCCTCTGGAAATCATAAATATATTTGAGATGTATTAATCTGGACCGACGTGTTAGACCGACCGACATTGCCATCCCGAAATTATTGATACGAGCATCAATTCAAACAAGACAAAGAGCATTGGTGCCCTGGTGGCCTAGGGGTTAATTATGACAGTGCAGGACATTACATAGCAAACACTTGAGCAGTACATCTAGAAATCCTAGTTACTTTAGTGTGTTCTGTCAACTGAATGATCACCCACCAATCAAAACAGCTAATAATTACCATTTAGGCAAGAGGGAAAAACTGAAACGTTTAAAGTTTTCTTCTAATACAGTGAACATTTATTTGGCTGTTATTTACTATCAGTGTGCTTGAATTAAACCTCCTCCATCATCCACTTCCAGCTCACTGGATTACAACTAATTCACAGAGAGGCTCTGTAGCCTTGGGTGGCATTGTTGTAGCCACACAATTTATTAGTTAATCGACAAGACACTGCCAGATTCTGCCTCTCATGAATATCAGTGCAGAATGAGAACCAGAACGTGAGCGTTCATTAGAGTGTTTCGGCTCTCCTGCTCTTTCTACATCTTCCGAACACACATAGAGTTCAAATGGGAACTCCCAAGCGCTTCCAGCTGGCAACACTTTGGGATAATGATGCTGGATTCCACACAAATGAAGGGACTAAATACCACCAGAGAGGCACCTGAACCCCCTCCTCAATGCACAGACATGCATACATGTATGTTAAAAGCACACACATATTTCCAAGTAATCTTTTTTTTTTTCTCTCTGTGGGTTAATCACACATGCACTGCACACCAAGTGGGAAAGCCAATTTCCCACCGTCATCCTGGACGCTCACTGCTGTCAAATGCAAGCAGCTAACCCAAAAATAATCCTGCAGCAAGTCAACAGTATCCCCCCTCCACACACACACACACGCACACACACACACACACACACACACACACATCCTCTGAGTCTTCAGGACTGCAGATTGGGTTACTGCAGATTCCTAGCTGCGGCCTCAAGGTATCCTCATTTAAAAACTCTCTGCGGTTGAGTCATCACTGTGAGCTGGGAAGAGACCACCTTCAGTCGTGTGATGTCAAAATGATGGATGGGACAATAATACTGGCAGAAGAGCTATTGATAGCTCTCTTTCCTTAATGTTGACATGTTGATACCGCACACCCCAAGCAATGGAAGTGTGTGTGTGTGCGTGTGTGTGTGTGTGTGTGTGTGTGTGTGTAAAGACCCATGGCCTGAGTGGGAACGGAAGACATATTAATGGGTATAATACCAGAATGTGTGTGTGTGTGTAATGTGTGTGTACACACACACACACACACACACACACACACACACTGCACAAGGACATTCTGGTATTATACCCATTAATATGTCTTCCGTTCCCACTCAGGCCATGGGTCTTTGAAGTGGAGTGGCAGCTGAGCCCTGAGCGAGTGAGTGTGTGAGAGGATGTATACAATAACGCCAACACGCCGTCCTGACTTAAGATGAGTCGGCAGAGGGAAAGTAAACAGGCGGGGTTCCCCAAGCGGCTGTCGTTAGAAACAGGGGGTGTGCTGAGAGGGGCTCAAGCTGTTTATTTTTACAAGGGACCTCAGTGTCGTTTGAAGTGCCCTCAGTGCTCTCTCTCTCTCTCTCTCTCTCTCTCTCTCTCTCTCTCTCTCTGTTCTTTCTTTTGACCTCCTTTTACCATTTCCCCCCAAAACCCTGCCACAACCTTGAGTGAGATCTTGACTTTTGAACTCGTTCATAACATATAACGGTGCCACATACTAATGAGGTAATCCTTTATAAAGGATTCATAAGTAGTAACAATTGGCAGGGGTGGAAAGTACATTTACTCAAGTACTGTAGGCCTACTTAAGTACAGTTTTGAGGTGCTCGTATTTCTAATTGATGGTACTTTATTCTTCTACTCCACTACATCTCAGAGGCAAATGCTATACTTTTAACTGCACTACAATTATTTAACAGCTTTAGTTACAGTTATTTTGCAGATTCAGATTTGTAAAACAGAATGTAATTAACAAATCAATTCCAGTGTTGTTTTTATATATATAGATAAAGCATCCTGGCAGTATATACATTTGTTAAAATTACCTTTACCAGCTGCAACATTAAAGTATGCTTATAGGTATATGCATCAATAATCATAACCCAATAACATAATATATATTATTCTGAAATGGACCATAATGAGTACTAATATTTTGTACTTTTACTTTAGTAAGATTTTGAATGCAGGACTTTTAATTGTAAAAGTATTTCTACACTGTATAACAAATTTTACTTAAAACATTATACAATAAAACATCTGAGTACTTCCACCACTGACAAATAAACGTATCAATGACTGATACGTGTCATTAATTAATGCTTAATAGATCCGTTAAGAAAAACTTTTGGGTTGACAGATTGTGTCTGGACAACGATGTTATTAACATGTATTATTGCTGACGACTTACTTTTGCTGATAGCTTAGTAGAGTAAAGTCAGAAACCCAGTATGTATCTATGGTTTCACAATGCCTGTTGTCTATTTGTCTCCATATGAACAAGCTAATTCCTCCCTAACATAGTACTATAAGGTGTACATTGTTACAGTGGTTGAACAGCATGCTAGTAATATTAGCCACATGCCAAAGCTTCATATGATCTCTGCTGAGAGTTTGAAGACTGCAAACAGATTGAAGAGGTTGGAGATAACCGGAGCATTTCATACCTCAAAAGACATTTTAAAAAGTGTTGAACTTTGCTGGACACACCAGTGGATCCTTTATTTTATTTTATTTTATTTTATTTTATTTTATTTTATTTTATTTTATTTTATTTTATTTTATTTTATATTTTATTTTGTTTTATTTTATTACTAAATACCTTTCTTAAAGCAAAGCAGGTGAAACCAGTTTGGTATACAGTCTATGGCTGAAACACAGGTGTAACTGATAACATGAATGATGGCTGCATTCCATTTTTGTTTTAGCGATCTATTGTGTAATACAACTAAATGGGACAGGGCATCATAAATGTTATTACCAACACCTGTGATTTTCTTGCTATGCCAAGTCTCAGTGTCTGCATCGGCAAAGGTCTCTTGGTCCCAAATATTACTTAGCCATGGCTTCTAGACATGACGTTGCTTAATCTTGTCTTAATATGAGGACTTGTACTGTGACATTATGAGGAGAGAAACGACAATACATTTGGGCTAACTGAACGTAAAGAGTGCTGAACTGTGGCTCCCTGATCAGAAACCTAAAGGAACTTTACACGTGCTAAGCCACAAGAGGGCGACCTTCCTCCACTGAATGACAGGTAGGGGGCTGGGGGTGGGGGGGGGGGGGTGGTTCCCCCTGGACAAGGTAAGCATCTCTCCTTGCGCCCAACGGCAGGGGCGCCCAACAGCAGGGGTGCCAAAAAATGAAGCGAGGAAAAAGCCGGAGGCTGACATTTTCTCCAGGGTGTCCGCCGCAGGGAACCCAGCGCTGAGAGCCCCGGGCTTTGGACAGACACACCACTGAGGCTTGTTTTGCAGACAAAAATCAGCAGACTGATCCAATTGCAACAACTCTAAAGGACCGAGGAGAGCTCCCCGCTTGAATCCCATCTGACAGCAAGTGAGTGTGTTGCCTGTAGTTGGTCTTTCTTTCTTTCTTTCAATCTGTCTTTATCGCAGTCTAATCTCTCCCAGTTGTAATTGGAGAGATAATCTAACTAGATTAGTGCCTGGCTGGCGGGGCTCCTTTATTTCACAGAAATATCAAAATTGGCAAGGTATGGAAAAATGCTGAACATGGACTATACTGTCGATGCGTAAATAGACAGTGTATAATCTATGTATATGTCTATGAAACAGTAAAGGCTATAGCTGACATAGTTTTTTTTTTATGATTTTTAACTGAACTAAAGATTTCTAGTATTTTGTTCAATTACAAGAAACTCAGTTGGACCAAATTGTTTAAAGCCTGCTGAGATCGTTCCAAATTACTGGCCTACTTTTCGCAAATGTCTGAGTTTAAACTCGAGCAGTTTAATTGAAAACATAGGAAAGTAAATGATAAAAGTGTGTCTAGAGGAATTTGTTCAGTTGGAGAATAAAAATGAAGACCAGGGAGCACTGGAAAAATGCAATTAGAAAATAATGAATGATTCATTATAAAACTAATTTAGATTCCCAGGAAGCCGATGGAAAGGTTATTTTAGGGTCTGATTCATGTGAGAAAATCGTCGAGAAGGAAAGGAGAATTTCAAATGATGAATTGGTCTTAGACGAAAAAGAGAATAAAGTAATAGGACAGGAGGCCAGAGGAGCAAAAGGAACAATAAATACCGGCTGATGGCAGATACATGAGATTAGAAGTTTCTTGGGAGAAAATATGTCAAGTTTTCACGAGCAAAAAAAATGCTGTAATTATTTAACATACTGCCCAATGCATGGTCTCGCGCTCGCTCATGTGCCATTTATCCTGGCTCGAGTTTGATTTGATTTAATTTAATAAACTTTAGCCTTATTCTAATGAAGCTGGCGCTGTGCTAAAACCCATTAATTGGCAGTGTTATTGTTCCTGTCTCATTGCTCGCTGATACTGTTTATTATTGGCTGCAGGTGTGCCCTGATGTAGGCGTCACACACGCACAAATACACAATCAGGATTGGGGTTAATGCTTATTATCTTAAATTTTCCGCCGGGTTTGAATACGTGTTTATACAGTCTTTGTTTTGAGATGAATTACTGGAATAAAGGCACCAAAGAGCAGCTCGGTCCCGGGCCCGGGCCGGGCCGAGCAGGGCCGGGTCGGTCTGTTCCCCCCTGAGGATGGTACAGTAAATACAGGAGGAATGTTGATCAGCTTACAGCGGAGCCGGGAGGTGCTCGGGATTTGTTGGGCCGTGATGCTCGAATAATGGCCCGCCGGTAGGAAGGCTGCACCTGCAATAACACAGAGAGTATCAACGCGCGGGATGTCGCCTGTATTAACGGCGACGATAAAGCGGATTGCGGCCGTCCTCGCGCCTCTACTGGACTGGTTTTAAGAATGTCTATACGCTTTTACAAAGTGAGTAGTTTTGGTGCTCAGATGCGATTGGCTGAGACGACTTGAAAGTCGCAGGCAAAAGAATGCCTCAAACTAAAGTCCCCATTTGTGTTCTTTTACTGCTTTGTGTAGATATAGGCTATGTCAATATCAATATAATTCATTACTATTGACTACAATTAAAAACCTGTTGTAAACCAGTAGTTTTGACCACTCCAGTACGTTTTAACGCACACTGTGATGCCATATAAAAAACAAAACAAATTGCAAGCCCTCATCTAGACAAACAAATGACGCTGTTGTTCTTTAACCTAGAGGGGTATAAAGCCATATGAATGTAGTTAATGAGTTAATATGCTGCTGTCATGGCCGAGGGCGCAGGGCCACATTTTCTGTGCCAAAACGAACCTCTCTCTAAGCGCACGCACGCGCACACACACACACACACACACACACACACACACACACACACACACACACACACACACACACACACACACACACACCGTCGACCATCCTCATGATGCAACCACGAGCCAATAGCATAACATATTTAATGTGATGCTACTTTTATTATTAGGCCTACGTATTCATAGAGCCGTCAAAACGGCAACAATTTGCTGCCTTGACGCAGGCTTGCACTAATAAATCCAACATGTGTTGGGACTATTATTAGGATTAATCCATTATAACATTCGGCATCTGCCTCTTGTTTCTGTGGGCCCCGGAGCCCCGCTAGGCCTATTCTTTTTCAACAGGTTCAACGTTGTGTTCTCATTACGACCTCCATATGGCTGCCTGTGAACACAGCGAGCCATGGGGCATTTAGAGCAGGCAGCACAGTGAGAATCAGTCCGTAAAGCGGCGGAGGTATTTGTTGTAAAAGTGAGACCAGTTGTGTTGTTTGAGGGAAAAGAATCTTGAAGCAAGTGGTACTTTGGTCAAGTGTTTATGTTCGACTGCGCGTTATTTTGGCTTCACAAGTAAATGACACGCATCACCAAATTGCAGGTAAAATGAAACTTGAGTTAACAAAACACAGTGGAATATTTACATCTCTCTCTCTCTCTCTCTCTCTCTCTCTCTCTCTCTCTCTCTCTCTCGCGTGCGCATACATGGTTGGGGAAATCTGGGTTTGATTTTAATGGGGAGTAGCCTACCCCGGGCTCGCTTTACAACCTATGGATGTACTGGACGGCTTTCAGTTTTGTTTGAGCTTCGGGTGCGGATGCAGTGGTCCACCTCCTCTCGGTGTGCGCACAGTTTTGACTATGTTGCACGCGCTTCTCTTGTCCTTTTTAATATTGTAACGAGGCGAGTGTGAGAAACACGAGCCACTTTTTTTGCGTTTGGAGGGGACCATTTCTGACGGAAGAGAACCTAAAGGCTAATTGGTGTGGATCTCAGGGGGACGTCCTTTTTAAATTCAAAAGACAGCAACACTGACGGCTTGACACCGGGGTGAGTTTATAATTTGCAGGTCGCTGTGTCTGTTTATTTCACATCCAGCGTGTTTTTGTGGAGAGCAGATACCAATTTTACGCACCACTTATTCTCTTAGAAAAGAAGCGAGTGACTCACAGCGCTTGCTGCAACGGGCTGCCCATTACTGTCATTTGTTTTAAATGAAGGTAATGACAGACATTACTTTATTATAGGCTGAGCTCGTGTGACCGTAAGTAGGCGTTTGGGTCGCTGAATCAGCGCGGGGCGCTGGATCAGAGAGGCGGACACCACAGACAGGTGTCAGCCTTCTCGGTTTGGAAAGATGCACCAACAAAAGTGAGAAAAAACAGCCCTCTCCGATAATTTAATACGAGGTACAAGAGGTGGGCTATACGGAGCCAGGGAGCTTTAATAGCGACTTTGAATTAGAGCCAAGTTCGGATGCCAAAGCAAGCAGCGCGCTTCTCGGTTCCCGTCTACCTCGACACTGCCCTTGGCCAAGTCTCCCAATAGCGTTTGTCACTTCTAATATTTTCCCTTTTCGCTTTAACGCCGAACATTTGTGTGGGGGAAAAAAAAAAAACATGATTTTTCACTTTTGAGGATTCTTGTAGAGCAACTTTAAATAGAAAAGTAAAAGAACAACGTCAGGTAGCTTTAAGTTGTCCTCTCTGTAGTTCATTGAGGAATAAAGTGATGATGAGCTTGATTTGACACTGAAGCCCAGTGTGGTCAAGGTGTGATAGGACATTGCAGACTATAACTATTACAATAATGATGAGATCTCTAAGCTCATCTACTCTCCGCTCACAAGCAGCGACAAGCCTGGAAGTGAAAGCCAGAGTCCCACACAGATTGTCTTATCTTAACTGCTTCAATAGACTTAAAGTATGCCCCTACTGCATTCTGAAACAGTGACAGCCACTTGACCTACTTCTCACCCTCACCCAAATGACTGGAATCAGTCCACGAAGAAGGCCTCTGAGTCCTCACTGTTCACCGAGGTCAGAGAGAATGTAAAACCTAAACCAGGGTGAAATGTTCGAGTTGACTGCGAGTGAGGTGCTGTTCCTCTGGAGCATGGCCATCACTGCCCTGTTTTTGCAAATTAGTCATCATTATTCAATTGCATCACACCCTGCTTCCATCAATAACAGAGTGAGGGAGGTAGAGCCAGGAGCAGCTGAGGGCACATGATGTGGAAGCTAATCCAAAGCAACATAGTGCAGATTTTATTCACGTGTGTGTGTGTGTGTGTGTGTGTGTGTGTGTGTGTGTGTGTGTGTGTGTGTGTTTATGAACCCCGGAGTAAAGCGGATGGGTTGAGATGGAGAAAGCTGCAGTAACGTAATTGTTTTCTTCTGCTTTGGAAAGCAGGATTCCTCAGAACACTTGAGCGAGGAAAGTCAGCACATCCAATATAACTGTCTCCTATGGCTTCAACAGTTTGACGGGGTTAAGTAATCTCTCTTTCTGTCAGCCCTTCCTTTTCTGCTCTTTGAGTCAATCTTTCATCATTTTGAATGAATGAATTTTTAAAAAATGAGCTCTGCTCAACCATGCTGGTAAAGCTGTTAGTGAGATCAGAATGATCACTTTTATACTACAGCTGTTTCTTTGGATCTACCACATCAGGTTCTGGAACCTGATTTCATCACAAATATAACACTCTTTAAGTTTTCTTGAACCGCAGTTTAATATTGTGATTTGACTTCACGTGGAATTTCACAGGTCGAGATTGTATTTTCTTTCCTTCCTGGATCATTTCCATCCCCGATATGAATTCATATTTAGACCTGGAGATGGATGGTGGTGATAAAGTACCCTCAATCACATATTCACACATTCATTGTCTCCACTTCAGAGGTGAGAATGCTGTCTTACTTCTTCGTGTGTTTTCTCTTTGAGTGACAAATTGGGTGTGTGCCAGCTTAAGTTTCCTGTTAAAATACCTGTCATTCGTCAGCATGACACCCATGATGTCTCGCACTGTGTGAAGGGGATCCAGGGGCCAAGATTCACACGCTTCATCCTGCCACTCCCTGCACCCTGCTAGGCCTGCATGTGTCAGCCACACATTTCCTCCAGATGCAGAGGGGATATGTGTGTGTGAGGTCCACAGCCGATCTGTGCCCGAAATCAGTATTCTTATCTGACTGTTCTGTTCACCTCGTCGACAGTTATTCAGCACAGAGGGCAAAGCAACACATTAAAATAGCAGGCTGCTGCCATGAAGTTGGACCAGCTCTTTGCTAGCATGCTAACCTGCTAACCTAACCATGCTAACGGAGCATCCTCCCAAGAAGAATGAGAGCAATCAGTCGTTTCAGCAAGTGCCACAAAATGGCAAATGTTTACGCTGTAGTAATTATCAGGTGAGCAAAGGAGAGAGACAAAGTCCGTGTCAGGAGGATGTCTGGGTGGATGGATGGATCAACATCTAACATGGGAGACTGCCGTTTGTTTTTCATATTTCAAACCAACAGTCAACATCGTGATGAAGTGGCAATTTCAACCCAAGCCATGAAGTCATTTTTTTGTACAAAGAAAATTTTCCTGAAATTCCTTAGCATTACCTCCCAATACTTTTTGTCCCTCTGATCCATAGAAAAAGCCTGAGCTATGTTATGATATGCTGCTGATTTTGACAGACTGCAGTTGCGATTATGTAGTCTGGCTATCAGCAGACCAAGCTCAGTCTTTTAAGATTGAACATTCGTCTTGGGAGTCTGCTCTGTATTTTCTCTGCACAAGAGGCGTGAACAACGGGCATAGTTCAAATGACTCTGTAGCAATTGGATAGTCCTTCAACCAATCAGACCAACGATCCGGGTGACGTAGCAGCGACAGCGGCATCAACGGGTTGCTGCCATGGTGTGCTGCGCTTCGGTGGCCGGCTTGTTGAATGTAAACAAAAAGCAGCTTGGTCGCTTCTCTATCGTCATCGTGTTAAACCCGCCAATAGCGCGCCAGGTGGATAAGTCCGTTTGTCATTGGTTCCCGCAAAATTGTTACGGAAGCAGGAGAGATAAACGTACAGGTTTCCAACCTGAGCTGCAGGGCGAAATCAAGTCGCCGGCAGATGATTGATAGTGGCCGCAGCCATGGCTATGCACTGCTATGATTATGACTGTGGAACATGGGTGTAACAGTAACATTGTGCGTGCGTGTGTGTGTGTGTGTGTGTGTGTGTGTGTGTGTGTGTGTGTGTGTGTGTGTGTGTGTGTGTGCGCAGTGAAATGGCATGGTGCTGGCTGAGCGTTGTTTTGAAGCTACTGCATTTCTGTGGTGTGTTTGATAACACATCTGTCATATCTGATAGAGGCGCTGCAGGTTAAAATCCCGTGTGGGTTAATGATGCTTTCTCGGCTATTGTTAATAGGTACGGCACAGCTACCATTAACCGTATCTATAGCATCATAGATTAATGTACAAATGCAGCCATAGTCCGAGCAATAACCACATCCATCGGCCTGCCAATAGGTCCGTCAGCTCAGAGAGCGCCTGTGTGTCAGCCTACAGGACATGGACAAATTACTTAATTGTTGTTTAATTCGGAGGACTTGTTGTGTTAACGTCAGTCAAGCCAAAAGAGAGACATTAACAGTAGTTACTTTGGCCTTTTCACTGGGAGACCGCTGACCTATTACCTCTAGGCAAAGGTCACCCGGTTCGTGCTAGCATTGCCGTTGAGGAAGAATGAGCGAGGGGAATATAGGGAGGAGAGGAACAAGGGAAGAGGGGAAAGGGAGTTTTGCTGATGAGTCACAAGCTTTGGCATCATTCACAATGTGTCTTCCTGTGTGAGTGAGGGCACATATTGGGAATAAGAACTAGTGGAGAGCATGTGTTTGTCCATCAACAGCGTGTGTGTTTAAGTGTAATGTACGCAACTGTGCGAGTATTCCAGGCACTTAATAAAATGATTTGTGGTTTCTTTTCCCCCTTGTGAGTTCAAAGCGGGTCTTTGCTTTCGGCTGTGGGGTAGAGGTTGCTCTTGTGCAATGGAAAAAAGAGACTGTTTTCCTGTCAGGGGGGCTTTTTTGGAAAACCGCTGCTCTGCCTACCGCAGCCAGCCTTCAAAGGGCTTTGAAGGAGTGCTCACCTCTCCTCTGCTTAAACCCTTCCATCCCTCTAAACGAGCTACTTCCGCTCATAACCAGGAACACCTCACCTGCCACCATCCAACCACACTGCTGCAGAGCTGCGGTCAGGGTTATGCTCAGGTCCATGGGAAATGTTCAATCAATGAGTCCTCAGTCCACCCACCCACTCTCAAAACAGTACACTTTAACCTCTCAGCATTCTTTCATAACGTATAATCTCTGTAACCCTGCTGCATGGCCTTTATCCAGTGACAAACACTAAAAAGGAATCTGTGTCTCTGCCCGCCATCGCAAGGCGGTGGGTGTCATCTCATTCTCAAGCGCATCTTGACGGCACATGTAGAGGAAATATTTCTTTGACATAGGAGGCTATACAGTACATGTTTGAACTCTTGTCCCTTCACTCCCAAGTCCATTGCTCTGTCAGTAAAAAAAAATAAAAAGACAGAGTTCAACTTTTGCCTTCTCGGACCTCTTCAGTAGTTAAACCGCTGCTTTGATTTTTTTTAACAAAGATGCCACTGTGTTGTAGCACAACATGGCTTGCCGTTATATTTTAGTGACACCACAATATCATTTATCCATCCTCAGATGTGACTCAAATCAAATGGACTATTGGGTACGTACTGTTAAGTGCCTGCTACTAATACTCTATAGTGTTATTTAAGTTTAACTCTTTTTTTGTATTAAAAACTTACAAAAAATAACACATTAGAAAATCAGATTTTTAAAATCCCAGTTTAACTATGCAATCACCTCATAGTTAAACTGTTTTTCGTTTTCTTAAGAATGCATCTGCCTCATACTCAGAATCACATTTTCACTTTGTCTCTTCACTTTTTATTACCGAAAACTAAAAAGTTACTCTAAACTGCAGTTTCTTTTTGCTGCAGAAAACACAACATTGTTTGGATGTGTTCGGACAAAAAACCCGTGTGAAAATGAAACAAAGAGCCCTTCTTATCCTAGATATCTGCCCGTCTTGTTTCTCACAAATTAATCCTCCTTAACCCTGGATCTGAGTCACTGTTGCCTCGAACTTTCTGCCTGCTCATGTCCTTTCTCCTCCCTATATCTCCCATTTTCTCACCAAAAACACTGACCTGCACAGAACACTTCATTAACAGAAAAATACACAACTTGTCCTATCAGCGTTTTCTCCTGCTTTTGTACTAAAGTGCATAAATGCAGAGAGTGGTAGTTTAGCACAACTTCCTGTCTGAGAATCTGTGAGAGTTAGCCTGACCTCATATTCCACCTCGCACCGCCTGTCTTCTCTCCTCCTGTTCGGTTCTGGATCAGGTTCTGTTGATTTAAAGAGCCGCTGTCGGACTCAGGGCCAGCCGTGTGGGCTGGGCCACAGAAGCTGCTGCATTCCTTTGCTAGGCGTTCTGCTTCTCCCCGCAGTGTCTCTTTCTGCCAGACACAGAGATGGAAAGGAGGACAGATTATTTCACTTATGTGTTTGATGATGCCTTTTGGGTCGTCCTGCTTTGGGATTAGCCTCACAAGCACTTGAGAGCCTAAGATGTCTTATCAGATCATTTTACAGATAGCAACTATATCTGTTGCAGCAGTTTGAGGTGATTGTGAACAGTTTTGAAGGTTGGAATAAAAGTAAAGCAAAAAAAAAAAAAAAAATCAGATTAAACCTTCACTCACACGGAGCCTGAGCAGACATAAGCAGACTTTAAAAAATTGCCAGTGATCCGCCTGCTAATGACACTCTCAGCTGTGAGAGTTGACCCCCTCCTGCCCTCAGCCCTCCCCGCTCCTCTTCCCCTCCTCCTCAATCCCTAATGAATGCCAGCAAGGAACTCCAAGCACCCTACACCCACCCACACACACACATGCACGCTTACACAAACAGCAGGATCGTCGTCACCACTGCAGAGACGGCCATCATCAAGTAGAATTCAGGCCACTAATATTTGACCCCTGTTACCTGAGGCCTGTCAGTCATGTTGATTCAAGTGTGTGTGTGTGTGTGTGTGTGTGTGTGTGTGTGTGTGTGTGTGTGTGTGTGTGTGTGTGTGTGTGCACGTGTGTGTGTGCACGTGTGTGAACCTTTGATAATCTATTAATTGTTGAAGGCATTGATTCAAGAAAAAAATTTCAAAAAAGTAAAAGATTAAAAAAGAAAATCAACTGATAAAACGACAAAACAATTCTGAATGTGATCTCTGAATAAGACACACATGAGCTGAAATGTTATTCAGGTGAACAGCCTCAACAACAACCCTGTGCGTGCCGTCTGTGTACAGCGGCAGTTTTGACTTTGTCACCGCTCTCACTGTTCTTTTCTATTCATACAATGCATCTTTCCATAATGATAATGGAGGTGGTCCTGTTGTTAGCCTATTAAAAAGTCCTCCATGGTTCTGGGCAGCCACTAATAACCCCACCAGGGATTTACTATTTACTGTACAGCAAGCTGGAGGGACAGCAGGGCACCAGTTTGGGCCTCAGCTTGCTGTCATCTGACCGAGTCGACCCAGTAGACCTCCATTCACTCCCAGTCTAACTGGGGCCGCCACGCCAACTCTCTAGAGCAGCGGGAAAGGCTCCCACTTGGGATACAAAGTGGCTCAGCTGTCCCTCTCCTATCCTCACCTCCCACGGTGCCCCCCCCCCCTCTCTACACCCAAGCCAAATAAAGCCTCTCAGCGACTTCTGTTTTCCTAATCTGTGAACTCTGACAGAGGCGCCCACGCTTGAAAGAGAGACAACTCAACATGGGATGATCTCCCAGTGACAGGGAGAAGCTGAAAAAATGTTACTAAACCACCGACACCACCCTGTCATCTTCCTGTTCCTGTCTTTCTCTGCCTGTCTTTCTGCCTCTCTCTGTCGCTATCGCTACTCCTCCTTTTTAAAGGATGGGAAATTTAATCTGATTTCCCTTCCTTTTGCCCTCCATTATCTACCTTCTCTAATTGGGCTGTCGCTGTTTGATTAAAACCATTTAATACATTCCAATAGCCAAATTGCCTGAGTAGTCAGTGCAGTGAGGCACTTCTCATGATGCAGGGGGGCTTCCACTCTAAAAGCACCATATTTGTTTAATCCATTCACACACTGGGCCTGTAATACTAATGGGCAAATTATTTAACACTGCGGTAGCTTAGCCACTGGGGATTGCAGCACGTCGGCACAAGTACATTTTCCTTATCCGCAGAGGAATGTTGCAGTAATGTATTGCGGTGTATTGTCATTGCACTCCCAGTAGCCATTCACTTGGAAATTGCTTCTACAGGAGCACTTTGTCTTTTAATATAGTATATGATGGCAGGTTTGTGTGCTACTTTAAAGGCACAATCTGTGATCTGAATGTAGACACAAGGGTACCAAAATCAAAAATCAGATTGCAGGCTGATATCACTCGTAGATTTTCTTTTAATACATAGATTGATGCTAAATTTATGAGAGGAGTATTTGACATTTGGCTTAGAGAGAGTTAGATAAGAAGATCGATGCCACTCGCATGTCTGTACGCTAAACATGAAGCTACAGCAAGCAGCACTTCAGTGTGGTATTCATTGTCTTCTTCAGAAAGACAGAGACATGGGCCGGCAGCTGTTGCTACTTCAACCACATTCAATAGAAGACAATGTCTGCCCCCACTGAGGGGAAATTGTGGCTTGTTAAACACACTGTCAATGCTGAAAGCAAAGGATTTTCTTGCTGACACAGATTCTTAGTATTTTAAAGGTCAGCCAGCTACACCACTGCGCTGACATCTTGGCAAAGCTTACCGATCCAGAAAGATGTAGTGGAACTGGCTCACATTTAACATTTTTTTTTTATAACAATATAGACTACGATTTTAATAAAGACCAGCTTTTCTTTGCCAGAGCAGTGTTGCTAGAGTGTCTCAGAGAAGCCTTAACACTTGCTGCGAGGCTAGCATCTATTTCAGAGGGCAAACAGAGTGGAATTAAACAGCCTTGTCACTGTTCTCTCTCTGTTTAACCTACACGCTCATCTGCCAGACGCGCCTGACAGCACCAGACCCTGGAAGAATCTCCCAGCAGGCCGGCAGCACGCGGACCGCACCATATTTAGTCATCCAAAGTCCAGACGCAGACCAATGCAGACCTCCACCTTAATCTGTCTCTCTCTCTCTCTGTTTCTCTCTCCATCTCTCCCTCTCTCATTTTTTATGTCCTTCCCTCAACTCCCTCCCTCCATCTCTGTCACTTTCCCTCTCTCTCCTACTGCTTCCATTCATATCTGTCCTCGCTCGCCCTCCCTCGTGCCGCTCACTGTTCCTCTCCCCCTTGTGTGTCCCTCTTTCCCTTCTTATCTGCTGAAACTCTTCTTTCCTTGTGCCTGTTTGTCCTCTTTTTCAGTCTATTAAGTCTGTCAAGTATTTTCTTGCCTGTTTCTGTTTTACTTTTCCAGCTTCCTCTCACTCCCTCAACAACATGCACATCAAATATACTAAGTCTAAATAATTCCCTCTGTCCATCTTTTTCCTTTTTCCCTCACCTGTCATAATTTCTCATTTCCTTCCTCCTGCTCCTCTCCTCCGGATGCTAATGAGTTGCTAATTCTATCAGCCGTCTCTCCATGCCCTCCCCAGTGGGTGTCGGGGCCCGCCAGCTTTACCACAGCCAGCCTTTTGATGGAGTGCCTTGGCTGATGAACTCCCGCCTGCGTGCCCACTTTAACCTCCTCGTCCTCAGACACATGTCATTGATCAATGTCCTTATCTGTCCTGGCAAGACCCACTCTTACTCCAATCATTTATGAGCAGACCCATTCCCTGTAATCCATTTTTCATATGTTCAATATTGTAATAGCAGGGCATTTTTATTTAGAATGTTTTAATGCTCTGCAGGTCTTCAAATTCTTTCAGAGAGGCAACTTTAGAGCTCAGTATGACGGGAATTATCCCAAGTATAGTTCAAAATGAAGTAGAAAAGAAGCCAGAAAAGACATTTTAAATAACTTGCCTACCAGTTTCTAAGATTGACATAAGAAGCAGTTGTACTTTGTGGGATTTTGTTCCTCACTGTCTTTTCTGCTTGGTATAATTCCCTCACACTATTTTCCTTAACACCGAATCTGTGCTTGAGAAGAGGCCAAATGGCTGGGTCTAAGCACTTGAGCACAGAAGAGTGGTCCCATTTACCAGGCCACTGGTCCCTTTTTTGAGGGTTGCTAGCTCTGGACCACTCACATAAGAAAAGAACGAAACTTTTGTTTTTCCGACTCCCCTTAAATCCGTCTGTCTGCCTTCCCCGCTTGACTGAAGTGGATACAGAGGCGGCCTTTTGTTCTACCAAGATGAGCTGTAGTATAAGAGGGAGAGTGAGGGTAAGAGGAGGTGGGTGTGATTCATTGTAATTTAATAAATACCTCGCATAGAGGGTTGGGGTGCCTTCTCAACCCCTCAGCTGTCTGTTTTGAAATGGGGCTCTTCTGGATTTGACACCCAGGGAAGTAAAAAGGGGATTAGGGAAGGAAAAGCCTCGGGCTATATACATCTCTTTCTCTGTCTTTTTCTTTGCCCCCCCCCCTCCCTCAATCTTTCTGTCTTTGGGACCGAGAGGCCCCTTGTCTAGCTGTGCAGCGTATGACTGATGTCATCCAGGTACCTATCTTGACCCAGAGATTTAAAGAAGGCTTGAATGGAGTCTCACAGCCTCAGTTCTTCTAATGCGGAGTATAATCCTCTCTATAATAGCTCTCACTTTTGGAGAATTGTCTGGTTCAGTGAGTGAACATAATGCTGCCTTCTCTAGGGTCAGCACTGTGTCACAAATAGTGTCGCAACGGTTGATTTCCAGTCAAATTCCCGCAAAAAATCAGTAAGAGCTCAAGAACCGTGTCTTCATATATACTGTAAAATAATTCCCTTTTTTTCAGGACACACTCTTAAAGCAGAGTTGACCACCAGGGTCACACACGGTCCACTGCTTTGCAGCATCACCAGAGATTATAGGGTGACTTCTGCCATGCTGCTTAAGCATGACCAGAAGGCTTGGCCAGTTTTGACCTGAATGGAAGTACTGAATGAGAAGCCGGCATTAAAATTCAGGATGCAGTCACTTGCAGCCACTAATGTCTCTCTTTAAATGGTCACATCCTTTCTCCTTGGGCCCCCCGTCTAACTGTCTTATCCTTTGGCAGGCTTTTAGTCAATGAAAACATTCACTTGTAATTATACAGTACAACAGATACAATTTAATTCCTCATAAGCAAATATAACTTGGTTTTGAAGATGCACAGACTTGTTTTTTTTAGACAGTAGAATTAGATCAGTGTCACTTTCTATGTTATATCCTATTATGGTCAAAGTATGTCTGACATTGACCTTTGTGTTTGTTTCTCTCTCTTACAGGAAGGGCTCTGGCCAGCCTGAAGTGAAGGGTCACTGAGCTCAGTCACTCTCCTTCCATTAACTCACAATTATACACACAGAGGGAAAGTCACACACAGACACATCTGCACGACAACACATACACATACACCTACACACACACACACACACACACACACACACACACACACACACACACACACACACACACACACACACACACACACACACACACACACACACACATAGACTCGGGTACACACACAAAGACTCATCTGTGCATAAACTCAGACACACACACACACACGCAGGCCCTCTGAGCAGGATGAGGGAACCCTGGAGGTGCCTGCTGGGCCTGTGCCTCCTGGCATGCTCAGCCTCCACCCACAGTGCCGCCAATCCCTTCGCAGGGCAGCAGACCCCTCCAGACCCTTGCTATGACGACGCAGGCGCAGCCCGCCGCTGTATCCCCGAGTTTATTAACGCTGCTTTCGGCAAGGACGTGATGGTGTCCAGCGTCTGTGGCCGGCCTCCGTCCCGTTCCTGCAGTGTGGTGGAGCGGGGCGACGATCGGCCTTCTGTGCGCTCGTGCCAAATCTGTGATGCAGCCGACCCTCGCCGTGCCCACCCTGCTTCCTACCTCACTGACCTCAACTCAGCCCACAACCTCACCTGCTGGCAGTCAGAGAATCTGAACTCTTCCCCGCACAACGTGACTCTCACCCTTTCACTAGGTAAAAAGTTTGAGATCACCTACGTCAGCCTGCAGTTCTGTTCCCCCCGACCCGAGTCCCTGGCCATATACAAGAGCATGGACTACGGCAAGACCTGGATGCCCTACCAGTTCTACTCCTCACAGTGCCGGCGTATGTACAATCGGCCCAACAAAGCCACCATTACCAAGCAGAACGAACAAGAGGCGCTATGCACAGATGGCCACACTGACCTCTACCCGCTGTCTGGAGGACTCATTGCTTTCAGCACTCTGGATGGACGGCCCTCCGGCAAAGACTTTGACAACAGCCCTGTCCTTCAGGACTGGGTGACTGTCACCGACATCCGCGTGGTCTTCAGCCGGCCCCAGCTACCCCGGGAGCTGGGACTGGGGGCTGGAAGCAACAGCGGAGGGAGGGACGACGACCCCATGGCGGTGACATCGACACTGCCAACTTA
Source organism: Gymnocephalus cernua (assembly GCA_023631565.1). NCBI lineage: Eukaryota > Metazoa > Chordata > Actinopteri > Perciformes > Percidae > Gymnocephalus > Gymnocephalus cernua. The sequence continues at coordinate 15,074,847 of CM042443.1, forward strand.
TTTCTATGCAGTGGGAGACTTTCAGGTGGGCGGGAGGTGTAAATGCAACGGACACGGCTCACGCTGTCTAAAAGACAAGGAAGGCAAACTGGTGTGTGACTGCAAGCACAACACAGAGGGACCTGAATGTGACCGCTGCAAGCCCTTTCACTATGACCGACCGTGGCAGAGGGCCAATGCCCGCGAGGCCAATGAGTGTCTGCGTAAGTCTTTCCTTCTATCTGTCATTCTTTATGTGCTTTTCACATGTTTCAGTCAGTCTGCTGTGGAACAAACAATACAGACCATTTCTGAGAACTTACATTTAGCACAACCGATTTCTTTCGTGAGGATACCTAACACGATGGCTTTATAACTTTTGAATACAGTTTATTCTTGTGGATCAAAACCCAGTCGTTTTACATAAAATCAGCAGCGTTGTAATGTGTTAACATCCGCTCTTTCTTCAAAGGTACAATTCTTAGTTCAAGTAGTGTATGGCCATTTCTTTTTTTAAATACAGGTTGTTTATTTCTTTGTTGGATAGAGTCATGACCTTCTCACCACCCACTCTGAGGAAATGACAGCAATGTAAAATCAGGCCAACAGATTGAATTTATACACATACACACAGGGAAAGAGAGAGGGAGGCAGAAAAAGAGAGGTTTAACTATGCTGACCTGTGTTTGACTGTCACAGTGGTAATTAAGAGTGTTGCCAGAACATACCGGATGGGTTTGTGTTTGTACAGGTGAGGAGTTCTGGTAGCACATAGTGGTCGAGCTTGCAACTTTGGCAGCGTCTTTCAAAACACGAGGCCCATCCTCTTCCTTGCATTTCCCATCAGGCCCTTCTATTTACCCATTCCTGTACAGAGAAACGGGCCTACTCTTAACAAAAATCATGTTTTCTGGACTTGTCTATGAAAAAAACCCTCTTTTTCACAAGCAAGTCTAAACAGTGGATGACAACAGCTCGACTCATTGGCACACCGCTACAGCTAAGTCATCCAAGAATGTTATTTGGCAGTGTTTGCCTTTACCTCAAGACATGCTCTGTAATAGTCATTCAGACGTGCTCTGAAAGTTCGCCAAGTAAAATTATAGCAATTTCTGTGGCAATTTTTGTTAATGTAAATGGATTACCTTTGTATTGGATTAGGCTTTTATGTGATTATTTAGCGCAGGTATTAATTTCATGGCTGTACAAAGGTTTTAGACACATGCCATGTTATCCATGTGTTTTCAGCAGGAATGCGTTCTCTAATATGCGGATGTTTCTTTGGTGGTAACTTTTTACAGCATTTCTCTGTTAGTATAAATAGACATAGGTGGAACCTAATTCAAGTCAATTTTGCTTGTCATAAAAATGTGTTAGCGTAGGAAAACAAAACCATGTTAGCAACCGCTGTCCCCATTTTAACCTTTCCTTATAATGAAATAAAATTACAGCCAGGGAGAAAAAAAACAGGAGCAGAACATTGAAAAACAGTGTATATTTTTCTAGCATGTTATAATTGCCCAGTGAGCTGGCCTGAGATCATATTTAGCATTGAACAGTGCCAGATCTGTTTAAAGGGGACAGAGAGTGACAGAGCCAGAGGAGCGAAGCCATTTTAGCATTAGATGGGCCAACGGAGCCCGCGTTCCCTCACTCTGTACTCTGAAAATCTCCCGTGACAACTCTACCTTACTTTGGCTCGTCATCTATCCTTGACACCCTCACTTACTCAGCTCTCAGATACAAGCATACACTCAAACACACCTAGCCTCTTCTACAGTACAATAATATCCTGTAAATCCCTCAGGGTTTTCTGCCTTATACTTTTGCACACACCCTCTTTTAAATGTCCCGTTTCCGAAATGTTACACCCGCTTCCCGTAGAGCTCTTCTCAGCGGGATTGATATGTCACTTCCATCCACAATTTCTGGACTAAACAGCCCGGCTGCACTGGCCAACTCTGATGACCTAATCCCAGTGTTGATACAGGGCAGTTAAAGCATATTGCAAGTTGCACGCGATACCTGATCACACATCCGGACACGCCAAAACGTCAGTCCCAGACGTCCCCAATTTCGCGTCCAAAAGCCTCTTTACAGCCTATTCCAGTAGAACCGGTTCCAACATATCCTCAAAGTAGCAAGAGAGCCTTTTAAAAAGCCTCTCCAGTGTACATTAAAACCCATTCTTAAAATGCATCTCTCCCTTGTTGATTTCTCCACTTGCTTTTCTTTCTGACGTGGTGCAGAAAAGGCAGCGGGCTGCAGTGGGAGCCACCGTGGCAGCGAGGTGTAAGTATTTAGCCTGGGCGAGTGTGTGAGAGTAGCAAGTTAGTTAGAGCCAAGAGAGTCCCTTAGGTGTCACCAGAGCCTTCATGAGGCCCAGTGGGTGTTTGGGTTGGAGGTAGGGTCTGAGTGGGCCAGGCTGAGGTCATGATCTTTTGCAGGGTGGTGACAAGGTTAAGCTCAGAGTGGGCAGATGTAGAGCCGAATCAATAGCTTTTTCACACCCGAGCTCTAACGCTGTCAGTCGTTGAGAAATGATGTGCCTGGTAGCCGATTTTATCACTTTAAACACTATTGTTAAGATGGTTTTAAAGATGTTGCAAGGTTTAGCTCTCACTCGTAGCAGTCTTAACTTAAATCTTTACCCGGCACAACAAGAACATTGTCTCTAACAGGCTGGTTTGATTGTTCGCCAGTCTTACTAAATGTTTGACATGCACCGCACCAAGATTACTGTCTGCGCTCTTGGCAAGCTCACATACTGTCTCCAGACACAAGCCATGCACACACACGCCCCATCTGCCGCCTCCCTCGCTATGAATCCTGCCTCGAGACATGGGTTTACAAATCCCTGCTCTAGTAGTCAGAGAGGGCAGCCTCGTAAAGAAGCGTGTCTATTTGTATTGAGGGAGACATGATGGAAAAAGCTGTGATTTATCTGCCCGGAGTTTAAGCCACAGGATGGAATAAGGAAACCGATGCATAAGAGCTATTTGGTTACTGGTTGTGATGGAGTATTGGCTTTTCTGCTGGCATGGTCGATGCCGTAATGTAAATACTTTATGTTGACTTAAACATGTGAGACGGTGTATCATTCCATAATAGTGTCTGCCAAAGTCACTGTATAGGATGAAGAGGCCTCTTGTGGAGTCAACGACAATGTGACATCCTGAGTAGATGATAATTTATGGCGGTGTAGGAGCTCTCTACTCTTGGCCGCGTCTGCAGCCATCTTGGCCCCGTTTGGCTGCGGCACCAAGCTGTTCTATTCTCCAGCCCTTCCTTTTTCTCGTTTTGGACTCAGCCTGCAGGAAGTCCAGAGTACTGCTCTGGGACGCTACTAGCCCAGGGCCAGACACCATCCATCCCTAATGGACCAGCCAAGCCAGGTCTGCTCCCAGTGTTGCGCCAGGCACACTGGTATGCATTCATAGTGTTAAATACAGAGGTCATGTGAAGGCTGTTTGAATTGCCGTTTGGGCTGATTTGCCAGAAATGCAGGTGAGCTGCGGTTGGTAGCAGAGCTGGGTGTTCCCGCACTGCTGCAGCGTCTGGGTGTGGTGTTGAATATTTTTAATAGTAAGTTTTGACATATTGAGTCCAGTGGGGAATGAGTGATATGATATTCTGCTTTTGCACAAGAAGAGGAGTTTCCTTTCAAATTAAATCATTCAACCAAATGAGTATTCACTGTGCGCTCATTATGCATCAGACCATGTCATCACCTGAAGGAAATTCCCACAAATTAGTAATTACCTCTAAAGAAAAAGGTTTTACCTGTTACATAATAGATGGTATTACCATAGATCATGTCTGCCACACTAATGAATGAGCGGCTTCATTAAAATGTGAAGTTTACGGCAGAGGAAGGAGAAGCAGAAGTCTCAAGACTCATGACGAGCCCACGCTCAAACCTTTTGTGGGGCTTGTGGTTTTTGGTGGGCTCGGCCTCTTTATTTTTTTGGAAACTATTAGCTGGAATTAGCGGGGAATTTGACAGATGGGTTTCTTAGGGAGAGCAGTGTGGATCCAGCAGAGGTGTGTGTGTGTGTGTGTGTGTGTGTGTGTGTGTGTGTGTGTGTGTTTGAGAGGAAGAGGCCAGCCAGGAACACATGCTCAGAATAAGCCCTCAGATATGTATAGAGCTGTGGAAACTTTGAACACCACAGAAGCACAAACTCATTTTTATTTCCCTCACCGACAAGGGGCAGATGGTTTTTTGACGCCAATTAGAATTTCAAAATAGGCCTCCATCCTTTCACACCATTTTCCCCTCCACATCTCCTAGCGAGGGCAAGCAGAGGTCAGGCCCGTGTTCCAGTCACAGAGCAGATTCGTCAAGACACTTTTTAGGCCCGGTGATCGAGAAATGACCTCATTCTTAAGCACACGGCGCATGAAACCATGGCACAGTTTGTGAGTTTGCATGATTTGGATAACACGAACAACCCCACATTTTCATACCTTCTCAATCCTGCCATGGAGAGGAGCGTGATTTGTGTGCTTTTGTTCTTGCAACACAGTGTTGTTTAGTCTAACCTTGCTTCACATTTCCACATTGAACCATGAGAATCCAGCACACAGCAGCCTAAAAATGTCCTCCATGGTCAGCTGAAATTTAGCTGTCTGTCCCTAGAGGGCAACATGATGTGAATTTCAGTGAGATGCCGAATATAGACGGTTAAGGGTGAAACAAACCAGAGCTGCCTTGATATTACTTCATGTATGTGCCATGTTCCTACTTTTGCTAATTGACTTAAAGGCCCTCCCCCCTCCGCCGCCTGTCGCTAGAGGCTAACAAGGAACCGACACTTCAATTACTTACAGCGCGACACACAAATGAGCAAGAGATGTTTTTGTGTGTGTTGGGGGGGAGAGTGATTTTGAAAAAGAAACCTCCTGTGCTTTCAAATAATTACAGAGCCGAGGAATGTTGTTCTAAAATCAACAGCCCTATGAAATGATGCCTCTGGGGTGGTTAGCGTGAGACGCAGGGGCAACGGCACAGCGAGGCCAACAAACATGAGGGGTGTGTGTGTGTGTGTGTGTGTGTGTGTGTGTGTGTGCGTGTGCGTGTGCGTGTGCGTATGTGTGTGCGAAGCAAGAGTATCTTATTTATCTGGCTGAGGCAACACGGTTTGGTCTGTTTGATTGGTTTGTACCGTAGCTTTGCTCTTTGCTTTTATTCCCTCTGTCACTATTGCAACTTTGGTCCTCGGCCAAACCACAAGGGATTTATGCTGTTCTGGTTCTATGAAGCCACCCATAAAGGCTCTCTGGCAAGTCAGGAACATCGTGAAACAAATGTTAAGGACAGCAAAGTGTCAAATAACAACGTTAATGTCAGCCGGGTTAAAATGTTGGATCCTGCGTGTGTGCGTGTGTGCGTGTGTGTGTGTGTGTGTGTGTGTGTGTGTGTGTGCGTGTGTGTGTGCGTGCGTGCGTGCGTACTCCTTGCTTTTGTGCATGTGTGAGAGCCACATGTAATCTAGTAGTGCGATGTGGCGTGCATTTCATCCCTGTGCCAAAGCAAACTAGTAGAGCTGCAGTGTGTGCCCACCCTGCTCTCAGGCCCCCATCGCCTCTCCCCCACAGATGGTAGCAATCACCTCCTGAGGTGCCCGTCACCGCCGGCACTCTCTTCCTCTTTCTCCTTGTGTAACTGACTCTTCAAAGATGAACTCTCTGCCTGGATGTTTTCCTGTCTGCTACCTCTTCTTTTATTTCATATATATTTCCCTTTTTGCCGAAATCAGCCTTTTGTTTGTCTCTCATTGAATTCTCTGTGTCTTGGTAACAGTTTGCCTCTTTTTTGTTATGTTGTTGCAGGCCTCTGTGCTCTTTTGCCTGAGAAAATATGTGTTTTTTGGCTGCCAGCCGGTGTTGCTGGTGGCAGCAAGATTTGGAGGCTGTTAAGACAAAATACATGTTTTTTGTCTGTTTTTTAATGAGTGTGCGATAGTCGCTCAGCTCCCTTTTAACTGTGGTTTTGTCTGACTGTGGCTCGCTGTCACTGTGTTTGAAATCATGTGTATGTGCTGTATGTATACATTCATACATTAATGCATATTATATAGATGTCGTCATTGTTACTGCACAGTGGCTGGAGTAATATAACAGAGAGCAGAAACTAAGCAGTTTCTTTCTTTGAATACAAGTTTGACTTAAAACTGATCTGATCTGATGTGTGACAGCTTAAAGCAGCACTTCACCGGTTTTTACAGGTGAAGATTAGTTTCTGTGTCAAGAAAGTACTGCTCAGGTAGTGAAAACAGTTGTATAATGCCCTCTATGGCTCTGAAAAAAGACCCTGATTATGTCTAACAAAAAATGCTATTTAGTGTTAGTGTTATGGGAATTGTAGGATCCAATGTTTTTGGAGCACATTAGGTATTACAAATCAGGATATCTCCTGCAACATAAATTATTTTGAACATAAATCTAAGGAAAATAATTAAAAGGAACCACAACGAGCTGCCAGAACAGCTTCAGTGGACCCCAAGTCCCTGAAACTCTGTTAAAGGGATGAACACCATGCTTTTTAAAGATATTCCCTCATCTGGTGTTTTGATGATGGTGGTGGAGAGTGCTGTCTAATATGCCGGGTTGAAATCTCCCATAGGTGTTCATTAAGATCTGTTTACTGCGGATGCCATAGCATATGATTCACATTGTGTTCACACTCACCAAACCATTCAGCTGGATGAAGACTGAAAGTAATCTCATTTCAAATTGAAAACTGCATGGTGGTCGTTGCTGTAGAGCCCAGCTTATTATATTAATATTTTCTTCTTCAGCTTAACGTTTGACCTTTCGATTTTACTGCCTAATTCTGGGTTCGCCCATCATCAACGCAGGACTCTTTTGCATTCTGTGCATTAACATACTGTACAAGCCTGCTTTGCAACCTGGTCAGAGAAAAACATGAGGTTTTCCCTCAGCAGTTCTACTGTCATCTCTGGCCGCAGTTGTGAATCTACACAGTAGGTTCCATCTGTCACTTTCTATTTCTAAACCAGCCCAGGCATCGCATGCATCCCCCCAGAATGGACCTCATGATTGTGTTTGCCAAGAGTCATGGCAAAAGTACATATGTTTTTACCTCATTTTTACTGATTCGCCATTATAGCTCAGGACTGCAGGATGTTGCCTGTGGAAGAAAAAAAAAAAGAGCAACCGAGACAGACAGAGAGTGAAGGCATAGACGGGACACAGATAACAATGTTTAGATGGGGGGAAGTGAAGTGGACCAGAGAGAGGGAACAGAGCTAAGGACTCAACTCTCCACTGACACCAGGCCCCCCAACATGGCAACCCTCCAGCCTAATCTCGTTAAAATCTTCCCCTGGCTGATGCCATCCAGAGAGAGAAAGGGGAGATGGAGGAAGGGATGGACAAGAGAAAGGGTTGGGGAAGGCAACAAGCCAAAGGAGGGAGAGGCAACCAGTGAGAGTATTTAAGATGGGGTCTTATGAAAGCAAGAGGAGAGAGGGAGGAAGGCTTAGGGGAGGGATGGGAGAGGAATTAAGGGGACTCTCAGTTCAAAAAGGCTCCCAAGAGCCGGCTCTTCAGCCCACGGCGTGAGGCTAACCGCAGAAACCAGTAAAGGGAGGGGAGGGCTGAGACGTGGTGTCAAAGCTAGAAGTGAAAGATATGCCTGTGTGGAAGAAAAGGAAAGAGCAATTGGTTCTGAAGTGGCTTCGGTGCAAAGAGGCAGAAGCTCCTGCGTACATCATAGCATGGTCGACGTAATGCTTGCAGGACTGCAGGAGTTGTAGTTTCCTGTTAGTCCTCAGCTCGGAGTTCTTAAATCTTTGTTTCAGCTTGTTGTCCACAGCTCGTTAGAGCCTACAGACCCAGCGGTGTTTACAGCTGTTCAAGTCTCACTTCTGTTTGACTTTTTTTTGCATCTTTTGTCACTTGATCCATGTCAGTCTGTGAGCAGGTACTACCGCTTGAAGCAGCGTCTCTAGTGTGTGTGTGTGTGTGTGTGTGTGTGTGTGTGTGTGTGTGTGTGTGTGTGTGTGTGTGTGTGTGTGTGTCCACACTGTACACTGCCTTGGCTCTAATGAGGAGCTAATTAACCGGGTGTTCCCCCCGGTGCCCTGAGCAGGTGGCTGGAGCAGCCAGGCGGAACTCAGCCCAAACACACAGCATACACGCTGACACACACACACACACACACATGATGGCAGGAGCCCATATAGCAGAGCCTGCTTGGCCAGGCGGAGAGGGCACCCAAGGGGGGCTGCAGCAGGTCTGGACCACAGCCTGGGCCAAGAGGGGAGAGGTGGTGGTGGGAGAGCAGCCCTCCAATTTTCAAGGACCAATTTTAGCCATGCGATTTAAGTTTTGCACAGGCATCCAAAATCAATTGGCTGTGCTTACCGGCTTGGCTTTGGTGGAGCTGAAGGAAAAATGAGGTTTGATTTATCCCTGACATATGGCGGGGAACAAAGAGGTGGTGCACTCTACACAAACACACTTGCATTTTATTTGTTTAGCGCAGTCTTTATGGGCCAATTTGTCATAGCACACATGACAGACCCGTCTGTGAGCTTGTTCAGAGCACATTTACGTGTTGAGGCACCTGTTATAAAAGCTGAAATAGAACAGTGGTTTGTTCTTCTGTCAGTCTACCTTAACTGAAATGTTCCCTAATTTTCCTTTAGGAAGTAAGCACCACCTAGGTTGCAAGCTGAGATGTGTGCAAACTGTGAAGAGGAAGAACAGTTATTCCACAAAAAATATCATTTGGCGCTCTTGATTTTGATGACAAAGTGGTGAAACTATTCTTTACTCTAATATTTTCCTAGGGGTTTCGTGCTGCCCTGTCTCCATCCCCTCCTTTATTTTTGTTGCAGCATCCCTCTTGTTTGCCAAGCCCGTAGCTTGTGTTTGTTGTTTGATTTCCACGACAACACGAGGAACCACATTTATGCATCCTTGAATTGGACACTGACCCATAAAGGAGCCACGCTCACTGGAGGATCGCAGTTTTTTTGTTGCAGAACTCCTCTCTGCGCTGAAATGTGTTTTTTTTTTTACCTCCAATAGACAAGAATTAGTGAGTTTTTTGCAGAGCACTAGTGAGGCTTTGATGTGTTAATGAATTGAAAAATGGCCTTCAACAGTGTTCAGTTATCCCCGCTGAGCCTAATTTGGGTGGGGGATGGAGGGGGGGGGGGGGGGGGGTGTTGCTGCAGTGGCTGGTTGGGGGAGGAAGGTGTGTGTGTGTGTGTGTGTGTGTGTGTGTGTGTGTGTGTGCAAGCACTTCAAAACAAACCCATAAACATTCCAGGATCTTTGGGCAGCTGCAGCTCCGAGCTGAAGTTAACTGCACACAGCATATACACCATAGAAAACACACACACACACACACGGGTACACATACAAACACCTACTTGAGTGATTTTGGCTTATTTATTTTTCTCAGTCAGTCACATCACATCATTCATGCTTGATTCTCAGTCAAAAACCAAACTCCTATTTCTGCCGGACACTAATTCCCTCATTCTCTGTCACAAAAAAAAAAAAAGGCTTGCTGTCGTTAAAGCCATCACTGCTACACATGCCAAATCATTTAAAGGTTAAATTCTGGAGCTTTCTTTACACTTGAACATATTCTCTCCCTACTCCTGACTTTGTTGGCCGATCTTGTTGCACAGCAGCGAATCGAGAAGATTCCGTAAGAGGTACCGTCGTTATTTCAGCCGGGGAGAAAACGTGATCCATCGCTTTCATGTTCTGCTACAAGGTGTTAATGGACACAAGTGCTCACAGCTGTGTGTGTGTTTGAGATGCTTGATCATAATCACAGTCCCACCCCCCACCTCACTCTTAACCCCCCCCCCCCCCATGCACACACACTAGATTTCTGTTGGTTAAAAAAACAGACCAAATTACTTAAGGTAAAACGCTTTGTGCAATGTGCAAACTTCCCTCAGTATCCAACATATCTCCTTTTGGACAATTCCCCAGGGTCAAAGGTCAATCCTCATCTTGGGCTTACCAGATCATGAGAGCACACCAAAACATCCAGCAGCGCTGCCTCAATATGGATCCATACATGAAAACAGTATTTAATTAACTGTAGAATTCCGTACAAATTAGGCCGCGTAATAACCAGATGGAATTGGGAAACAGTCTGGGAATGTGCTCTGCTCCCCCTTTTATTTTCCAGGGTCTACAACCAGGGAAAACTGGGCCTCTCTCCCAACCTGGTGCCAGGCTTCCCCTTTCAGAGTGGACGGACATTACAATGTCCTTCACTGCCTGCATGTTACTTGACATATGTATTCAAGTCATTCTCCTCGTGCGAGAGAGCCACGAGTGTCGTTAGCAGTCATTTTTGATCAACTGCAGGGAGCTCATCTAACATTATACGGATCATTGAGCTCAGTGCATCAGTGACCTTGGCTGCAGCAGCAGTGCATGTGTCAGCTAGTGATGATGAGGAAAGAAACTTTAAAATTACAAGTAAACTTTTTTGTGTTACATTTTCTGACTAATGAAAGTACCTATCTTTCTACAACTGCCTACTCATCAGTCACTGTATGGCACACAAAGCCACACACACATAAAAGCCCCTCAGCCAGTCTGTCTTTACTTATTCCCCATTGTTTTATATTGTTATGGCATTTTTCTTAAGCACACTCCCACCTGAATAATTAATATCACCTTCTGTTGTGATGCCCTAATAATCCTGTTTTGGCCATAACTGTTGACATTTTTGGTCAAACAGCTCTGCTGTTGTTTACCCCTTTCTAATTCATCTGCGGATAACTTTGAACCGGAGCTTAGCTCTGCAGCAATCGTCTTTGAAGCCACGGCCAAGTCTTCAGGTCTGACTCTGATTTAACCAGCAGAGGGTCTGGATCAAACTCTGTTACACAAACACGAAGGGCAGGTTTCTCATTAGGCTTCTCAAATGCAAACCCCACATGTAGAGAGTGAACCGAGGATATTAGGAGTAATGTCAGAGCTGCTAAATGCAGTCTATGGAGGAATCGATGGAAAGACCGGTGAGGCGAAGAGACATAAAGACATCTGGGAGGGACTGGGAAGAGATATAACCTCGCTTCACATGTCCCATATATTGCGGCTCGCCTCATTTAGAAGACAGCTAGCTCGAGTCCATTCCTTTATCTGAATTGCTCTCGCTTTTAATAGATCTTAGGTGTCCTTACTCATCAGTGATTCATGAAATTAACGTCTCTCTTTCCAGTGATTAATAGCTAATGGGCTGAGAGAAGCCAAATTCATTAATTATGAAATGGAGAAAATGAGCTCTGCAAATATCACTTTTGATTGATGAGTTCTGGAATAGCAGCCAAGCACACAGCCGGCCGTGGTGTAGATTATTAACTACTCACTATATACGGCCTCTTTGGACAATCTCTGCCAGCTCTCTTGTGATATACTGTACATGGTAGTAAGCATACATTTGCAATGTACAGTCCACGCAAACATTTCATCTAAGCTTACATTCAGACTCTATAAGGATAAATACTGTGAAGATACTTTTACATTTACGGACAACTTTCCTTTTCCTCTCTGCAGCGTGCAACTGCAACCTCCACGCCCGCCGCTGTCGATTCAACATGGAGTTGTATAAGCTGTCGGGGAGGAAGAGCGGAGGAGTCTGCATGAACTGCCGCCACAACACCGCAGGCCGCCACTGCCACTACTGCAAGGAGGGCTTTTACAGAGACATGGCCAGACCCATCACTCACCGACGAGCCTGCAAAGGTAAAAGGACTTTCTGTGGTGCTAATTGCTGTACTGTTTTTTTTCACACTTCGCTTGTCAGTCAAGCAGCAACTCTGATCTATTTTTCCTTCCATTTTCCGTTGATAATGTTTGATAGTCTCATTTCTTGGTCTATTTGCAGCACATGCAGCACTAAATACCCAGTTCTTCTTCTGCTGCCAGAAACACGAAATATAATAATTTTTCTGGTAAAGAATTACCCACCACTCTCTGTTTACAACAACTAATGGAAAGGTTTTCATGAACAAGGATCACTTGTGTTATATCAATCAGTAATAGAGAAGCAAAAACATTTATTTATATGAAAATGTCACAGAGTATTACTTTAAGCTCAGTTTGACTTTTCATTTGGCAATATGCTGTGCTACGTGTTTACAAAATGTTCAACCCAGAGCTGATTGAGACGTTCTAACCCTGCTAATACTTGTGTAATCACGTTTGAAAAAGTCATGATTGGAAACACACACGATGGTAACTTTTAATACAAAATATCAGCATGTCATGCATGAGTTGCCATGTCAAAGCAGAGAGAAACGGATTGATATTATGCCCCATGCTTTTCAGGCCGTCCCACCAAATGTTTCCCCATACCAGACACACCACATAATATAATCACTTGACCAAGGCATTTCTCATGAAAAAATATATTTTACCCCTTTATTATTTCACATTTGCAGTGAATATTTCTCAGCCTGATATTATGCTGAAAGCATTTATCTTCTCTTGTTGGACTTGTTGCAAAAATAACACCAGTTTCCTGTACTTGTTGCTCAAATCAATAGCAGAGAGAGAGAAAGTGCTTTTTATCCTGTTGATCCCGATGAAGGTAAATAATCACTTCCAGATAATACAAAATAGCATTAGCGAGAGCTGCCAACGCTCATAGCCGTGAAGATCCTTTGGTTGAAATTTCATGGCGAAAGTCTCCCACTGGCTTCCGCTCAGTTTTCCTTCTGCAGCCGACCCAAGCTGTAACCAAACACCAAGAGGTTAGAAATGGCACAATATCAGGACACTCATGCCCATGTTAGTTGAGCTGAGAGGTCGAACCATTCATCATATAATGGCAAAAACTCCACAGTGACTTAGCCACATACCTTAAAACTGAAGTCATTTGACCTGTTGCTGCACCAAAGCACCGACAGAAAGAGATCTGCCTCAGTCCTGACAGGAGATCAGTCCTGAGATGTGTGTCCCTGTGTGAGAATTGTCCCCTCATCTTCCATTTCCTGCATTACCTGGGTGTGTGATTCTCTCTCACACACGCAAGCCCTTCCTAACACTGCAATTTGTTCTTATCAAAGCCTTATGATCAGGTGGTAAACAGTTTATCTCCCTCCCTCACAAAGGCCCCAGATGTGACGGAAATGAAAGTTAACGTCTGAAAAAAAGCCTCTGCTGAGCGTCTGGCTCCATGATTGATCAGAGCAATTCCACAGTCTTCAAGGAGCCGTCATTTTCTTTTGCCTCAGCCCTTGCTCACTGTTTTTTTTATTTTTTTTATCTCCATCTTCTCCATCTCCCATGGTTGTTTATAACCACCATCTCCTCTTCCTCCCCAATTTCTCTCACCACGTCTCACGGATTCCCTGATTTTATTTTTCAGCTCTCCATTATTTTTTTGCTCTCCATGTGTCGGGATCAAGATAGGGGTCAGAGGTGCGGTTTGGCTGAATGGGGGTCACGTCTGAAATGGAGTAACAACAATAAAATACAGGTGTTTTCTAAAGGCGAGACCGGAGTGGGGAGGGCTGGGGGCCGCGCAGGCTCTGAGAGGACAAACAGGCCATGTCTGTTTCTAATGAGCTCTGTAGATGGGTGTCTATACACAATCTGTGGAGTGTATGAGGAGGAGTAAACACCTCTCCCCTGCCACCACCACCTTACCTCCCACGTACACAAAACTGCACGGCTCCAGTTCAAATGCCCAGGCACCAGCCTCTCCACGAGCCCTTTAAAATGTCACAAGCATTTAAAACAGTCAGCAAAATGAAAGAAACATGGCAATCACCACATGGCCTGGCTGCACTATATGAGCTCTTCAAAATCAAGGTTTTTTATGTGAATCCAAGCCGTACAGCTGGTATCCGTTGACCACAAGGAACATTGATAAAAGGCATCAAAAATGAGGCCATGGTCCATGTGAAGCAACACCGGCCAAGATAAACCACATTGGCCGTATGTCTCAAATATCTTTCTGAAGCAGGGCATGAGGATCTTTGCTGTGGACAGAAAAAGCATTACGCAACCTAATTCTAAGGGTAATTTTAGGTTCGTATTAAAGTGTGTGGCCTATAGCAGCATAACCATATGATCCTTGAGGTTGAATAACACCAATTCTCTAACATAACAAAGCTATAGTGTGTAGTTTCTGCCGCCCCCATGAGGAATTCTCAGCAGTTGCTATTAGCCAAGGAGAACACGGAGGATTAAAAAAACATGATGGACTCTTCAGAAGAGGTAATTATCTTCACCTTTCAATTTCAATTTCTGCGCGGGAAAGTCACCGGACGACACAATCTCCTAAACACAGCCATACTGATAAATACAGAGAGATTTGTGTGGAGCTAATAGTCTTAATTAGCTTTGTAGCAACTCATTTGGCAATGGCTTGAATGTAACGGACGTTCATTAATATCAAAAAGTTACGCACTAAAGCTTTAATATCAATTTTGGCCAGTACCTGTGACCTCAAGGTTGTAATCCCAGATGTCGCTGAGAGGGTACCCTTCAACATAGCGTTATTACCCTAAATGCTAAAATAATGCTAATATTGTTTAAGAAATTGTGCATGATTTAAAAGTTTGTGCATAATGTATCCCTTTTTATTTATTTTCACAATTAACTGACATACAAAACATCTTTACAACCAAAGGCATTAATCAAACCACCCTCTCCAAATGTGGGTACTGCCAAAGACTGCGGACAAAGAGCAGTCCTTGCAAGTACTTTATCCCGTATGCATGCACACATGCACAACACGAATCAGTTAAACTGAGCCTGTCAAAGGACTACAAATCCCAACGCGGTGCCTGTCACGTCTGCAGTCGCAAAAGGCTTGAAAAGTCATCAACCTCTGAGGACGTTTTTATTGCTTCTTAACTGGCCCGAGCCCCTACACATAAAACTTCAGAAAAGCAGTTCAAGGAGAAGAGCCCCCCCCCCCCCCCCCCCCCCCCCATTCCCATCCTGCCTCTTACAGCCCGTTCAGATCTGGCAGTTGCTGGTTGTTTACTGAACATTGCAGACTCTGAGAGTAAACTCTGATGTCTTAACAGCCTATGATTGTTTAGATGGGAAGTGAGAGTGTGTAACATTAGTCACATCTTGTTCTTACTGACTGCATCGACTTGATAGCTTGTGCTGTTCAGTGTTCAGCCGGGAAACAACGGCCACATGTCTCGGCAGGCATGACAGACCAACTCCAGACTTGGATCAGACAGATAAAATAACGAGGGGGGGGGGGGGGGGGGGGGGGTATATATCCCACATGTGCTTTGGACAAATCATTTCACAGGAAAGAAGGGGCCCAAACTCCAGGAATGACAGATTCTCAAATGGTCCATGGACACTGTAGTACCTGGTAACAGTGGCAGGAGCTCTGGCTCTGACTGATGAGGGTGGGTATGGAGGTGAGGATATAGGGGGACTGCGTATCTCAAATGGTGGGGATTTTGCACGGACCCTGAAGCATCAGATTTACGTCTCTGTGCACAGCTTCAAACAGAGTGCAGCCACTTTGACACCTGTGGACCGGTTGGCCTTGCCGGAAAAAAGGCAAACGTGTTTCTGAAGATCTGAGCCGCAGCTAATCCCTCCCCACCAAGCCGCCAGACGCATGCACGCACGCACGCATGCACGCACACACACTCTTGGGTCAGTTTCAGCCATTTAAACCCTGCTTTTGCCCAGTCAACAGGTGGTAGGGTCCTCAGGCTCTCCTCTGTTGTAGCAGCTAAAAAATGTCCGGTGCAAATAAACACATTCGCGGTTCCGTCAAGTGGTGGGAAGAAACCGTGGCATGTTAGCAGCTGCCTTCCTCTGGCAAGCCCTGTAACAAACTGTTGGGTTACAGGGTTTTTCCCCAAAGTGTAATTTTGGCCTTTCTTGTCTTTTTCGTGATAAGCTTGGACAATTACAGCTATCGAATTACAGCCAAGACACTGTCTTTAGGCATTTTCCACTAGCCTGCGCCTGTTTTCCAAAGAATTATATTGAAACTAAGGGGAAAAGGCAGAATGTTCACCTTGCATTTCATTGTTTGTTGTATTTTTGGCAGCATATCAGTAAAAAAAAGGATACAAAGGGATGCTTCTCTGTATTCTGACTTGTTTTGTTCAGAAACCAATCTGTCACACCCCCGAAGACTGCTCAAAAAGATATAAAAGTCTTCCATTTGTTTTGAAATGTCACCGATGTGTTTGTATGGCTCGATTGCCGTGAAATGTTAAGTATGCGTTTATTACTGAAAGAACAAATGTCTGTTTATTTAGTGGAGCCTGAGTAGCCACAGTTTGGTTATTCACTGTTGTTTATGCTGTTGAGCACACCAGAGGCTTTGTTTGGACTACACTGACACGCTCTCACTTCTCACTCTCCGATATGTTGCTTCTCCCTCTCCCTGTCATCGTCTCTGACATCTTGTAAAGCTCTCTCAGAAGGCTTCGGACCAACATTGCCAGCTCTTGTATTTAACAGCTCTTTAAACAAAAAAAAAAAGAAAAAAAGAAAGCCTCACGTTGTTTAAGGGGGCTTGAATAAATTGCCTAGAACCAGCAAAAGTCATAAAAGCCTCGCCAAAGCGTGATGACCGGAGCATTGCTTGTTGCTGTTGGCGTTTGCCGGGCATCGACTGAACTTTCGGGAAGTGATGAAACTGCGGAGCGTGTCACCAGGCAGGCACCGGACTGCACCCAGCAGTGAGGAGAGCGGAAACAAGCAGAGAGGAGAGAGGAGGGCACAGTGTGCCTTTCTGGGTCTCCTGACAGTGATGCTCTAAATCAGAGATCTTCAACAGGGGATCCGCTAACCCTAGGGGGTCCTCAGAGTCACTGCAGGGGGGCCACCAAATTGCTGTTTTAATACTTTTTTGAAATGTCTTTTCCCCAAAACTTTAAAATATGTCTGAATATACATTAACATGAATCAAACATATAATTAGCAAATATACATGTGTAAATACTAGGTTAGTATTGTAGGGCACCATAAAGAGTATGTGTAAAGGCTTTAGGCCACCATACACATAGGGTAGGCCCAGTTTATTATGCAACTCAATTTTATACAATATATGTAGTAGGGGGTCCCTTCACGTCTCTCTTTCAGGTTAGGGGTCCTTGTCCTAAAAGCGTTAAAGACCCCTACTCTAAATGCATCACCCGATCCCACTACACTACCACTGCTGTCTTCTACTATCACACGAGTTCTTTCTCTATTTCTCTCGTTCACACAAACTTCCTTCTGGAAGTTCAGGGAACACGCACAGAAACAGAAACAGACAGGTATAAGCACGGCCTCTTCTGAGTGTCATTTTGTTTCACAAATCAACATCTAATATATATTTTGTCTCTCCCTTCTTTCTTTTATCACAACCCTCCCTCATCCCTTCACACCTGTCTCTGTCACCGACCCCCCCCCCCCCCCCCCCCCCAGCCTGTGACTGCCACCCTGTGGGCGCAGCAGGCAAGACGTGCAACCAGACCACAGGCCAGTGCCCCTGCAAGGACGGCGTCACCGGCATCACCTGCAACCGCTGCGCCAAGGGCTACCAGCAGAGTCGCTCACCCGTGGCCCCCTGCATCAGTGAGTGACTCACATGCACACACAACTACTAGTCACTGCATATGACACTGTCTTCAGCTTGGTCATTTAATCGTCTTGGCAGTGAGTCACTGCGTAAAACTGCAAAACACCGACAAGCTCCATTGTGAAGAACATAATACAACAAAAGGCATAATACATAGTTACAATAGAGTAGTGACCTAAGCTAAAAGCAGCACATACTCAAACGGTAAGATTACAGAGCATAATTGAAAGCACACTTCCTTCCCTGTTGCCTAAAGACATTCTGGCCTTCTGACAGGCACACCCAACCCGATCTCTGCACTGCATATATACAGTATATGTGTTCTGTGGGTTTGCACGGCCACTGAAAATGCAATGATAATTTCATAGGGGACAGCTCAAACGTGTGCAAACAAGGGCCCAGATGTAAAGTCAGCCTAGCTGGTAGTGTGAGAACTCAAGACTTGGTTATTGTTGTTCCACTTGCTGTCAACACGATGTATAGTGGGTGTGTATGTGTACTCTTGTTGCTGTAGTTTGCATGTCGACTACATCAGGTTTTTAATTTCCTGTGACAAATGTGTATGCGTGCGTGTGAGTTGTGAATTTCGCCAGCGGCCCGACACATGCAGGCGTGTGTAATAGAGGGAAACTTTCCACCAACACTGTATGCCAGGCGGTGTGGGCACGCACTCACAAAGACAACCTCCACCGAAAGAAACCGTGCCGCCCAGTGCCGTACCGAGCTCCGCCACACTGTGCCACATGGTGCCGTGTTGTTTCTCTCACATGCAGCTCCGGAGCAGATGGCGGATGGGCGAGAAGGAGAAAACAACTGTGGTCATGGATGGCAGACCACACTCATTTGAGCGCCACTGAACCATCCAAGTGAGAACAAGAAGAATTGTGTATGTGCGTTAAGTAACGGGCGCACATTTGGATCCATTACGAATAGCATTAATGACAACTGTGTGTGTCAATATGGCTTTGTGGTGGGCATCTTACCTCCTATTGAGGCTCCCGGACCCCAAGACAGAAGACAAGCCCATTAAGCAGCCAATTAGTATGATGGCAGCAACCCTCATCTGAATGATCCTTTTATCATCTGTCTGTCTTCACATGATGTGGCCATGAGGGCACACAGACTCAAATTGGCTTCTAGCAGCTGCGCCTGCCGTCACAAAGCTCCGTGCCCCTATTTGTTTTTGTTGGCGGGGTGTCCATAATTTCAGAGAGACAACTGCTGCTTTTCCCTCAAAACAGCTTTCCAACAACTCCCCCCCCCCCCCCCCCTCCCACACACTCCCACTCGCTTGGTTCAAACCCTCAACCTCCAAATCCAATCAAAAGCAGATCCTCTGGGTGGATGCTAAGCCGGCGTTCCAGTAACTCTGTTTACGGTAAAAGCAGTGGGCCCGTCGTTAGCATTAGCATTTGTATTGGGAAGTTGCATACGATTAGAAGAGAAGTCCTGGAGGAATTCCACGAGGCACTTTTTAGTGTAGCCAGCGGGCACAGCGAGGGAGGGCTGCATCTGTCTCAAGACGATCCAACCAAAATTGCCCCCTTGCCATCTGTCCATCTGTCTATACATGCTCGCATGGAGATTACATAGCAGTGTTAACCCAGCATCTGTTAGGGGAGGACGAGACTAATCTAGAGCAGCCACCTTTCCATTTCAATCAGTTTGCCTCAAAGAACTTCTCTCTCAGATGTATCAAGTGTGCCGACTTTGAATGGACTGACTTCTCTAAACTGGATTACTGGGTGAATTTGTGGTGCGTCTACTGAGTGTGGCTCAAAGCTTAAATCTGGTCCTCTGACCTCCATTATTTCTTCCACTTCCACTGTCTCAGGATCTTTCAATGCATTCATTAAAAATGACAGTGGAACCACCACATTAGTCCGTGGAATGCATGGTTTATTTAAGCCCGTCTTCCCTCTCACCACCAATAAGTATCCCTGTCAGTCTGTCAGTGTTTATCTAGCATGTCTGTCTGCAATGCCCCATGTGTTTTCATGTGTATAGTTGACATATGTCACAATCTAAACCCACTGTACGACTACCCTGGTATTCTCTCTTATTGTCTATGGTGAGCAAATATACTTCTCCTCAATGCTAAGCTTACCCTGTTTATTTTGTAGTAGGTTTGTTTATATAGCCACAAAACCTCCCTATACCAACTATTTGGAATAAGTTTGAATGAATTCAGACATCCTGTACTTTATTATATTGACCACACATGCACGGTTAGCCAGAATGAAGCCAAATCACTTAGACCATACTTGAAAGGCATGGATTTTTTAATTTTGGATTTAAGCAGTGAAATAAGTTTTGTATTTCTTGTGTGTGTTTCAGAAATCCCAGTGGTCAACCCCACAGCTGTGGTGAGCAGCACAGAGGAACCAGCAGGTTAGTATTCACTCTCTGCACCTCGCCCATGAGCACCACTGCTTTATGAGAGGAACAAAAACATATTTTTTAATATTTCTGGACTTGCGTTTTAAGGTGTGGAATAAATATTAATGAAGGGTGGGGCCCCTCTTTTGAAGTTCGGCAAAGAGAACGAGTGCTCTGGGACCTGCAGAATTGTTCCATTGTCTTAAAAAACCTGTGTCCTTGGCCCGGTTTCCTCCAACCGCTAACCTCAAGTTAGTGGAGCCTCGCTGTGCTCGAAATATAGCTGCAGCTTAAAGCCAAGGCCGGCAGATAGGCAGCAGAGGTGATTAGTTAAAGTTTATCTGGGAGATATAGTGGAAGGGAGAGTTTTGAGGCGTGAAAAGAGGGTTGGCAAGTGGCTGGGGGGAAATTTGTTCAGTCTCTCCCTCTAACTGTCCAATTTACGCTCCGGTCAATTACACCTTGCCCTTATTTTTCATTCTGTGGCTGTTTGATTTGAATAGTGGTGTTGATTTGGAAATGTTGATTCATTAGTGGGTTTATAACATGTATCATCACTGAGACTGCACCATTCAAAGCACATTATTTTAGTGTTTTTCTATCCTTTCATTTAGTCAGAAAGCTCACTTTTGACTTACGGACTTCTTACATTTCAAATGCAGTTCAAGGTGTGAGTTATAGGGTTAAAGATGTGTATGGCTGATTATGACTTCATTTCATATAGAATGAATATGTTGGCTTACATTAAAGGAATAGTTTGACATTTTGGGAAATAAGCGTAATTGCTTTCTTGCCATTAAATGAGAAGATGTAATGCGATATATTGTAAATTGGCTAAACTAAATTAGCTTAGGTTAGCTTAGCACAAAGACTGGAAACAGAAACAATGCAAGAATTTATCCATCACATGAACCTCCGTAAAACCACAAATTGTTGATTTACAGATTAAACAAAGGAGATATAACAGATTTTGTTACCTTTGACAGAGCCAGGCTAGCTGCTAAGCTAACCGGGCACTGGCTCCAGCTGCATTTATACCGCACAGACATAAAAACAATATTCATCATCTCTTTCAAATCTCAAAAAAGTATTACTTTAAAGGTAACCGTATATTTATATCGATAATAATACATTTGTCATGTTTGCAGCTTCTTTTCATTCTCATTCTGTTTCCTCTCATTACTCGGGCCTTTGAGCCTTTTTGGAAAAACAAACAAAAAAATGCACAGTCCTGCCCTTTCTTGTGTTTACAACTTCCCTGGGAAAATGTTACGGGGTCTCCGAAAACAAAAGTTGTTGATCGCCAATTCACCTCAGACTCTTCCAAACACACCAGAGCATTTCCCCCATCCTTCTCCTTCCTAAACTAAAGAACGAGCTTCACCATCAGAAACCCAGGGCCCCTAAAAAGTTTTTGTGTAAGGGGCGGTGGGTGCAATTTGTCCTTGTCATGGCACAGTGAGAGGGGCTAAAGGGAACGAGGGCATCAAAGCCCCCGGAGCCAACTGTGAGTGTTTTCAGTGGGCCGGTCTTCTGGGTCAGTGGGCGATTCAGCGAGAGCTTTTCCAGGTGAACAGCCAGCAGTAAGCGACTCTTCATTCATGGGAAAACACACACTGTCTCCCAGCCAGCGTTTCACCACTGATACCTTTAGGCCAGCCACTGTATAGCGCACACAATGGCAGAGATCTAATGAAATCCATGCGCATCTCATACAAATGCATGCCTGTCACAGTTGCATGCACACTTCCATGATAATGATCTGCACATGAAACCACACGCTCACTTTTAATGAAAAAGACCTTAAGCAAGCTATGATATTTAAAGCTATAGTGCGTAGTTTCCGTCTCCCACATGGGGAATTCTAAGTAATGACAACAATTCTGTCGTGCATCCACGTGATACAAGCCTTCCGTGATTGTGCTTTACCCCCACCCCTCCTCCACACAGTTGCTACGTAGTCAAGGAGGACACGGAGGATTAAAAAAAAAAAAAACATGATGAACTCTTCAGAAGAGGTAATTATCTTTACTTGAGTTTCTGAGCACGAATGTCGCCGACACCAATTTCTAAACACAGCCATGCTGAGAAATACAGAGAGTTTTGAGGAGCTAATAGTCTTAATTAGCTAAAGTTTTGACATTTATTTATTTAAAGTATGTGAGTAATGTACAACACACACAAATCCATCCACATGTACACCTCTGCACCCGTCCACATCTACACCTCCACTCATCTTTTTTTTTTTTTTTTAGTCTGTCTCAAGGTTATTGGAAGCTGCCATCTGCTCGCTCTTTCCCCCCTTTCTTTCCTTGTCACTCCTCTCTCTGGCTAATAAAATCTCCAGCGCTCTGATATACAGCCAAGCCTCCTGGACATTTTTATGGGCTCCTTGGTTCCCCTGTTTCGTTCTCCTCCTGCACTCCTTCCATTGCTCCATCTTTCCTGCAAAAAAAAAAAAAATGAACGATGCAACACCCCAACGCTCATGCATCCCCAGAAAGCGTAATTTCTCTTTCTCACGACCGCTATTTGTTTCTACTTTGGGCATCTGACATCAAGCAATTTTATTTGGTTTGCTTTGGGAAGCAATATGACTGAATGGTTTTCCTTTTTTGAAGGCAATGAGAGGCCTGACCGCAGATACCAGTCCAGTTACCAGCATATGGTTTTTCAGTTTAATGCCCTGACATTCCAAGCAAGGAGCATGGTCAGCTTTTCGTGTCCCTTCAATGAAACTGACTAGAACCATGTTGGAATATGCCCTTCTTGGCATTCTCCATCATTTTTTTCCTTAACCTTGTGTCCTCCTCATAGTTTTGTAATTGAAATAAGTGGATCCAACATTCTACGGTTCATAAAATCCAGTGGCATCCAGTCAAGTACAGTAGAGCCTTGCTAATGATTAACTGTGTCTCGTTCGTTCTTGTCCAGCTCCAGTAGCAGTCGTTGCCATGAGCACAGTTAAAAAACACAGTGCAATGCTATACTTTTTTTTTTTTTTATCAATGATTTGTGTTATTGATTTTTAACATGAGCACTTTCATCTGTTTTTTGAAAGTTGATTTCATTTGGCCCGTCTTCTTTGTTCTCCATTCCCTCTGCTTTCAGCACATGGAAAATGCATTTCGCCATCACAGAGAATCAAAGCTTTTAATGTTGAGATGACAAGAATAAATATTTCAAGGTCGCAAGAAACAATCCATGGGAAATAATTACATGCACATGCTCTATCTGACTTAACTTATCTCCAACATTTCCGTTCCATAGGAAGTCTTGTACACAGTCATTATTCAACATCAATTTACAAATAAATTCAACTATTCTTGTAGTTTGTTTTTCAAGGTTGAAGGTAAACTTTGGGCCAAAGAAATTCAGGGCAGAACTGTTTCCAGTGCAGTTTCTAAAAAAAGAAGCTCATAGATACATGAAAACTAAACCAAACCAAGGCTGGTTTTAGAGTCCGATAAGTAGAGATCTGAGATTGGTCACTCAGCCAAGAGGTCCATTTTAACTGTCACAATCGTAATTATAACACCTCATCACTGGTGGCTCCGCCTATGAATGGTCAGTGGAGGTCATATGTCCAATGTGTGGTCTCCGTCGTCACGCTGGCAGCCAAGGTCTATTCACATCCATCCAACCATGACTGCTTCCACCGCGCTCTGTCTTTCCTCAAGACCCCCGAAAACATGTCAAGCTGAACACTTTTACTCCTCTGCTATGTTTCAACTTGCGTCCCAGCACTGGCTGTTGCAGCAGTCAGATGTGTGATTTGTCAGAAGTTGTATTTTAACAACAAAAAAAACAAGCTCAACATTATGCAACCTGCTCCAGTTTTTCTAGGAGCCTTCTGTCCTGTCAGTGAATAGATATTATTGTGAGGGCAAGTGTGAATATGAGCATACTCAAATATAATCCAAAACATATATAGATTTCCATGTCTTTTTTTTAATTATAAAGCAGGTCGAGGTGCTATATAAATACCGTGGAAGTATCAAAATGCTAAATCCACAGAGAAATACACACAGCCTGTATTCAGTGCCTTTTTAACCAGCCGTCAGGATTTCCGTACGGTTGTGATGTCACAACTATACTATATATAGGTAGAGAGTGCCGCTACAGTGCTGTTACTGTCATTCCCCGGCTGCAATGACGGACGTCGAGAGCGCAGATGCAAACGCTGACCAATCAGAGTAGACGTGGGCTTCATCGGGAGGGGGGCTTAAAGTGACAGGTTATTTGTTATATGTCTTATTTTATATGTTATGTTTTGTTGTGTGTGTGTGTGGACCCCAGGAAGAGTAGCTGCAACCTTAGTGGCAGCTAATGGGGATCCAAATAAAGAATGAAAGTATATTAAGACAGACAGTATGAGAAAAATGTGTTCTTTTAACATTAAAGCATGTAAACATGTTTTAGTAAAACCCCCAAGTGAAAGTATGAACCTGAAAACGAGCATAATCTGGGACCTTTAAAATCTAACAAACTTGACCTGCGTGCATGTGCAGAAACAAGCACATAGTGATTTATTCTGATGCTGTTGAGTGTGTTTATTGGTGGTTTCACAGTACATAACAGTTTACAGGGTTTTGTCACACTAACTTTGCATTACAGATGTGCTGGTGCTGCAACCAAAGCACCATATAATGCACTATGAAACAGTGTCCTAAAATGCAACCTTATGACGATTCAAAGTGTGTAAGTGTCCCATTACGGTACGTGTGTAATGTGAGTGTCAGTAAGTATCGTTAAGTTACAGCCTGCTTTACACAAGGTTTTTTTTTTCAGATTGCGAGTCCTATTGTAAACCAGTGAAGGGCAACCTGAAGATCAACATGAAGAAATATTGCAAAAAGGATTATGGTAAGAGAGTAGAATTACTTATCAACCGTAATTAATAAACGTGCTGTGTCAGGAGTATTGACCGGAGCGTATTTTTTATCAATGTGTCCTCAGCGGTGCAAGTGAACGTGCTGGACATGGAGACGGTGGGGGACTGGGCCAAGTTCTCCGTTAATTTGGTGTCTGTGTACAAGAGCCGCGGCGAGCCCCTGAAGCGAGGCGACAACATCCTGTGGGTACACATGAAGGACCTGGCCTGCAAATGTCCCAAGATCCAGATGAGCAAACGATTCTTGGTGATGGGGGGCAGCGACGGCGGGACGGGCACTGGGACGGGTCCAGGGGTCGGGCCCGGGGGCGGAGCCACCAGTCCCGGGGCAGAGCGCGTGGGCTTAATGGCTGATAAGAACAGCCTGGTGATCCAGTGGAGGGACGTTTGGACAAGACGCCTAAGGAAGTTCCAGCGCAAAGAGAAGAAGGGGAAGTGCAGCAAAGCATGATGGGAAAACAACGTTCATCCTTACCTCTCCCTCCCTTCATGAACCCTTACCCAGTGATCTCCCTCTCCTCCTTCCCCCCCTGTCTTCCTCCATCACGGGAACACTGCACATTAGAAAGACTGCATGTACCCTGCCTGTTTTTAAGGACCATGTTTTGTGTATATTGTATAATGATTTTCCTTTTTATTTCTCAAGGTCTGTCTTTGTTATGTCAGTTGTCTTTTTTTTGTCCAATTGGTTTGCCTTAAAAAGGGACCATTAAAAAGGGTATGAAGTGTAGACAAAAGCAGATGCCATTCCCTCCCTCGACGACGACAGCGTAAATGTCCACTCGTCCCCCAACTGCGACCCCCCCCCGTCCCTCAACCTGCTCTTCCTGTCAAGACTGACTGTCTCCTGCCACTTTGTTTGACGTATACCACACTTCTCTGAGGATTTTATTCGACAGTGTTTGTCACTGACTTATTTCAGCAACAAGACAGGCTGCACAACCTCAGCTTGGCCTCCTCACGTTTCATTGTTGAAACAACTCGGATCAGCTCGAGCTGGACCACATGACTCAACATTTGCTTTTAAAATGTTCATTAAAAAAAAAAAAAAAAAATGGGCCTACTTGCTTTAGGTCTCTGTGGTAACTTCTACAGACTGTAACTATGAAACTCTTGTCACATGAGGAACCAAGGGCTCCCTTTGCAGGGATGTTTTCCACAGCAAACCTCAGTCTCACCACCACTGCTGCTGCCACCAGACAGCCGTCACAGGATAAACTGCTTGTGTAGGCTCTTATATCCACTGCTCATAGTAGAGTTTATATTCTTCGTGTGGCTACGTTTTATCTCATCCATCCATATGCCTGCCGTATCCTTATTTGAGATATATCCTTTTGTTTCATTTTAAGCAGGACAAACCCTGTTAGCATGAGTCACATTCTAGGCCTCCGGGGCTGTGCCTCTTCACCACTAGTCCCTCTTGTGAGTGGTTTATAAAGTCATGCATCACCATCATGACTCATTGCTTGTCACTTTTTTTCTGGAAGACAGATTAAGCGGTGTGGACAAATGGCTGGATTTTTTTTAGAACAATACCAATATTTCCAAGGAGACTTTTCTTCGCTTTATGGATACTGTCCTTCCAGATGTCGCTGTGTGGCCATGTCATGTCATTTCTTTGTATTTAAATGTCTGAACATTTTCCTGATGCGTCCAGTGACTGGCAGGCTTTTGTTTGCCGTATTAAGAGATTGAAACGAGAGTTCCTTTTCATGCAGTAAAAAGAAAACAAGTCGGATAAACAACATAGTCGTGTTTTTCTCTAGTGTATTTTGACAACATGAATGAGGCTGGAAAGTTTTTAGCGCTAACTGATTGTATTATGACATGAGAGGGTCATATTTCATTCCTCATGTGCTTTGTTATGTTTGCATGTTTGTGGTTTTTGCTGGTCCATCAAAACCTTACAGTGAGCAAGAACTAAACTTAAAATGAGCATCGAGATCCAAAGGAAAACTTCCCAAGTCATCTTCCCCTACTTGCCTACCCTCACACAGTCATGTCACTGTCATCCTTTGCCAAATAACCATAGTCAGTTTTTAAATTCAATTAAGAGACTATGAAAGTCAGGACCAACGAAAAACCACAGAGAGACCCGTCTGGTTGCTCTCAAGCTTTTTATCTGCCGTTTGCTGTTATTTCATTTTGTAAAGCACATTACAATTTATTTAAATAGAGTACAAGATAAACACAGTTATGAGGGGGACATCAAGCTAGCGTAGCAGCGAGTGTGCCGACAGGCATGTCATGCTAGCGAGTGGTTACGCTCCTCTGGCTGCGGCGGTATGTTTGGTTTGTCATTCTTCCAAAAGTGTCTCTCCTCCACTCTCTTCTGTGTCAGCCACCACCCTCCCCAAACTCCCTTTTTTTTTTTTAAACCCATTTTGCATGTTGTTGTGTACTCAGTGTCTTAGATAAGTGACAGCACAGAACGAGGCTGCCAAAACCCCTCAGTGGTGTACTGTACTGCACTGTAGCTCTTGTTTTCACGTCTGCCGAGAATGTATGTCAAACTGTGAAGAACACACTCACACAGGTGTATGGTCTGATTGTAAGTGTTTATGAAATATAATCAAATATGTCACCAAGCTTAAGAATGTGGACGCCATGACAATTGATGCTATTGATGAACAGGATGTTGTTCAAATGATTGTGGATCTTTCATGCTTATCTGTCTGTCTTACAACGATATTTTGAATAATACAAAAAACAAACCTGTAACCAAAATGAGTTATTATCACCTAACGTGATTTCTAGTGTGTGACAAAAAGAGCAAAGAAGGACAACAACAACAAAAAAGTTTTGACAGCACTATGCCCATGCAGGGCACAATTCCCACCCGTTGGAATTTCACAAAAATGCAGAACCAAACAGTCTATTATTTGTGTGTTGGCTGTCCGCAGTGGCCCGTCAGACAGGTGGTGTTACAGTAGCACCAGTCTCCTCGCAGCGGTA
>CM042443.1:15105134-15310134 GCA_023631565.1 Gymnocephalus cernua
TAACAGGGACAGCATTACCACAATAGGAGCCACTAGAATAGCAGGTAGCCTACTTTGCAACAACAGTTTAAGTTTCTCAGAGTTTTTTTTTGGCACAATTGAATGCACCATTAGATCAACAATGTGTATGAGGGCACCATGGAGCCCACATGCTTTACCTTCGTTTTTTGTTTACATAATTCACTCACGTGGAAGGCAAACCGTTGCCACACCGGTGACTTCAGGGATGCAAGAGGATGTCTCCCTCTGTCATCTCTAACTCCGGCAGTGGCCATGGTGATTGGAATAGTCAAGCTACAGGCTACTGGTAAGCTAGCTAACGTTACTGTGTGTCTTAAAGCTGCATGCTAGCCTACCATCTGGTAAGCTAGCTACTGTGTCTGTTGTTGTTTTCTTCGGATGTGCGCAAGTGATGTGGAGAGAGAAATAACTACTGGGGGAATCGCCTGTCTTGCTTCTGATTTCAGTAGCTAGTCGAAATCGGAGCTCATTTTGATCAATTTTCGATAAATATCGACATTGTGATTTATGGTCCTGCGGAGTGCGGATGGCTCCACGCAGAGCTTTAGCCGTAGCCTAAAGCCACCTGCACATGATGCGCGATTTGCTCTCTGTGCACCGCTAGGTAGGGCGCAGAGCAAAGCACAGAGAGCAGGTTTCCTCATCAAGGGTGGCAAGGAAGATATTTCCTGTTGCTAGGTAACGACATGCTGTTACCTCATAGGTTGCTCTTTCGGAAGGTCAGCTGCAATTAGGTCAATGTTGAAGTAATTTGAACTTTGAACGCAGCGCAAAGTGGCAAATCCGAGCGGTGCGCGACGCCAGGGGTAGCGTAGCGTATATTTGGACGCCGCCGCTCTCCCCCGTAGGAAATCAATGGAACGGCCAGCGCAAAGCGTTTTTGCCGCCTATCATGTGTAGTCGGCTTAAGTGGCCTGAAGTTTGTACGTGTGTGTGTGTGTGTGTGTGTGTGTGTGTGTGTGTGTGTGTGTGTGTGTGTGTGTGTGTGTGTGTGTGTGTGTGTGTGTGTGTGTGTGTGTGTGTGTGTGTGCGTGTGTGTGTGTCATATACCTGCCAACACATGTTGACCAGTTGCCAGATCTTGTATGAAATGCATCCTATTCACACAATCCACACACCAGTACACTTTTCAACCCGTTTGTCATCTCAGCCTGGCAACCTATAACCCAGTTGCGCAGTTGATCTCTGCACAAGCTTTGCAGAAAGTTCAGACCCGTAAGCGAGCCGATAAAAAAAATGGCAGGTGAAGGCGGTGTTCCCGCAAAGAAATGGAAATATAGCTGTAAATTTCAACAGTGGTGGGCGCAACAATTTACATGCATCTTACCTAGTCATTAGTCACTAAAATGCTAATTAACATTAGTAATTAAACTAAACAGCTAATGTAAGTCGAAACTGCCTGCGAGCTTCTCCTGTACTGTACGGTAATTCCTCTACTATGCGACAGTAAGTCACGTTGTTATGGCACAATCGTTAGCCTATTTTTACAAAAACATCTGCTACGGAGCCATAACGTTAGATACAAGGTAATGGAGCCTTTTATACATTATCGTGTTTCTTTAGAAATAAACAATTTAAACGCTTCAGATGTAAAGTTATTCGCCTTCAAAGTGACGGCAAAATGAATGGAAGTCAATGGAATGCTAACGGGGGGGGGTGATGGCTTGTTAGCAACAAAATGGCGCCATAGGAGCTACGCTCTGTGGAGCCAGGCTTACCCCCTTGGGTTTTACAGGCAGCTTTTTTACAACTGCAACTCCGCTACCGCTCTGCAAAAGTGAACTCAGAGTCTTTGGCGAACAGACAGGGGATCTTCTGTGCTAATTTAGAGGTCCAAGCCAGACTCGTCTTCAAAGCCGGATGTATTATGAGACCAACCAGGTTAGACTCCGTCTACTGGCTGCTGCTCCGCACTTGTGACCGATATCGCAAGTCAATTTTTACCTTGACGAGAAGTCTCGTCACATTTTAATCTCGCGAGATCTTGTGGGACGAGGTCTCTTCACACCTCCAATAATGACACTTAACTGCACATTGATTATTGTCACCTTCCTGCAACTGTTAAAATGATTACGTATCGGCGATAACTTTAACTGTGTTTGGGGAAACTGGAGCTCTGTAGAGTGACTGGTCTGAGAATGAAGCTGCTGCTTAGAGCGCTGGAAAAGCCCAACGTGGATCCGGCCAAATACTGTCCAATCTTTCCCCTCCCTATCCTACTGACACTCGCCCATCCACACAAACACACACCACCCAGCGGCAGACGAGGGGGGCTTACCAATCGTGCTTTCATAAGCTGCCAAAGCGGCTTCATTGGCTTTAAATGGAGCCTCATTACCACTGTGCTTCAAAGCTCAACAACGGCATTTTCCAGCATGGGGTCTCTGTGTGTAGGTCTGTTTCCTAAATCTTCTCTTTTTCCTGATGTTTTACTTTTCGCCACATTGACGACTTTCCATTCTAATGATCTGTATGATTTATTTCCCCTTTTTTTTTAATTTCTTTTCTCCCCCCCATCACGTTCCCCTAAGAGACAGCAAAAGCATGTGTGAATATCTGAGTGTATCTGTGAACACTCATGTATGCTTGTCTGTGAGCCTGTGAGTGTGTGTGGGTCACCAAGTACTAACCCCCACTGAAAACCGCAAAAAATGTGGCGAGAAATCTGTGTGGACCAAGATCATAAATATTCAGTGCTGAAGGTCTGATCTCTTTCTCTCTCTCTCTCTCTTTCTCTGCTGCATGTCTTTTCTCTGAGTGAAACCAGCTGTCGAATGAAGAGACACCACTCCCTCTGGAACTGACAACATGCGTGACAATGACCACACCTCCGCCCGCACATCTGTCATCCTTCAATCTCTCTATCTTTCCATTTTCCCATTTAGACATAAAAAAAAAGCACATTTCATTCCTCCAAAAGGAAATGTCTTTTTCTCACTTTCCAACCTATCCAATTTTCTAGCCCACAAATGGGGCCAATCACATCCATGATACTCGTGGACAAGTTTCCGGACACAAATGAGTATTGTAGGGGACTGCTGTCGCACAAAACTGGGATTCAGTGTTCCTTTGTTGGTCTTTTTTATTGGAGAAACAAACTTTATTGGGCCAGTGAGTGATTGAAAATGAGTGAGGAATAGGGGGTAATTTAAAACCAGTGTGGTCCTTGATAGGAGCATTGTGCAGCACAAGCCTGCTCCTAATCCACCCCTCAGCTTTGTGTTTGATTGGGTACTGTTGAAAATGGGGATGAGTCTGCCTCTTCAAAGCCTGTAACATAAGATGTGTGGATGTGTGCGTGCGTGCCTGCGTGTGTGTGTTGCCCATGTATTAAGGTGATCACAAAAAGCGGATTGTGTGCAGATGGACAAATAGAAATTACACTGATACATTTTGCATAAGCCCTTCGTGGGTCGTCTCACTTATTACGGCACATTTCAATAGCTTGGCTTCAGGAATTACAATCCTGGCTCTAGGGCTGAGTAATTATTGAACTTTCACTTCAATGTGAGCGCAAACACTTTTAATGACACAGAGCAGCGTTTGATGAGTCTCACATTTTACAGTAGAAATGTATTCTGAATTAATAGATTTCTGAGAGCATTATTCATTCATACTTTACAAGTGATGACAGACTGATTGGTGAAAATGTGCCATTTGAGGAGTATCCATGCTGAATTGGCTTTGAGTCCCATCGGTCGTCTCAGCCAAACATTTGATTAAATATGCATAATTCCGTGGTGAACTAGGGGTCAAGCTGTGTTTAAAATACATCTGACTCAATTTTTGGAACACACAGTTTCTCTATAAATGGACAGAGAGAAACAAGTTTTGTTGCAGAGTTATAGAGACAGAATGGAATAGTGTTGCTAAGATGTCTTTAAGCATTTTCTATAAAAAAAAACCACTCTGTTTCTGCACAGAATGTAATGTAATGTAATGTAATAAAATGTAAGACCCAGGTTCAATAGTTTTCCAATCAAAAAACAAGTCTTCTTTGGACTGAAATTAGCTCTACATCTTCCCATGCTGCATGAGTCATCCACTTCTCGCTAATAAAAAAACTAGATTTAGTAAGTATGCCCCTCTTTCCTCAAGGCTCAGGCTCTCTTTCAGCTCTACACCCCAGGCTATACTGTATCGTACTATGTTAGGCTGGGCCGAGCCACTTCAGGCCCCATCTGTTGGCATTTAGCACCAGCTTCCCCGCCTCTGCACTGATCTCCGGTCTACATTAACTGCCCTAATTTGTCTGCCAAAGCCCACTCTGATTGCTACCATGTGATGTTATGTGAAAGGTGAGGGATGCCTACTTATCTGTGAAGACGGACAGAGAGAAAGAGAGAGCGCAGGGGGAGGGTTTAAAACAAGAGAGGGCAAGCAGGGTTGAAGAAAGGTTGAGAGAGGAAAGGAAAGTGATTAGAGAACGACATGAAGAATAGAGACCGCACGACAGGATGGGGACGAGATGGTTAGCGGTTGAAACGGCTCATGAAATGTGTAAAAAGGGATCTATGTGGGTTTTGATGGTTTTGTAAAGACAGGGCCCTTTCCCTCCAGAGATAACTATGACAGTGATGAGTCCAGACTGAGATGTCATCAAGCTCCACAGTCCACCAGGACTTTTCCTCTGTGTGCACTTCTCAAAAAAAAGGACCTGGAGGACCTTTCCATGCCAGTGAGAGTTGTGGTTTTTAAGTTTGTGACATTCAGACAAGTGGAGATCTCGTGCTGAGAAGAGCCTGTCTTGTAAACTAAACTAAGAATAAATACAGCATACTGTTCTCCATCACCTCTATTTGGTTTCACATAGCATCAACTCCATAACACTCCACTGCTAATCCATAAGGACAACTCGTATTCTTTTGGATGTTTCATACGCAAATGTCTTAACAGCGGCGATGTTGTGTATTGTTTAGGGTCCTCGCCACCACGAGACAAATTGGCATTGCAAATTGAACATGTAGCTCGACCGGAATCGCCTTCTTTTGACTGAAAGTACTGCCAAGCAACACTTTTTCTGCTCACGAGTTCCATTTTCATTTTCTCACAGCCTACTGCATTGAACGGTCCACCTACGTAAACACCTTCCTGTAATCAACGGCGGCGTCTTTACGTCGACCAGCGCAGCGCGCTTAGTGCAAGCGTAGGGTTCGGTTCTAAGGTTCGGCAGAAACCGAACCCAGTCATAAAGCCAAATCCTGGATTCGGTGCATCCCTGATTAAAGGGTAACTAACATTTTTTGTATCCCTATTTGCCTATATTTTTAAGTATAAGTGACTGATTGAAACAACAGTCTTTGCCATTGGTCCAGTATTAAGCATGATCGCTGCAGTCAGCAGCAGCGAAACAAGCTACAATTTAAGTTGATAGTATAATAATAATAATAAAATGTGTCCAGTATTGTCCAAATAGGGTCCAGGTTGAAAAACCTTTTAAGGGAGATAGGGTGGTGGGATTTTGAGAGAGGACATTTTGTAGGGGAATGCTTCCTAAGGGAGCAGAGGGGCACCCTTCCTCCCTCCCGTCCACTAGAGGAAGTTCTGCACAACCAGGGCCTTGTGTCTGCCAGGGAAAGCAGGAATCAGGCTCTTGGTTCAACAACATAGGCACCTGTGAAAATATGGGCAGCACACCAGGTATCAAACCAAATAAACTCACCTTGGCGTAGAGCGAGGGCACGCTCTGATGACAGATGCCACTCGGCAGCCACGCCTGCAAGCCTATAAAACACCTCGCTAGAGTGATGGTAGGGCTAAGGACTAGATCTGGTTTTCATGGCATAGAGACTTCATTTGTGTAATAGTGTCTGTATTCAGATTCTAGTAAAAGCATGGATGCCAAAAAAACTCTTAAACTGTATGGAGGGTTCTGGACTGCAAAGAAAGGCATACAGAGACATGGCTACACAGTAATAACAACCGTAGCAATTGCAAAACACCAAAATGCACATACAATGAGTGATTGAGGCTGCAATCAGTCATTTTTAATAAAAGCAAATTCCTATAAGTGTGTGTCACAGTTCAGTGGCTAGCTGGGCTGTGCAGAACCCAAGCCTTGACATGGTGCTGTAAAACCAGAGGAAACCACACTTCCTGTCCTCTACTCCTGTTTCTCGAGCGTAATGGCTGAAGCCAAGCTACGGCCACGGCAACACAAGTAGTGGCTGCATGTAGTAGAGCTAGGCCACAAAATAAGAAAGCCGTCACAATTTACTTTGGCACCCTAACCTCAGGCCAGCATTACCAACGCCGACCAAGACCGCCAGGCGCTCAAAAAAATACACAAGACATGCTGGACGGGTATCCAGACACAGGCGAGAACCATCCTGGCGTCATCCATTCCCGTTTCCTTTTTGTCCTGACAGGCATAATGAAAGAGTCATGCTTGGCAGAATGTTGACCAGCTTTGGAGTGGCGCGGCATGTTGGTAAATCGTTACTTTCGAGCACTCGTTGCAGGAGAAGAAAAGGTACCTCATTGTGTAAACAGTGACTGGAAAAACAATCCGTACCAGCGCAATAGGCCAGAAACTCATAACCACTGGCTGAATAACCAAACCTAAAACTTTTCCTATTTTTAATACGGTAGCCTTGCATCCGGGAAGCCTGACTGCACAGCATTACACAAATTGTTCCCATCATAATTTTCTGTGAACCTGTTAAAATCTCACTAAATATGGTTAATGGTTATGTTTACCTCATGGTTTCCACTGTGTAAAGAAAGTCATATTTGGATCGTTTTGGCACTGCTGATGAATTTGTCTTGACGAAGTTCAGCGTGGAATGTGAAACCTACAACAGTCGGCCTCACTAAAGCAATTTATAAGTGACATGATGACGGGATGTTTGCTTTGAAGTAACTGGCCAAAGGACCAGCAAAGATGTAAAAAAAGATGTAATGCAGGTGTACAGACCTTACCACACCATACAAGAGCAATGACATTCGGAGATATGGGACTGTCAGTAAGGAGCAATAGAGAGGATCTTTGAGTAGTGCTCCACCTGAATGTGCACCTGTCCTAGCTATCCCAGAAACTCGAGATAGAATGGGGGGGCAGGGAAAGCTACATCGAAGTGATTGTGACAGAGCCAGATGTGCCACATGGTGGGTTTTTTTTCAGAATTTCAACAGACTTTGGCGTGCTTTGTCTGTTAAAGGAGACTTCTTATAAGCAGTAGGACATCAGTATTCTATACAAATTATTGTCTTAAAATGAAGATGCTTCTTTTTCTGCTTAATAATCCTTCTTTCTCTTTGAACCAGCATGCGCTCTCATGTGACCTTTAGGTTCTACACATTTTTTCTCATGCCTCATGCTTTGAAAAGTCAACAGTGCTGTTCATATGTGAAGGCTTGTGTGTTTACATAGCCCACTGACACAAGCAGGCCATTTTGCAGAGAGATGAAACAGCTTTGCGCATAATCATAAACACAGCAGACCTGAACGCAACATCATGAAGAAGCACTTAACTCCTGAATCCAGCTATATCCCCTCTGCTGCAACACACACAAAAAAAAACTACAAATGACAGTTATCTTTGGGGTTCAAGTTCAGAGGCAGTTGGGGCTATGTGTGCCAGGGTGCCATGACAAAGTTATGATTATTATTTCAAGGCTGAGGTGAGGAGAGGGTTATTGGGGGAAAGGGAGTAGGGCGGCCATACCACACAAAAAGCATGCATAATAACAACCAGGTGAGAGGACTCCGTAAGTTCACTGGAATGCAGAAGACTCCTGAAGCCGTCTGATTGCAAAAATAAAAACTAGGATTAAAAATGAGTGAGAATTAAAATGAAGAAAACGAAAGAGAGAAATATTTTGTTTGTCTTCCTTGTCAAAAACACCATACTTGACCTTTACAAATTGCCAAACTTGTAATTATAATAGAGTTAAGTGCAGACGGCACAAGCCAAACTTGGTTTCATAATACAAAATCTGTTTGTTTCATGCCAGAAACGCCATAGGCCTCAGCAGCTCGCGCCTGTTCTACTCTCTAACCAGAACTCCTCTTCATTCCTTATTTATCTTTCAACAAATCTACCTACTCAGTCAGTCAGTTAAGGGCGACATTCAGTGGGAGTCAATTACAAGTCACCTTTTGAAAAGTCCCCAAAGACCTGTTGGTTTGTGGTGTGAACAGAGGTATCACATTACACATCTAAAATGAGCTGCAATAGGCTGACGGTCATTAGAAGGTGTTGAGCTACAACATGGCTAACACCAGCCCTACAATAACCACTGTGGTTATGACTTTTCAGCGGTGGTTAGTCCGGCCTACTGTGGAGTTTGATCGACTCAAGCGCTTTGGAGTGAATTAATGTTGACTTGTAGCCATTAGCGTTTTACCTTAGAAATATGTGGACCTGAATAGTTATTTGTGGGTAGATAATTCGAAGCACATTTGTGACATCTGTCTCCTAAAAAAACTCTCAGACAGGCAGGTTTGTTTTGCTGTGTGGTTTAGCCAAAACAAGAGTTTAGTAGGTTTAGAGAAGGTGAAAATGTGTTCAAGAATTTCACAATCTCAATCTTTAAGGAAAAATATATTTCAGGGTGTAAAATAATTCAATACTGACAATGAATTCCCTCAGAATTCCCTTTTAATGGTGTGAATTATTATGTCTTAACTTCTGCTAGCATAATTAATGAGCACCCCAAAAGAATGGACCACTCAAGTACTCCCTGCTTCAATGTTAAACTTTGTTATGACTTCTTCCTGTCTTTTATTGGTGCACACTTGTGATTCCCCAAAAGCAAAAGATGAGCTGTATAATCACATGACATTATTCAGGTGACTATCTTTATATTTCTCAGCGTAATACATGCATCCTTTCATTTTTTTCTCATTTACTTTTTAACTGCCACCATCTGGTTTTAATTAAGAGGCCATGTGGGTACCCGCCCCCCCACCCAAAAAAAAAGATGGAAAGTTACACGTGTGTGAAGCGCTCACTTTTATACCTGAGAGGTGAGCTCTTTTTGAGAACGGTGGCTAGACTGTGAAGAATTTATCAAAATGAATAAGGATTTTAAGAAAGTGATATGCAGGCTACTGTTGTTAAAGTCAGCCAAGCTTTTATCCTTCACAGAAGCATGTGGCCTTAGTAAAACAGTGAAAAGCGCTAAAAGCCCTCTACACTAACTGTCCTCCCCTGAAAAACACTACCATAAGTTCTTTGTTCAAGCAGCAATTAGGATGCATATTTACGTTTTTAGTGCCGTCGCCCTCTAGTGGGCCATAGTAATTAGGATGGGAGCAAAGCTTATAAAGTGACCGTCAAATTCCACATGAGGAGGTAGGTTGGGGTGACGGATGGGTCCTGTGTGTCGTATTTCCTGCCCCCGCTAATTAATGAAACGCTGCTATGAGTTGTATTAGAGGACATGAATAAACAACCTGTATCGTAAGGTTTGGAGGACTTGTTGGCTCAGCACCAAACAGCAAACAGACACCGTTAGTGACGAACTGGTGAACATAGTGGAGCATTTAGCTGCTAAGGAGCCAGATATATCCTTCAGGAGTTAGTAGAGACCAAAACAGAGCGTAAAAAAGAGTGAATAGTGGATTTAAATGTATCAGGTGGTGAGACACACAACTCAATGATAATGTTGCGTGGTATGGATGGATGGATGGATGGATGGATGGATGGATGGATGGATGGATGGATGGATGGATGGATGGATGGATGGATGGATGGATGGATGGATGGATGGATGGATGGATGGATGGATGGATGGATGGATGGATGGATGGATGGATGGATGGATGGATGGATGGATGAAACAGGACTCACATGTAGAAGTATGTGTAGTTTAATTAAATCACTTGTAGTTTAATTTAAGAAGAATCACTTGCAGGTTAATTACTTAAATGTCCATGTAATTTACTTTATGTTGGCAAAACAAAATGTAATTTAAAACCTACATTTTTTTTTTTTTAATTTTAATATTCCATTCACCAGACATTTCAGTGCTTCATGTTAATTACTTTTTCCATTGAGGTCTGTCAAGTTCCTTGTCGGGGAGGCTATCAAAAAAAAAAGGTTACTACAAAGAGAGTGTTGTCTAGTTGCCAACAAGTTCATCATGTTCATTTAGAAGGTGATGATATGGCAATGTTGTGTTCCCACTTTGTTTCTGCTGCCTCCAGTGGGCAAAACACTCTCTACGGTATTTATTGCATGTTTGATTTAAGAGGTACAATTCCCAACTTCATCACCTTACAATTAGATTGTACATTTGTAAATTTGACCCAGTCAGTACTGCAAATGACAGTTTTAGTGTTACTGTCAACACTAAAAGTCAGTCACTAATGTTGTCTGCAAACCCTTTAAGGTAGCCTACATCCCTAACAGCTGCCTTCCCGCCTCCATCCCTTCAGCCTTGGTGCAGCACAAGGATTCCCCTCACTCGCTCCTTCTGTCTATTTGTCTTGACATCTTTTACCACCGTGCTAGCCGCTGCGTCTATCCTTCAGCCATTCTCCCACGGTAGAGCGCGCAGTCGGTGCTGCAGATGGCATGGACCTCCGCCCACTCTGAGTGTTCCACCTCACAGCCTCATACATACCTGTGGCCAAGCCCAGCTGCAGCAGTACAAACATAGAGAACGCCTGCATTCCTATACACCCGGGGCCTGTCTGTCTGCTTAGCATCAGCCACTGGCTGTTGTATTGTGTTGTGGCAATGTTAGCATAATGTTAGATGACGTTGAAGGTGAAGAGAGCGCAGCTGCAGCTGCTGCTGCTGCAGCCCAGGCAGCATGCAGAGAGTCAGCCAACCCATCAGCCAGGATGCACTGAATGCTGATGCTTTGGGGCTGACCACAGTTTACATATCCTATACATATCAATATTATTTCTAAGAAAACCTAAAATTCTAAATCATTTAAAGCATTTTTAATGTTTTTTTGGAACAAATTGAACAAACACGCTGCAGTATATTTCAATGCCGAGAAGTCCTTAAAATGTTTAGAAAACTGAAAGACACAAACCAAAGGAGTTCACTGCAACTATATTCCCAATGTAAAAACTTTTCTTGGATATTTTCTATCAGACCGTATTCTGACTCAACCTGTAAACCAACGTTCATTCAATTAAGCAGTGAGGGAATGTTGGATCCGTTCAACAAACAAAGCTCTACACGGCATTCATCATTTGCTTAAACTGAAAGCATCAGGGATGGATCTCATCCAGGTGAAATAGAAGAGACTTGTTGTGGAAACACTGCTCATGTTGAAAAGTATACTCTGTAATTCCATTTTGTTACGATAGCGTTTTGAAACCCTTTTAACATTTTTTTTTTTTATATTATGATGTTGATGAATTTGTCTGAATCATAACTACACTCGTCTTTTATATACGTAGTGCTCACTCGCTCACCTAGATTTAAGCCTAAGTATTGAGGTGTCAGACTTATGTCTACAGTAACAGTGAATTAAGTGCCATATTTTCTTTTAGTTACAATATTGTGTATTTTCATGCATATGGAAATAAACAGCATGAGCCCAATTGTAATAGAGTTATCTTTTTCCATGTTTTGCAATGCCTGAATCGGATTAACAGCAGGTTTCCTGCCACAACAACACTGGCATATTTCCTATAGTTTGTTTTAGTGAGCACCACAATTATAGTATTTCAGCTTTAACAGGTTAATGTGTGTTGTTACTTACGTCGATCCTGCTCAGTTATGTCGTTATCCAGTTTATCCTGTAACCCTGCCATTTGGGGC
This sequence comes from Gymnocephalus cernua, assembly GCA_023631565.1. Taxonomy (NCBI): domain Eukaryota; kingdom Metazoa; phylum Chordata; class Actinopteri; order Perciformes; family Percidae; genus Gymnocephalus; species Gymnocephalus cernua. The sequence goes on from CM042443.1 coordinate 15,116,888, forward strand.
TTTACACACAATTAATAAAAAGATAATTTAGTGGAATAGTTTTAAAAAGTTGGGAAATACGCATGCTTTCTTGGCTAGAGTTAGATGAGAAGGTCATTACCACACTCATGTCTGTATGCTTTTACATAGAAGCTGCTTAGCTTAGCACAAAGCTTAGCTCGTTCAGCCTGTGAGGGAATATGTGGCTGTGATGAATGTGACTAAGTCTACGTCTGCATATGCAAAAGTGTGCATATGTCCGACCCAGCCAGTCTCATTAAATGCATCCTCAGGCTTGTAAAGGCCCTTCAGAGAGGCACACCTGAGCCGACTCGTAAAGCCTCCAGCCGGAGCGACCTGTGCTGCGGTCTGCCTGTCTTGCTTTGTGGCTGTTACACATCCCACACTTACACAGCTAACTTATCACCTGATTATGCATACTCAACGTCTTGCCTTCTCTAGTTCTTGATTGCTGTGTGCTGTTATTGATTACTCAGTTCCCGGTGTACATTCATTTCAGAATTTCTTATCTGTGATTCAGCCCCTGTCACCTTTCACCGCCACACACACACCTGCACAGTCACTTAAATATCTGTTGTGGTTCCAAACCCCTCATTCACTTTCCCTTTTATAGCTTTTCCTTCCACCGACACCAGATAAGTGCATGTTTGCGTGCAGCTTAACATTCTGAACAACCTATGCTCACATAAACGTGCACACAAACATACGCACGTAGAAACACACACTCCCTTCCTGTAGGTATGCATCCATATGAATGTAGCTTATGGCCAGCAGGGTGGAAGGTGAGCTTTTCCCATTGGGAGCTCTGCCAGTTTTCTTTTCATTACTCTACCTGGGGGCTGAACCCCCACTATCACAATAAGCTTTATTTTTATCGACATGTCCAGACGGAAGCGGCATTCCAGGGAATTAGGCTCAATTTCACTTGGCCTCCAGTGTTTTTAGAGAATACCGTGCTCCCACAAATGACCCCCTCCTTTCCCCAATTGTTTTTTTGCATATGGAACATGCTGCTTATTGAATATCATTTTATTTATTTTTTTAAAGGATGCATTGCAGCAGTTATTGTGCACTCTGTTTACACCCATCATCCATGGTTTCCATATGAACTTGCCAAAAGGTACATGCAAAGACGTTTGTGCAGTATGTACAGCAGCTGTTATGTGAAATGTTGTACTGTATCTAGCATTGTTTGCATACTTAGGGGAGCAGTAAATCCACATACAGTATTTGTCTAGTATTCTGTGGTAGTGTACACTAGAGCAGTGGTATTTTAGAGGAATGGTCGCAGACCTACGCCCACACTGCTGTCGTCTGTAAATCAACGTTCAGAGAGAAGCCAAGACGACAACAAGAGTTAACTGTTGTATCTTTAAATATATAGCACTTGAGTACAAGGTCCAGTTGGGATCATTTCAAGTTAAAATCAACAAAACTACAATAACAATATAATTTTGGTCACTTAGTACTGCCAGTGTAGCACAACTTTGGTACAGGGCATGGCCAGCTAAAGAAAGCTGAAACCAATGCAGGTCTTTCCCAGGATGTTATGTGTTCTATATATTTGGAAGACGCAACGGAGCTTTTTCAATAAATAAAAAAAAAAAACAGAAGAAGAACTCGGTAAGCAGCTTGTCCAAAAAAGTGCCATGCACCTACAAAAAGTAAAATAATTCTAGAAAAAAAAAAGAAATTCTAGGAAAAAAACAGTACAGTAGTGGCCATATTGTTTGACAAACAAGTAATCTCCGGGAACGATTCTTATCAAGTAAAATTGAATAAAAACAGGAGGAAAGGGTATTTGCCTTTAACCGACTAACCAATCAGAGATTCTCACTTAGTAAATGTAGAAACAGTAACACTGAAATAGCTTTACAGAGGATATAATCTTTGGTAGAGGGCATTTTATTTGCTGTTTTTCTCAATGGTTTTGTCTAAATCGTATATGCAACTACCGCTGGAGGCACACTTAAAACACAGACCCTTAAGAGACACACACACACACGCACGCATGCACGCATGCACACACACACACACACACACGTGCAGGAGAGAGTCTGTTTTTCATCTATCTTTTACTTATTTATTTATTCTTTTCTCTCGTGATCTGCTGAGGAAACTCAATTCAATAAGTAAACTGGGCTTTTTCTCATTTTTATCAACTTGGCAGAATACACCACATTCTGTATTAATTTATTAAGTAACGTCAGGTTTTTTCCTTTAATTATCGGCCCACTGTGTTGTTTTATGCAAGATGGTTTGTAACTCTAGCCGTGACCATGTCAGCATGTCTGGTATGAGAGAATGCAGGAGAAACGCTACCATTAGTGGAGGAGGTTAAACCACTGGCTGTGGAAACTGTATCTACAGCCTCTGGGTCAAACCACAAGTATTAAGTTGATGTCCAATACGCTGAAGCCTTTTTATAACCCCAAAAGTGGAGTTCTCTCTAATATACATTTGCCTGTCCTGATGCTAGTGCTTTATCTGCACTTTGTCAAGATTATGTCTAATCAGAAACAGTTGGTGAAAACACCTGCTAAGGCTCAGTTTCTACCATCATAGTAAGGAAATAAACTGCTGGCAATAACGTGTGTTAGCCTCAGCCTATTAGTCTTTTATCATCCATGGTTTGAGGCAGGGGAGTTTGGTTGGGGGGGGGGGGGGGGGGGGTTAACCTTGGGAAGTGGCACCCCACCTGTAATTATCTGGGGATTACCCCTTTATATGAGCAAGCTTTATAGCGTCCAAAGGGACTTCCTGCCCCCCCCCCCAAAAGAAAAAAAAAACTCCAATAAAAAGCCACCTCTGTAGCATCACAGCAGGGTACCAGCCAATCAATGTTTTTCCCCAGAACTCCATGTTCACCAGATTGATTGTTAAAGCTCCCATATTATGCTCATTTTCAGGTTCATACTTTCTATTTTAAGGTTGTACCAGAATTGGTTTACATGGTTTAATTTTCAAAAACCACCATATTTTTGTTGTACTGCATAGCTCTCTCTCTCTCTCACTGCTGCAGCTCCTCTTTTCACCTTGTGTTCAGGTCTCTGTTTTAGCTACAGAGTGAATCAACTTTTCTTCTGTACTATCTTTGATTGCACTCGCACATGAGCAGTAGCTCAGATCGTAAATCATGTCAGTTAGCGCCATAGACAGTAAAAGAAAGGTTGTTTCTCCAACTTTGGTCAGTTACAAGGCAGGATTAGCCAGGAGACTTCTTCTAAAGGAGGGCGCACATGTAAGTACTTCTTTTGTAGATTATGGTGAACTTGTGTGTGTTGTAGCAGTGCTTTGCCATTGAGAACGAGCATGCTCACACTAGCGCTAGCATGCTAACGGTTGTGGTTAGCCAGCTCGTTTCGGCTAGTGACGTAAAAAGCCGTGCAGATTTTGAACAGCTCACCCTGAGACTGAAGGCAGGACACATTCAGAAACCCGTATCTCACTCAAAACAGCATGGATGGATTCTTTTCAAAGTTTGTATGCGTGTGGAAGCACCAGAGACCCAAAATAACACCCCAAATCCCAGAAAAGTGATTTATTTTTTTTTCATAATATGGGCACTTTAAGGGACATTCAGGTCATGTGGACTTTTTTCTATGTGAAAAAAAACGCCAGTATTTAAAGATGACAGTTCAGTCAGTGTAAACAGAGAGGTTGGCGTACCACCTGCTCTCACGATATGGATGTTTTCACAAGCAGTATGCCCACAGCTGGAATACGTCTTCTCTTTTTTGGATTGTGAAGCTCACTTGCCACCTGGATTTAACAGGTTACTGGAACAATTTTGCTGTTAATCTCTTATGTTTGAATAGTAGCACTGATCAAATCACTTGATGTCTCGGGGATGCTTTCCAGCTCAAACCCTACAAGGCACAACTCCTAATCCACATTTCGTTAAAGGGAACAAGGAAAAGGAAAGAACTGTAAAATCAGGCAGGAATTCTGTTTATGGGGCGCCAGAACACAGCTGCCTGTTGGAGCTGGCGATGGAAGTCTGTGTCATGGGTGAAGCTGCTGGATCTATAGTGGCATTTGCCAGATGGTTAAGTCTTTTAAGCACACATATGTATATAGACTGACACATTTAAAAACACAGATACACACCTCTACGTTGCACCAGCTATGTTATTGCTCCTGGACTGTGCCTTTACAGCTTGTAGCACCACTGTCGCACGCAATGTACCGACTGAAAGCTCCCCAAGTCACAGAGAGAGAGGGGAAGCCAAAGTGGGAGGGTGCGTCAGAAAAAGCGTGCAAAGGAATTAGACATAGAGTATGAAAAAAAAAAACTTGTTAAGTGACTCGTTTAGCTTTGCCAAACACAGTCACACCCAACTCAAAGGATCAACTGAGTTCCACCACTTGTCCACTGCCAACCACGAAAAATGTATTTCATGGATCAAAATTGAAATCTCTATTAAGTGAGTGATTGGGGGAAATCCAAGAGAACATTTTGTAAAACCTTTGTTCTATTTTGTTAAAACAGTACAGTTTACATTTCACAAACTGAAAGATTAAAGCAAATAATAACATAATTTATGATGGTTTCCTCAATTCCAAGTGACTTGGGTCTTCTTCTTTACGATGATCATTGTTGACCTTTCGAGGAATGATCAATAACAGAGTTGTAGGCACACTAAGGTGCGAGTTGGCCTTCTTTCCTCTGTTAAAGCTTTAGTGCGTAACTTTTTGATATTAATCAATGTCCATTACATTCAAGCCATTGCCAAATGAGTTGCTACAAAGCTAATTAGGACTATCAGCTCCACACAACTCTCTCTGGGCCTCATTTACTAACACTAGCGCATTGTACGCTGCATCTGTTTATGCGAGTTCGGTAATATGCTTCCACATTTTGCGTAGTATTTATCAAACCTGACACCTATCAGGCAATCAGCCCACTATACCGTAAATTGCGCTGTAGCAAAGCGGTACTGGAGCTATGATACGGCTGAGGGCAGACTGCCATATTCCCACTGCTGATGCTATGACTGTTTGAAATGATCCTGATGCCAATATCTGTAATGTAGCGAGGAGTTTAACAACTGCTGGGATGGAATGTGAACGCTGAGTCGGAGATTCAATGTCATCTTTGATTTCTTCCAGTAACTCTAATTTTGCATGGCTGCTTAATCTGTAACACTTAATGATTTTGTGTTCACTCCACTGACAAAGTGTGATCCTTGTGTTAAAAATATTTTCAGCCTGGCCTGTCTTCGTCTTGCTCGGATTACTGCTGCCATTTCACCAGCGGCATATAGGCCTACAAGGAAACCTGATTGCGGTTGGTTTAGACCTGCATTTAAAAGGCGGAGAATTTCCCCCGCAGAATAGAGGCACGCTCTTACCGGTAGTCTTTGTAAATACCACGGAATGTATGATTAGGCGCACTTTACGCATATCCTCTCACCTTTTTAGGTGGAACTCCCACTTTCCCCATGACCCTCCCACAAGCGCATATTGAAAGCGCAACTTGTCTCTTCTCGCTCTTGTGGCAGGCAATCTGCGATTTTACCCAAGTGCACCCTGTTTGTAAATAGCCTGCATCGGTTACGTCCGTCTTTGCGACCAATTAGCGCCTGGAAACAGGCGCAAACAGCTTGATAAATCTAGCCCTCAGTATTTCTTAACATGGCTATGTTCAGAAGATTGTGTCTTTCCCGCGCAGAAACTCTGAAGAAAATTACCTCTTCTGAAGAGTCCATCATGTTTTGTTAATCCTCCGTGTCCTCCGTGGCTACTAGCAACTGTGTGTGTGTGTGGGGGGGGACCGCAGTGCGCGATCACGGAAGGCTTGAATCATGTGGACAGTTTTGTTGAAGCTTAAACCTGCAATAACTGATGTGGCCACTTGGGGCAGCGGCTACAAGCGGCACTGACATGCTACCACCTTTTAAGTTGATATGGCGAACTTGTTAGCTCACTGCTAGCAAAGCTGTTTCCACATCCAGCACATTGGGAGCACCTTCATTCATTTGGAGTCATGTTTGTGTCCACCAAATGAATGTAAGTCCAACATTCACTCCTATTAGCTCTATTTCGGTCTTTATCAACTCCTGGGGAAAATATAGCCTGATCTCACAGAAATAAGTGAAATGACCACAACGTCTTGAACATTGGATTACGTGGTGGTAAGGAGTCGTTGCTAAATGCTCAACGCAGTTCACCAGCTGGTCGCTAACTTTGTCTGTCCGCTGTTTGGTGTATGACAGGTAGCGTACAGTGGATTTCTTTGAGCTTTTAACAGCTGTCTGCTGTAAAAAGACACTGATGAGAATGGTTAAGAGTGAACCAAGTTTTGGCCTGAAAAAAGAGGCTACACGGATCAGGTTGTGCTTGAACACAACTAGTTCTGCCACAGTTCTGATTTTTTTTGTAACAAAGTGAATGATTGTAGCATTGTGACTTTTTTCAAGAGAAAGATCTTGTGCAGGACACGTTTACCGTCACAGGTCTGTGGTCCCTTCTCTGTCTCTGAACTTGGCAAGGTGCTTCCCCCAACAATTACAACCAGATGCAAAGTGTAGGTCAAGAGGGGCCATTCCCTTTTATTAAAGGGTTTATTAAAAATAATACGGGGGGAGGGGGAGAATCATACTTCATCATTCTTTTTGCGGCAATTTCTTCTTTGGCAGCGCATGCAGCCGTAGCAGGTGCTGACATTCCTTCTCCACTTCCCTCTATTCCAACCCTCTTTCCCTCTCTCCTCAGTCTATCCTCACACTCACTCCCTCTCTTCCCTCTTATTGTTCCCTTTTTAATTGCAGATATAAAAATGGCCAAATGCTGCCCCTTTGATGGGGAAGGACATTCCTGGAATCTCTCAGATGTCTGTGCTGCTTTGCGGTAACCCAACTCTGGTTGAAAGCATTTTCCTGGGAAAAAGAGGCGGCTCGCAATCGACGGGGCACAGGGACACCTGCAGCTCTGGCGCAGCGGCGACTACAGATCAGCCCTGGACGTGACTCAACACCGAACCAAACACACAAATACACACACACACACACTCTGACACTTGCATTCACACAGAAAAAAGTACTCCAGCACTCGCCTATGCTTGCACACACGTACGGTACATTCCACTCTGCAACTTCCCCCACCTTTCCAACTGCCTCTCCGGTTCATTCAGTGATGTCCACGCTGATGAGTATATTACGGTGAAAATGAGGACAGCTGCTCCCATAAACCCTGTCATCAATTTGTCTCAGTCATTAAAATTGTCTGTAATTGGCCTAATTGTGGTCAATCATGCTTGCCAATGGTGCAGAAAAGTGTAGGGTATCTTTTTACAAGAAGAGTGGATGATGAAGTTGGAGCGGGCCGCTCTGCTTCGGAACAATGATTGCTAAGTATAAGCTTTGTCTAATCCTCACCGCAAATCACCTATTTGATCAAAAGGAGAACAAATGATGCACTAACGGCAGACAGGTTGAAACAGTATGAGGCCGTCTTTCCGAATGTCAACTCCAACTTGTTTTATTTTTCCTCCACAATCCAACTGCCGAGCTCTGCTTAAAGTCAATATATCATTTGATCAGTCGCAGCACCTCATGACAGGAGCTGAGCCGCCGCAGGATTCCATTCTTAGACCTACACGGCGAGGGCTGCTGAGACAAAACCCTTTCAGGTACTGTGAAACTAAATTCCTCCAGCGGGGGCCATCGACTGTCACTCTCGACCGTGGGATGATTGACTCCAAGAATACTTTCTACTCTTCAAACATCGCATTTCTTATGCACACAAACACGGACACATTGAGCGTGAGGAGAATGTGACAGGCTGCCGTGAGTGACAGCTAAGCATATGCTGAAGAGCTCGGAGGAGGGAGTTTGGCGGACGGTGTGAGTTTTTTAGGGAGGTGTGCTGGGGCAGCTCAGGTCGGCCGGGACACATGGCTGCGCTGGGAGGAATTTGTATTAAATTCATCTCCCCCCTCCTTCAAAATTGTTTCCAGCCCGTGGTCATCAAAACGCTGTCAAATCACCAGCTAGCTCTCAGTGTCTTCTCTCTCTCTCTCTCTTATCCCCCCTCCCCCACCCACCTCCCATCACACACACACAGACACACACAACCCTTCGTTCTCTCTCCACTTTGAGTTTTCGCTTACACAAACAGTCAGAGAAAGAAAGGGGGGGGGGTGTTAGGGCAGTCTGGCTGTCTGAGCTGCGGTGTGTGTGTGTTCAAGCATGTGCATTGCTGCCTGTATTGTTGTGTGTATGCATGTGCGTGTGTGCAGCCTTGTTCTCGAGCCATCAGGAAAGGTCTAACCTCTAAAATGTGGTGCTTGAAATAATTTCGGCGCAACTGAAAATATGTCTTGTGATTTCATGCATGCTTGGCAGCAGTAATCAATCTCTTTGAAGTGGTGGCCTGTCTCATTTGGAAACCAAATAAATGGCCAATTTCACTGAGTTGTTTGACATCAGGTTAACTGATTGTGGAAAATAGGACCATGATTTTAACTTTTTATGTCACAGCATATCATATCAAGTGCCTCTCTTTGTTTGCTGCGTAGTTATCTGAACTGTATTGGCCGGTAAGACCGCACCCAACGCTTAGAAACTATTGAATGGAAAAGGAAATCTTTCAAACCTTCAGCACATTTTAGCAAGTGAAGTTTTACGCCTTTATCGCCACCACCACCAACATATCTGACGTCGGGGGGAAGTTTCCTGGTCCTAGGTCATGGTTCTAGGTCCCAGCTGTGAGCGGTTTGATGGTTGGTTGATTTCAGACAGCAAAAACAACCTCTCCACTGCTTCTCAGGCCAAAGGTACAAGGCTGTGTGTGTCAATGGAAGGAGGGAGAAGGAGAGTGCTCCTATTCACCACTCTGGGATGTGGAGATGCTGCGTGGGGTTACTCGGGGCGACGGGCCACGCCTGACTGGGGGGCCCAGTCGAGAGGGTGGAGGTCAATTAGAAGCAAATGTCCTCCATCATGATCGTTCCATTGTAGTACGCCCCTCTCATGTTTTGTTGTGGGCGGGAGGACTTGATCTGACCCTGGCCGTATCACTCTCACACCGTATCACTCTCAATAACCATCATCCATCAGAAAAAGGCCTTAAAGTTGGGGAAACCATTTTTTAAAAGCATCTTATGTCTCATTGCTTTCACAGAGTTCCTCTAGCCTCAGTAATTCAATCCCATTGTTGATGCTGCGTTAGACGGAGTCCAGCTCAACCACGCCCCCCCCCCCCACCCCCCCCCCCCCCCCCTTAAAGGTATGAAGACGGCTTGCATTGGCCCTCTTATGGCTGTCAAAATTGAAACCACTTTCATAAATGGGCAGACATTAAGATGTGATTTTTCATAGTTTTCCTTCAAAGCTGTGGAAACATCCGGCATTACTGTAAACAGTAGAGTCCAGCGTGGGATGAAATCATTTCTGGGAGGTGGACGAGTCAATACAGACATCTCCTTTTCATCCATCTCCTTTTCATCCATCTCCTTTTCATCCATCTCCTTTTATCATTCTAAAGCTCTCAGCACCAAGAGACCACATCTCCTTCACACTTGGACACAATTATGCTCATAAAACTGTCTCTTCGGAAGGCAGTTACTTACGCACACACACACACACACCGCACACGCCTCAAAGCAAAGATTATCTACTCCAGATTTGGACTTTTTTAGTCCCTGGACAGTTGTCAACAAACATACAGTATGTTTCTCTGACCCCTCGTGGTTTAGGATACAACTTCAACCATTGATGAAACACACAATCAGACATCTCTGGAGAACTGATGTTTTTGGCATGACTCTCTCAAAGCAGTGGGATGTGAGAGGTAAGTAGTACATCCTGCAGTGACACAGTTGCGATGCTCCTGTAGGAAAATACTTCAAAGATTTCAGGGTAGAGCGAATGACAGGTACACGGAGATAGCCGGCGTGTTCAGGAGAGACAAAAAGGGGGGAAGGGGAAAAAAGACTTCAGCAAAAAGGTGAAACAATGTAGAAATGATGTTGGCAAGGGATATGAGAATTATGAAACGGAAATATATATTGTGAAAGAAAGGAAAACTGCTGTCAAAGAAGCAGGAATGATGGGATAGATGAAGAGACACAAGAGAGGTTTGTTGGGGGAAAAAAGAGATGCCGATAGAGTGAAGGAGTCTGTCCGTATACGGTGGATTAAAACCACATGTGTCTGCCTGAGGTGAGGACACCGCAACGCTGCACACACATGCGAGGAAGAATGCCGTCACTTCACCCACCAGGGGCACCGCACGCCAGAATTCATTTCTCCTGCCAACTTTCTGCCGCTCCCCAAAAAAACTTTCAACGCGTCACCTCCACTGCGTCTTTCATCTCTTTCGTCTCGCAAAGCAAATAAATAAATGCACTCGTTTGTTCTCAGGTCATCTTCCCTCTTACTCGGCCTACTAACAGAACAATACTTTGGTGAGCGTTGCCATGACAAGAAGCTCGCTGAAGAAACCTATGCAATCAGAGAAGTCATGGGAAGAGGGCAGCGGGGGAAACCGGATTCCCGGGACGCACTGGAGGGCCTGGTACTACGAAGTATGTCTACCATGCGCGGGATGTTTTTTGCTCCCGATTTTTGTATCGCTTTGATGATATGTTCTTCGTCTCCCTACTCTCGCCTGAAAATACATTTGTCAAAATTATTCTTTCGAACAACTGACAGATTTCCGGGTTCAAGAGATTTTTGCATTTAAATACACTGAGCATAACTTATATCCTGATTACCTCCACATATTAGCATGCATGTTGATAAATGATGTCAGATTACAGTAAACGTCTGAGATACCCCCGACATTATGCATATCGTCTTCAGTAAAACGTATTTAGGACAGTTGGAAGTGCGAGAGGGAGGGAGAGATGAGGAGTAGCTGGGAGAAAAGGGGGCGAGACGGCCATGCTATGGGAAAGTGTTTTGGGGAAACCAAATTAAGGGGAAGAAAGGCCGGACACAAAGGCCTTTGAAAGCGGCAGACAGTTCCCTTGACATGTGCCTTAAAAGAGATGCTGCCGCCGATGCCAAGAAGGGGGGAAAGGACAGAGGAGAGAGAGAGAGAGAATGAGGGAGGGAGGGAAGGAAGGAGAGATCAAGGGAAAGATGGACTAAAAGTAAAAGGGCGATGCAAAGAGTGAGGGCAAGGAGGAAGACAAAACTTCAAGAAGGAAGGGAAGAGCGGAAGAAAGCGGTTGAGTTCATGATAGGTGTAATGAGTACGAATAAAGGCAGCAGTGCAGGTCTGTGGAGCAGACCAATTCAAAACACTCTTCAAAGGTATGCACTCTGTGAGCGTGTCTGTGTACATGTATACTGGTGCTATATATTGTGTGCGTGTGTGAGAATACTCAAAAGAGATGGATTCCGAGTGTGCAATTGTGCACATGAATGTGTGTGGGGGAGAGACATTAGAGGGAGGAAACAGCCTGAATTTTAAATGGCACGTATCCCCAATGTTCTAATCCATTCCTCAAGGTCTCTCTATTTTGCAGCGTATGGAGATCACTGCTGCACATGTTTTACATAAATGGCAATGTGCACCGATGAGATTTCTCTTGTGTGCAATATTGTAGCTGCCTCTGGTTTTATCAGCTGGTGGTTGAATGTAACAATTAGTTTTTACGTTTTGATGAAACGATCCTTAGTAAGTGACATTAAATGTCCTTTAAGAGATAAAGATTTTTATTTAGTTCAACTTTTGTTACAGTTCAGTTTTGGCCAGATGTTTGTCAGTGCTCATGGAAATACATATATCATTTTTGGTTTCCGCATATCCCGTCTTAGATCTGTTTAAACTCGCTTTGCCAGACCCTCCTCCAAAGTGCGCTGAAGGGGGGGTCTGGCTACTCCACATAGCATTTGGGGATGGGAGGAAAACGTGCTCTGGTTTATTGGCATTTCTTTAAACCAATCAGAATCGTCATGGGCGGTGCTAAACTCCGCACGGAGCCGCTGCAAAATAGTCGTGCAAGAGAAAACTCTGATTGGACAGTCTAGCTAGCTGTCTCAATCTACCATGCAGAGATCTGAGGAGCAGTCAACAATAGTCCTCATAAATCCACCGAATTTAAAATTGGAGGAAATGGAAAATACATGCATCCGGCGGAATTTCCTGCAGCACCCGAGCAATCCTGGAAGTGGAACGCGAAGGATATAGACTAAGATCTGTTTGATGCTAACTGACACAGTGAGTGAAAATACGCGTCTTAATAAAAAATATAGCTCGCTTGACATCGTGTAGTTTGGGAATCTGTGGAACTGAAATAATCAGCAAACAACAAACACCCACTTTTTGTGGCACTGCCTGCTGCCGATGTCAACAGCAAAATAGCAACATGCTTTTTCTCATTCAGATCCAGTCGCTTTGATACAGGTCGGCCCCTCTATTTTTCTGTCTCTCCCTCTCGGCTTCAGCTATTGTGTGCCCCTCAGAATTCACACTAGACTCTCTTACTCTTCCTCACTCACGCGCACATATTATTCCTTCCTTGGGGCTGTCTGACTCCAGCATGAAATCAATTTCGGAGCCTGCACCCTCCCACCACCCTTCTTCAGCGCCCATTTTCTCTCACCATGAAGCGAGACCGTTGCTGTGCCAGCCTGCGTCCCCCCCCCCCCCCCCCCCCCTCCCAACTTAATGCCCCCATCCCTGTCCCAGAATCCTTCAGAACTGTGCCCTCGTGGCGCCCGCCGTCGTCATCCTGTCTCCCTGTCATTCCTTGCCATCACCCACTGTTCAAAATATCTCTATCTTTGTGCCGTATATCCCAAGTTTGGTCTGTACAAATGAGTAATATAAATGCATATTTGAAATATATTTTTAAATAAATGAAAATGTAACTCACACAGATAGCTGAGACCACACATGTTTCATTGTCACCCTGAGCATGCTGTTTTACTACCTGTATGTGTGGAGTACCTTTATAAATTCAAAGACTTGTATATAATAAAAAAAAGCTTGCCTTTGATCATCAAAATGCACGAGCAAAGCTAAATGGGAACCCATTAAAACTCCACATAAAAAAAAAGTGAAGCTTAACAATAGCTTGGCAACATGAAAGCAGCATGAAAAGCTTTGGAATCCCAAAATTGGTATGAAGTGACAAATAGTGAGCAAGTTAAAAGAGGGATGGACATACAGAGGTGCGGCGGCACGGCTTTTATCACTGTTATTCGCACACCGCTCCTTCCTAATCCGCACTGACAGAGTTTTCATCATCTGAGGAGGTGGGGGACGATGGAGGACTGGAGGGAATCGCTAGAGGCGGGGGACTTTCCTCCACTCTCTCTCTCTCTCTCCCCAGTGGCGGTGCACCCCGAGCGGCCGCTGCCGGGGCCACCAAGGCCCCCTTTGTGCCAGTTATCACCAAGTGGTGAGTGATGGCGCCGCGGCCTCCCGCTCTCAGGAAAGAGAACGGGGTTAGGAGGGGATGGGGGGAGGAGGTGAAGAGGAGGAGGTGCACAAGAGGAGTAGATTGGAATGTTCCCAGAAGAAGACAGAAAGAGAGGAAAAGAAAGGAAAGAAAAAGAAAGAGGCTGTTTGAAGGGGATGGCAGTTGTATCATCTGTGTGTGTCTCACAGGTGCACCACACGAGGAATGTGCTTTGCTGTGATGACTCAATAGCGCTTGAACCATCAATGAAATGGCAAAAGGAAAAAAAACTTTCCAAACGGTGTGGGAATGGTCAGGATTTCACTCGTTGTCTTTCTAGTTCATCTCATAACCTTGTTTTATTTGACAGGGTCCAATTTAACAAGCTGATGTCATCCGAGCACTAACTAGGCTCGCTGCGTGTTTCCTGCTATGATTTCATGTCTTGACTCAATTACGCTCGCTGAGACGCGGTCGCCGAGCACTGAGTGACGGACAAACGTCTAGACAATGAGCAGACGTTGAGACACATCCGAGTCGCTGCAGATCTTGGGAAATGCCCAGACGGGGGAAAAGGGTCAAAGGTCGGTTTATCCCCCCACCACCGCTCCTCTCTCTCCTGTCCTCTCCCAGCCTTCTCCCACGCTCCCGAAAATCACTAACACACCTGTGTCCTCACTAGCACCCAGGTCCCTTTTCACCCCTGTCTCTGTCACACACACACACACATAAGCATGCATACACACAGATACCAGTGTCACAGACATCTCCCTCCCTCTCACACACACAAGCATTCCCTTCCCCAGCTGCCTGTGCACCTGGGCTGGCAGCTGTCATCGCCGTGGTAACTGGCATACAGCTGGCTGTGTCACTATCACTTGGCTCATCTGCCTCTGAAAGAGAGAGAGTGAGAGACAGAGAGAGAGGGAGAGAAGTGGGCAGAAAAGGGGAAGAAAGATTGAAAAGGCAGAGTGAAAAGAGAGCGAAGGTGTTTGAGTGAGATAAAGGAGGGGAGAAAGAAAGGACAAATGGATTCTTACGCTAGAGAGACAGAGAATATGAAAGTGAGAGACACAAATGTTAACAGAGTAAACAAAACAATCGATACTTTGTTGCCAAAATGTTGTCACGCGTTCTACAAGAACTTTTTTGTACTCAAATCGCTCTACGCTGAAACCATTTAAATTAAGTTTAATAATGTCCAGTCAACTGACTGGACATGATTTGGAAAGGCACACACACCTGTCCATATCCGGCCTTGCAGCCGACAGTTCATATCGGAAACAAAAACCAAAAGCCACGCCATGAGGTCAAAAGAACGGAGAGATTGTGTCAAGGCGCTGATCAGGGGGAAGCTACAAAGCATTTCTGCTGCATTGAAGGTTCCCAGGAACACAGTGGCCTCCATAAATCTTAAACGGAAGAAGTTTGGAACAACCAGGACTCTTCCTCAAGCTGGCTGCCCGGCCGAAAAGCAATCGGGGGAGAGGAGCCTCTAAAGAAGGGTTTCCAGAGATCCTGTGTTGAGGTGGGAGAAACTGCAGAGAAGAATTGCAGAAAATCCCCAAATCCAGGTGTGCAGAAATTGTCGTGTCATACCCAAGAAGACTTGAGGTTGCTGCCAAAGGTGCTTCAACTAAGTACTGAGTTAAAGATCTAAATACTGATATTTCAGTGCTTCCTTTTTAATAAACTTGCACAAAAAAAATCTAAAATCCTTTTTTTTTGCTTTGTAATTATGGAGTATGTTGAGTGTTGAGTGATGAGGGAAATTTGTATTAAAATAATTTTAGCATAGGGCTTCAACAAAGTGTGGAAAATGAAGGGTACTATCAATCACTTACTGCAAGGTTGTCTGCGTTGGCTTATTACCAGCTGTTATACTGTTCTGTCTGCCTTCTTACTCCAGTCTGCTTAATAGACCGGTAACAATTTAAAGGAAAAATCAAAAATAAATCGGTGAAATAACACAACTAAAGCAGATGCTTCCATTCAAGGCAGAGAGGGTCACTTAATATTTCAGTATGAAAATGATGGAAAACATATGCTATGGCCTTCAGTCACCGTCTAAACCCAGTTGGAACACCTACAGTACCATGTGGTAGACTGCACAGTAGTGTTGGAGAATCTATGCAAAGGCGCAGTGTAGCTGTTTTTATAGTGCTTAATAGATGACACTCAAAGTTTAGCAGCTATGCTAGCTAGTTGACCCTGTGGTGAATGAGCACACCAACTGTGCATGTGTATTACGTTGTGTTACATGGTATTTGCTCGCCTCGACTCTACTCGACTTTTTTGTTTTTCCATTATGAAAAAAAGCACCTGGTACCTGCCAAATGGTACTCTTTTTTTTAGTATCCCCTCCGTCGAGTTTCCAAGCGAGCTGAGGCGTTACCAAAAGGTGACGTGAAAACCTGCAGACTAGTGATTGGTCGGAGAGTATCGTCACTAATCACTGCGTCATCATTGCTAGCGTTGTTTTTTGTTTTGCTACCTCCAGCTTCTTTTGAAACAAAATTTGTCTCCTGGCTGTGGCAACAGCCACATGCCGAGAACCAAACACAACACACCTTCGATGTTCTCTGTGTGTGTGTGTGTGTGTGTGTGTGTGTGTGTGTGTGTGTGTGTGTGTGTGTGTGTGTGTGTGTGTGTGTGTGTGTGTGTGTGTGTGTGTGTGTGTGTGTGTGTCACGTTAGGTCATAGCAGTTTCCTGCGGCGTCGCTATGACGACCAGCCATGTTACTATGTTGGTGCCCCTTACTGGACTGGAGTGCAAATACCCACATATTAAAAAAACACCCTTAAAGCTACATTGTGTAAGAATTTCTCCCATCTAGCGGTGAAATTGTATATGACAACCAACTGAATGTTACTTTCTAGCCCCCCCCCCCCCCAATCCGATCGCGTTTTTAACTCCTACGGTGGCCATATTATTCCAAGAAGTACGACTTCGTCCGTGAGTGTTCCTTCCAGTGTAATGATAGTTTTCCTTTTTCCTTATTTTGGTACCCTTTCATTGCTAACATCAGCTATCAGGTTCCCAAACAAATACAAGCTAATGTTTAGTAAAGTATCAGCGTGATCCTCCATCTTCAACAGGCTTTCAAATCTGCCGGCAGATCTCCCCCCTGGCATTCGTCACGGTGCCACTGAAAGCGCAAAAGGCGGAGGTATGTCCCTCTTTGGCTAATGTATTTTAAAGATGGAGGCGCAACATGGCGGTATGTATTCTGAACAATTCTAAATAGCAGATTCTACACTCACGAGAATACTTTGATTAGTTGGTGGAAGTAATTACACATGAATGAGCACATATTTGTGAAAGAACAAAGGTTTTTTTGCTAAGAATCAACTCAAAACATTACACAATGGAGCTTTAATGGCTTATGTAGGTTTCACCTTTAACTCTCGTGTTGTCTTCCAGTCGACCATACCACTAAAAAAATGTTTTAAGTATAATTATTTTTCTGCGCTTTTTTTTCCCACTACCACCGGATTCACCTCTAACATCAACTTATTATCACTAGTTTTACACTTATTTTTGGAATACATAATCAATCAACCTCATTTATATGAAATTATACCTAATTTTGTTAGTTTAAAATATCTGAAATTATGAATTATTTTGACAAATAGTTACAATTTAGTGGATAATCACAGACTGTCAAAGTTTAGTCAGGATACTGTTCAGAAACCATTTCATTGCTTTTTCAAATGTTATAAAAAACACCCAAAATTCATCATTTCATTTTTTTGACATCAGATCTCAAATATCTTGGTTGAAATGTTTCTGGAGCTGTTATGGCGTGATTTTCCTTTTTTAACAAGTCTATAGTGTTTGTTTGGGTTGATGAATTCGGTCACCACCTGTCAAATGCTTGGTCGACATTTATCATTTATTATTAAAACTACCCAAAAAAAAAAAAACACATCACCACCCAGAAATAAACTCCAGACTATTATTTCAAACTATTCCGCAGTGTTAGAAAAAAAATAAGCCTCGTTGTCTCCTTTTTAAAAGGTCAGGATCGGGGGTGTAGCAAAACAAGACCCCCTGCATGGGCGGCTTTAATTACAGCTGAGGAAGTGGCACAGCTTAACGTGAACCACCCTGCTTGGCTGTTACATCCCATGACTCTGAATGAAAGCAGAAACGCAAGTTTAATATCTTTTAATGTGCCTGTGTGTGAGAGAGTCACACGCTAGCAGTGTGTAGCAAAGCCACGGTGCAGGATATGGGCAGGCACGTCTGCACTGCCTGTTGAGCAGAGGGGACATCAAAAGGTGGGTTTTAACCTCCCCCACACGCACACACACACACACACACACACACACATACACACACACACACACACACCACATTGCCACCCCCTCACTATAAATCCCACCCCAAAAGAAGCCATTTATGGGACAAGAAGAGCCAATTTATGGGCCCCCAGAAAATGAAGGCAATTCAGAGGTGTAGGATGAAAGATGACGAGGTCTTTCTCGGGGCTAGCTCTGGATTTCTTAACAACTTTCTCTTCTGTAGCATGGACCAGTTCAGCACAAAAATGAGAGATTTCATTTCCTCTCCAAAGCTTTCCTCGCACAATTAGTCAGCTGCATAGGCACAAATGAAACCTGCAAAGATTTGATAATTGTTCTGGTGTATTTTGCAGCATGTTTAGAAATGACTTCAGATATCACATTTCATCTTGCGGCTGCTGAAGCAAAGATGTGTGTCTGCGTGGATGACACCTCCTGTTCCCTAGAGGTAACAACATGATTTCAGTTGAATACATACATAAAGACAATGGGATTAGCAGAATTCTGGACACACACACACACACACACACACAAAAGATGTGGACTGGATCATGTCTGCCTCAGAGTTACTCAGGTGTGGTGAGATTGCTGGAATACTGACACGAGACGTTTGGGGAAAGGCATGCCCCAACCACTCAAGCAAACACAACAGCTCTCTGGCCGTGTGTGTGTGTGTGTGTGTGTGTGTGTGTGTGTGTCTGTGTGTGTGTGTGTGTGTGTGTGTGTGTGTTGGATGTAACAGCACATCAGTCAGAGAACCATTTTATCTGTCTCTAGGCATACACAAAAAAACACTTTTTTATTCAACAACTAAACCAACTTCCCCGATCTACACACACACACACACACACACACACCAAAGTAGTGCATCTCTTTAAGGTTGCCCAACAATGAGTCAGCTACCTACATCATGCCTGGAAACAACTTCTGAACGAATCCCTGTTCGCTCCTCTCCCCCTACTCTCTCTCTCTATATTTAATAGTCTGTAATAGTTACCAAGTATCATTAAGGCCAACCTCTGTGGCTTCTAACAGCGCTGTAGGCAAACCAAGTGTTTGTTGTCAGCTTTTTATTGGCTTCCAGGGAGGAGGGTTGTTGTTGTTCAGTCTAATCTTTGCACGCCAATAACAGGTTTCAATAAAAGCAGCTGCTTTCTTATGGTAGTTAAGCCGCTCTCCTCACTTCCTCCGCCCTTTTGCAAGTGTGGTGGGTGGACTAAAGTGAAAGCTACCTGTAGAGAAGACTGGAAGTGTCTCCTTTTGTCCTAACATATCTACAGTACTTATGTTTCCCTTCAACTATCTCTCTCTCTCTCTCTCTCTCTCTCTCTCTCTCTTGCAAAAATCACTTTTCTCTCAGAAGTATTTTTATTATTATTTTATTTTTATCTTTCTCTGTTCTCATCTCTGTCGCTTCCTAAATCAGGTTGCTGTGGTTTTAACTGGTTAGTCGAATGCTAGCTGGTTTAGCTTGACCACACTGCCCCCTTTAGGGAACAACCTGCTGTTGCAAATCAACAAAGCTAGAGCGGCAAAGAGGCAGAGGTTCCTAAAGACTGGCGGACACATGGGCCCTAAAACCATTCATTAAAAATGATTTGGCTCCTTTCAGTTGCTTATCCCACAAATCAGCATACTGGAGGTGATCCAACAATAATCAGTGAACTAATACGTCCCTAATATTTTGTGGCCAATTAGTCACTGTTCCCACCTATCTGCATTCAGAAGTCTTCATCACATCAGACCAGAGATGGGGGAGTTTGAGACTCAAACTTGAGTCGCGCTTAAATCGCATACACAGTGACTTCAGACTAGGGCTAGGCAGTGTATTGATATTATATTGATATATGAGACTAGATATCGTCTTAGATTTTGGATATCGTATAAGCGTTGTCTTTGCCTGCTTTTAAAGGCTGCATTACAGTAAAGTGATGTAATTTTCGGAACTTACCGGACTTACTAGCTGTTCTATTATTTGCCATAGTATTACTGATTATTTATCTAAAATCTCATTGTGAAAATATGTTGTTGCAGCACCAATTGTCAACCCTACAATATCGTCGTAATATCGACATTGATGTATTTGGTCAAAAATATTGTGATATTTGATTTTCTCCATATCGCCCAGCCCTACTTCTGACTTGACTTGAGACTCATCCTCAAAAAACTTCAGACTTGATTCTGACTCGAGATGCGTGACTCGTAAACAAACTTTAATTTCAGGAAACAGTCTGATGAACTGAATGTTATTCCCCTTCCTGCGTAATCTATAACCTACCTACGTAACACGTAATACGCAATGTAACAGCTGAGAGAGGACAACAAACATGTCGACCGCACCGGCAGCTGCTGTGCCTTCATCAGAAGCTTTGGCTTCAAACACTTCATACAACGGGTGCCTTGGTGGCTTACCTGGTGGAGCTCGCGCCCATGTACAGAGGCTTAGTCCTCGACGCAGCAGCCGTGGGTTCGGTTCCGACCTGTGGCCCTTTGCTGCGTGTCTCCTCTTTCATATCTAGGCTGTCCTGTCAAAAATAAAGGCCTAAAATGCCACCAAAAAAAACCAAAAGAAGCGCTAAATGCAAAATATGTGGTTTCAAGCTAAAGGATTCTGGCTCAACCACATCTCATTTTGCCATGAAGAAAAGTGTCAAAGGTCCCATTTCATGCTCATTTTAAAGTCCATACTTTGCAACTAGTACTGCACCGTTTCTGAATACGAGCTGTGTGCATTTCTCTGTGGAGCATTTTGATACTTTCACAGTATTTATATCAATATGGGAGCTTTTTAAAGAAAGAAAAAGCAGTCAGGAGACCAAATAAATTGAGAAAAAAGGGGGCATTCACTCAATCTGAAGTGGTGTTTGATTGAACACAAGA
This sequence comes from Gymnocephalus cernua, assembly GCA_023631565.1. Taxonomy (NCBI): domain Eukaryota; kingdom Metazoa; phylum Chordata; class Actinopteri; order Perciformes; family Percidae; genus Gymnocephalus; species Gymnocephalus cernua. The sequence continues at coordinate 15,137,436 of CM042443.1, forward strand.
AGTACATTGGGAAACACTTGAAGATAGAGCGTAAACAATGTGATTGATAGTAAACGGTCATGTAAATATAATACAGCAGTAACTACAAATGTGGGTAGTTACAACATCTTCCAGTAACTCTCAGGAAGAAAAAGACACAGATGAGTTATATCTATAATTTTTTTTTTCTAAAAATGTTTTTTTATTTTTTCAGTCCTCTGGTTATGTAACTTGCTCCTAAGAGTTATGGACAAATGTAAACTATGTTTGTGCTTTGACATCCCAAAGTAAAGTAAATGTAAATCAGTAATGTATGTGAAATAACAAAGTCTTCTCTATAGTATGAGTTTTCTCAAAATAAATCTTTATCTTTCATATAAAACGACGGACGCGACACAGATTGAAAGTTCGAGTTTAAGTGAAACTCTCCTGTATTGCTTTCTTCTGTAAGATCTCTCATTTTTCTTGGCAGTGAAGTGTGATTTGCCACCACATTCCACAGTTAAAAGGTATAGGAGAAAGAGTCCCTATGTGGCCAAAAGAGTTCCTGTCTCTCATGTAAAATTAAAAATCACTCAGACAAACATTATTGAGCCTCTAGTGGAGCATGAACGTTCCATGATGTCTGGCTGACCCTGACACAGGTTCATGTTTCCTCTCTTGGTTTCTCAAGGGTTTTGATTCTTTTTCTTTTTTCCTCCTCCCATCAATCATCCCTTGTTTTCTAACAGTCTAATCGTTATTTCAACATGCAGAGGTGGCATACAAGTACCGAGTCCAGTATTTTCAGGTATGCTAGTGGCATGGGTCTATATGGATGGCAATGTCAGTCGGTCGGTTCCATCACTTTTGTCCAGACGATCTGTCTATCTATCTATCTATCTATCTATCTATCTATCTAATGACAAACATATGTACTTTGTCAGTTTTACACTCTCATACATTCCCATTCATTATGAGGTCAGTAGGCAGCCGTGTGGAACACTAAAACCTTTGTCTGTCCACGTCTACGCATTTGCTCGACTCGGTCCTGTTTTTGAAGCCTTAGTTTGAACCCTCTGCTATCAGCCCCCTGGGAGGTGAGTGACAGCTTTTATATGCCATAACACATGTAAATGATATGAATTACCATGACTCATCCAGAAATGACACATCACTTTCCAAAAATTAGCTTCAGAGTCGTCCCTCTGAGTCAGAAGCAACTTTTATTTTCCTTCAATCCAAACCGCTTTCTGACATAAACACAAGTTCCTTTCCATCATCTTTGGACCGTTAAGCTAATTAAGTAAAAGTCACATTCGACAGGTCCAAATGAATTCACCAAAGTCATCACAAATGTTATTTTCATGGACCGTTTCACTGGCATTTACTGGTCAGTCACATAGTCGACCAGTCCTGTCGTCGCAGCCCTGAGCGGTCTGATCCCTGAGTGACAATATGTTCTGGTCACGTGAAGTGTAGCAGGCGTAAAAGGTCTCTTGTTCTGCCAATTAACATTAACATAACATTGAACTAACATTCATGTCCCTTCCAAGAAAAACCTCAGATCGACCCGGTTCAAAATAGCAGCTTGTTGCCATTGTTGGAGCCATCTTTGCGAACAGCTGCGCCATGTTAATCCAGCACCCCATCACTTACAACACAGGCTGTGGGCTGTAGTTTGGCCTTTAGTTGTTATCATTTGTTTCTTTCACAAGCTGTTTAGCAGGCAGGATGATGGGATAAGTCTGTGTTTGAGGCTTCTGAAATGAAAACGTTCAGGCTTAAAACCTCTCTTTGTCTGTGTCATGTAACCAAATCATTGTGTATACTGTATGTAAAGTTTCCATGTTTGTTCATATCAACCTGGGGTGCAAAATACCCTTGGGGGGGGGGGCTTTAAGTATCTGTAGGTCATGAGGCAGTCAAGAAATAATACTGGCGCAAATGCAAGAAAGCAAAATGAGTCATCTGTTATGATCAAAATCCTAATTTCTAGTAAAATAACTCAAGAAAACATAATTAATCCTGCCTTCAGTGACTTTTTCCCCGGTCTAAGTGATGCAAAATATGTGTTTGAAAGACAAACAATGAGGTTCTGCCTATACTGGCAGGGGGCTTGGGTTTAAACAGAGCTGAGGGGGTTTCCTAAATCAAAGACGGTTGGGAACCAATGGTTTATATGACAGTATAATCATGGTCATATGGCTGTGACCTCCCAAAGGCATCCTGAGGTTATCCATGATTCACTGAGATAATGAGCCTCATCACTTAGGCTGTCACCCGCTCTCCTCCGAGGCCCGGGCTAATATTTGCAGCCAGCAATGCACTGAGGGGTTACATGAGCGGTAATCCCATGCAACGCTGACCAGTGTGATACATTACCGCAAGCAAATGAATGATTAGATATTGAAGTGCACTGTACCGCGTATGATCTGAAGCGGAAGAAGAGAATGAAATGGCTTTAGTGTCATAAGTGCCACTTCTCACGTATATATTTAAATACACCTTTTCCCTAAAGTGAATCTGGCCTTTCTTTTAAAGACTGTTTTGCTTAAGGGATCAACGAAAAGCTACAAAAACAAGAGGGATTTCATTCTGCACCACAAGACACCAGGCCTTGAATTCATCATCCTTCAACACTTAAAACACTTATGAAATGACAATCATTCATTTTTGGTACCTGAGTAATGACTGTCACGAAAAAACTAAACAAAAAGTATTGTCCATAACAATCGCATTGGACAAATCTAGAAAGTGGATGCACCCTGCCATATTTGAATTTTTACATAAGTAAACTTCACCCACTTGGCACAATTGTTGTGAAAAAATAAATGCTAGGTATGCTGACTGAGATTATGCAAGTTATATCAATGTGCACAAATTAATACAACAGATACTCTATCTACTATCTTTCAACCTTGGCGTGTAGACCACAAAGCTTTCAATAGCATTGGCAGGACAGCCGGCTCTCTTTGGTCGAGATCAGTTCTTCATCTGTATGTATTGCAGATGGCTCTTTGGTGCTGCCTTCATCATATTACCTTTTTCATCTTCCCTTTCCCCCTATTTCCTGAGTTCTCTCACAGTGTTGTTTAGAGGCAGTCGGGGCACAGTGCCACCTGTCCAGGTAGGTGAGCTCTGCAGGGACACAGTCTGCGGTAAGAGGGGTCGGAGCCGGCACAGCTGAACAGCAGAGGCTCCTGCTGAAGACCACAGTGTCGACCCCAAGGGCTGTAGGAAGGAAACAGGTGGTTGACTTCCTGCTCCATGCTGGAGCAGCCTATCCCGAGTCTACAAAATGAAAAATGAATTTGTATTTATTTTCAGCTGCATACGGCACAAAATGGCATGTGTCTTTCCCCACACCTGAACAGTGTTCACCTGCTGATTTCTCACCTCGTGAATGCAGCAGGACTGTTTAGGTTGGGAAACAGAGCAGGCTCACACACTAGGGAGGACCGTCGACACACACTGACACATGACTGACCCAGCGGACCCAGGTGCACCCTTAGAGTGCTTTCTGGTGGCCAAGTAGGGACAGATTTACTGCAAAACTTCTGGAGGGATTTAAGAGAAAGAAAGGTGACGACCAAACTGAAAGGTTTCTCTTTTATCTGAAGAATACAGCCTTTAAAAAAACATCTTGTAGACTATCATATGTCACAAAAACTCTCATGAAATTCCCTTATTTTAGAGATTAAGATCGGGCCACGTCAGGAGTCTAACAGAACACCAAAAAAATACAGAAACAGATCTATTCTACGCGGCTACATCTCTGTACCTGGTGAGCGATATAACTGTGAACCCTCTCCAGCATTCCCTCACATGTGAACTCTCGAGGAGTGAAAGGCTTCAACTGCAAAGACATACACATGAGCTTTTATTCAGCGCTACTGTACCTGAAATGTATACGGTCTATATGCATGTATATACAGTATAACTGCTTGTTCTCTGGTCACCACCTCTGTGCGAAGAATGGCTCTGACAGCCTCCCGTACATCAGTCTTGTTGGTCACATCTACAGTCCACACGTGGGGTTTGCCGATGAATTTCTCAACATAAGGGTGCTGGGAGGAGATCTGTGGTCCAAGGTTATTTATTGTCTTTAGATCTAAAAATCGGTGTATAATATTTATATTCAATTACATCTCTTAGTTTGAGCAGTTACCTACCTGTCTTGTGGTGGGCTTGCCTTTGTAGAAGTCATTGTTGTCTGATGAGTGTGGTGGGTCAAATCGTGGCTGAAGGAAGACACAGCCCAGTGCTATTGCCTCAATGGGAGCTGGACCCTCATAGGGGAACCCAAGACCTACAAAGACCTGAGAGGGAAGCAACAGAGGTGACGCGATCATGTCAAAATCTCAGTGATCATCAAAAGGTGCACTTAAAAGATTCAGATTCGCGGACTCCTATCTAACCTTGGCTCTCCGGAGAAGTCGTAGGAAGTGTTCCTGAGTCAGCAGGCCGTGGTTTCTGATGAAGCTGGGCAGATTAGAGGCGAGTCCTGGAGGCTGGTAGACTGTAGCGTGGGTCTCCAGCTCTTCACTGATCACCTCCACATACTCAGATTTGCCCTGGTATATACACATAATACAGAAACATACAGGCCAGAGCGTATCTTAAGATCAGCATGTACAGAAACACTAAAGATGTCTTTGTGAAATCTTCATTATCATGTCAACTTGTGTATTAGCTGACTTCTTGACATGTTTCTTGCTAACTCACAGACTTTTCACGTACATGTGCTTTAATCTTTTTGGTCATTATACCTGCCACATGTAGTCCTGTTTGCCGTAAACAACTGCTATCATGTCTTTCCTGTAGGTGTCTGGCTCCAGCTCTTCCTCCCTCGCCTCGTCCCTCGCTGTCTCCTCGCTCACAAAGCCCAGGAAGGAGTTATCAGGAGTATGAGCTGAACATGACAGATCCCAGAGCAGTTAAAGTTACTTTTGGACAGGCATTACTGACAACACAGGCCAGGAATATTAAAGGTGAGTAACAGTTGAGATAAAAAAATCTGTGAGTGAGGAAAAACACAAGGAAATGAGAACTGGACATATATGAGAGGTTAACATCTGGCTGTTTGGATAGCCAGCTGCCACCCTGCTGCCCTCCGACACACTGAAGAAGGTGTGAAAGATGAGTATTTACTTTACTAGGAATGTGCCAGCAAAGGTGTGTGTGTGTGTGTGTCATTCTCTCCGGTTTCAAGGTAATTGTTTATGAGACTTTTGCCAAATCACCCCTGATTCAGCAATACAACAGCACATCATTTCCCTGTCTCTTACATCTGTTTAGGCTCACCTATCAGATTAGGAGAGATATGCAACAGTACACTGATATGATCAAGATCATGCAGCATGCGGGGGTTTTGACAGAAAGCTGTGAAGGAATGAAGTTTTATTTCTTGGTTATTTCTGTTTACAGTTCTGCTTCGTCTGCTTGTCTGTTTAGTATCCTTCTATGGACTATCTTCCTCTTCCCCATTTCAAAACAGAAGCATAAACACACGCCCGCTATTTTCTCAAGCTTCTTTCTTTTCTTTCTACTTCCTGTGTCTTTGTTTCTCTCTTTCTGCCCCTTCCCCACCATCCGCTAACATCCATCCCTGTCTCCCCCTCAGCAGGACAAATAAACAGTGTTCCAGGCTGAGGCATGGAGAGTGGCTCTCGGCCCAGTGCAGCCAGCTTGTCTCCATCTCCCGGCAGGGTGGGAAAGATGACAGGGAGAGGTGTTGGAATGAAAGCTCTGTCTGGGCACCGAGTTTATTTAACCTCAGCTATTAATCCTCCCACTGTGTGAAGACGCTCAGAGGGGTGTATGTGAAGGATCAGTGCAGCAGCGAGATATAAATATGTCTGTAAATGTGTGTTGAGTTGGGTAATGCATTTCTGAATCAATATTCTGTACTGAGTTGCCATAATACAGTGTCACAGATGTGGTTTCACTCATGTCACGTTTGCATAATTACAGACGTCCCCCCCCCCCCCACACACACACACACACACACACACAAATACACCGACTTACGGAACATGGTCATGTACTGCAGAGGTTGCAGACCCCAGCTGCCCCACAGTGTTTTATATCCATGACTGCGCGCATAACTCCCCACGTTAAAGGCTGGTTCAGTGCCAAAAGAGTCCAGGATTCTGAAGCGACACCTAGAATGATTTTTTTTTTTTTAAATAATCGTTAATCACAAAATCTACCAATACATTAAAGGTCTTGATCCCAAAGGCCATTAAACACACTTATAGCTCATTACTATTTTTTTTTTTAAAACTGTTTCGATGTACAATAAAGATGCAATATTATTCAGAGAAGAGAGAAGTACTGATATACTAGAAACATAATTATGTATTTGGTGGTTATGTGGTCGTACTGGTAATGCAGGAAAGCCAGTCCCATGGCGCCTTGAAGATGAGCAAGACCATGGTAGTCGGTGTAAATGAGGTCATAGGTCAGAGGCCTCTGGATTGGACAACTGCCTCGGCCTGGCGCAGCACCTACCAGGCTGGACCAATCACAATAAGCACACATCACACCGCTAATCGCTCAGCATTATTCAGCAATGATCTTTTGCCTCTCACATCAGTGTAAAGTTATCATAGACCAGACAACTATGAATACAAACTGTCAATCCAGTTAACTACTAAAGTACGTCTGTTCATATATGTAATCAGTACATTCCAAATAAACATCATATTTTGTGTCAGATAAAAAAAAAGAATATGACAGTAGTGCAAACCTGTGGAGTTGTTGCTGTGAGGTGCTGAAGGTTAGGTTGTGGCCCAGGATTGTCAGACAGGCGCTGAGGTCGGCCCACTGGACCAGCTCCCCTAGAGGACCCCCTCTCTCCACCAGGGCCTCAAAACGCTGGCCAACACTTCCAGCCAGGGCCCCGGGATAAAGCAGCACCTAGAGGATGGGTGTTGGGTGTAATTCCAGACATTAACTTGAAAATCAGAAAATTAAACAGAAGGATGCTTGGCAGAGTTGTCTTGCTGGTTGTACCCTCATCTGGGTCGAGGCTGTCTTGTTGCTGCTCTGCCTGATCCTCAGAGCAGCCTGTATCCACCGTTTAGACATCCTTTCCACTCTGGACCAGATGAAGTTTACGGCAGCGCCACTGTTGTTGCTGATGACCCCATGCAGTGGGCTCAGAGTTGTACGTATCTCAGCCTGTGTACAATCATATTGTGAAACAGTAAGGTAGTGCAAAGCATGTACATCTGATAGACATGATAGTAGATGACGATTAGTAGAGTAGATCATGAGTTTAATCATTCTACTTTCATAGTACCGTGTTACTCAATGGAGTGAAAATGATGTGTTTGTACCTTCTCTGTGTAGGGGTGAGGTTTCTGGTGCCATGGCAGCGCAGAGTGGTTTCTTCCAAGACGAGGGGGACAAAAGTCCTCTATTTGGCTAAGGTATGTCAATATGGAGCAGGTGGTACCATCCACCCCATAAAAGGCATAACAGGGGTCTGACTGCCAACGGGTCCGCAGGAACTGCCAGAGAGACGGGTAATAATCAGGCAAAGTAACAAGACACAATATTGGTAATGTACAGTATAAATAAAAATGATATATACTGTACATTTGCTGATATATACATGCTATATTGTGATACCTATTATTTTAAAATGGTATATTCAGCTCATATACTGGGAATTAAATATCAAACAAAAACATTTTAGTCAAGGACCTACAGTACTTCAATACAACTATACCAGTGCACACACAGATTAAGTTCATGCTACCACATATATTTCCACTTTCTCACCTCCACTTTCTCCGCACACACCGGATACGCACGATCCATTGGCACCTCACACTTCATATTGGGCCCTATGGGTAAGATATTAGTTGTCACACCGCTTTTCTTTGTGGCCATTTGGAATGCATCATTATTCCACAATCCAGTAACAAAAAGCACATTGTGGAGTTGACTCAACGTGGGTAATGAAGAACAGTGGATAATAACTTTGATATACAACCTCTCGACTGAAACGTTCACAATGAATAGCAGCCATCGGCACGATGTAGAGTGCTGCCATGCGTGTAAGAGGCATTAGAGTACAGGCAGTGTGTTCTCAGAGGCCCTTTCCCGTAAGCCCCCCACCATCTCTAGCCAATGTCAATCAACTGAAATGAACACACACACTCACACGCACCTGACCCACCTGCCTCCTACTGAACAGACCCTTTTTACAATGCTAGCCCTTGCCTAAATACACAGTCTTTAACTATGTAAAACAAAGTAGTAAAAGAGAGAAAAAAAAGATAAGAAAACCTGTAGGCATAGCCGAGGTGTGAAAGCCTAAAAACAGTGATATGCTATATGAGCACAGCAAAGAAAGAAAAAAAAAGTGCTCCCTCTGCAAAAACAAGAGTATGAGTAGACAAGTTGGTGAAAGGACTCCTGGGTAATTCAGTCTTGCTTTATGGGTGTGAGGTAATGTGAGGAGGAGGAGGGTAAGGGGCGAATAGGCTGGTGCTGCTGGGGAAGTGTTTTTTTGTGTGCATGCGGGTGGCATGTGTACATGTGTGCATGTCGACAAGTGTGTACCCTCACATATGCACGGTATGGTGTCTGTGTGGCCCCAGTTTTATGGATTCCCTTTTTCTGGAAGGGAGGTAAGCATGTAGCCACTCATCCCCACTGCCCACACACACACACACACACACACACACACACAACCCCTTGCGTGCCAACCAGGGTGCGTAACCCGACTCTCACCTGACACCTCTCGGGAGGGTCGTAGTGTAGATGTAAACTTTTTTTCCTCCCCACGGCCAGTTGATCAGCACTGGCTCTGTGGGACTTGTTAAACTTCTATTCAAGGACTTCATCCCCCATAACCACCTGCACCCACTGCCCTTTAACCCCCCCTATTCACACCCTCCATTATCACAGCTTGTTAATTTCACTGTGTGGTTAACCTCTATTGAGGCTATGAACCGTGCATTTGGCTCGGAGTATCACACTACCACTGCAGTAAACCACAGACGAGCTTGCAATTATTGAAGCTGGCAACATGCAAGAAGGGGGGGGGGTGTATTTATTTGGTGTAGCCAGAACGTTATAGCATATTATAACTGGAACAAACCCCAAAATGTCTGTTTCAGCTTGGGCAATGAACTGCTTTTAGCAAAGTGCATCGTAAAATTAAAGCTAAGTTAGGCTAGATTTGCAAGTAATATCCCAATACACACACACACATCTCACTGTGGGGACCAAGTCAGACTAATCTAAACCCCATAGATCCTCCCTAGAGGATCTGCTCAACTCAAATTCTGTTTTGGGGTATGAACTTGGCCACCCACACGACATGACAAATCCAAACTAAAAAGTAAGATACAAAACTGTCTCCTAAACTCTCTATCCAGAGAAAAGTGGGCGCACAGACAGCAGATCACTTGCCTGTCTTATCCTTTCAGCTTCCTACATACCGTAAAGCAGTAATTCTCTATGAAACGTTTTCAGATTCAATCATTTAAATCATCATGATGTAACAAAAAATATGTATTTCTTTTTTTCAAAAGGCTTCATAGTTCAACAAATAATATTTTCCTTTTTTGAATCTACCATAACAGTTCAAAGATGTAGTTCTAATCTAACAAATCTATAACCTGTGTGTAGTCTGAGGTCATCATTTGGGGATGGTGTGCGAGACTGATGGGGATGGTGATGGTGCTGATGACGGCTGAGCTGGTCAAGCCTCTGAGACACTCTCTTCAGCTCCCTCTCCACCAAACGGGCTAAGCCTTGCTGGTCCTTTCTAAAGCTGGAAAACAAACCCACATGTAACCACACTGAATGAACAACAACAATAAGCTTTATTCTGTTTACTTGATTACCTCTGCAGCAACAGACTGATATCATCTCTGGTCAGCTGGGTGACATCTCTCTCTCTGCTCAGCCTCTGCACCTGAGTGCTCAAAGCCTCCAAGCGAAGAGCCAGCCTGCGAAAGCCGAGCCCACGCTGACCTGTGACATAAAGCATATACAACATGGCAGGTCATGTATGTACAGTATCATATGCTACCCTTTATCGTAATGTTTAAGTAGTAATACTGTGTATTATGTCATGGCAAATCTTGTTCGGTGTGTCATGAAACAGCAGGGTTATGTAATGCTATTTTCGTAACCTGATCTGCTGCAAACGAAGCAGCAATTATGGCTTTGTGTATATTCATGTTCCATGTAGGGGGTAATGGCATCTGGTCTTTTTTTACAGAAAGGGATTTTCTTGAAAGACTCAAACATTTCTGTCAACATTTCTGAGTACACAATATAGTGTAACTGGAGCACACAAACACACGCAGGCCTATACACTCATATACTGTATGCATATTTTTGTGATTGTTTCCACAGACACCTTCATGGCATAAGGTAGCCTCAAAACTCAACTCAAATTGCTAATCTCAAGCTAATCACACACAGCACATTTACATTGATTTTATTCAGGTGTTGTGCATTGCGGTGGTTCCCAACTTGTTTGGCTTGTGACCCCTTAAAATCAATGCGACATCTCTTTGCAACCTCTTGTCACACACTTGATGCAGAAATGAGTCGTAAGCAGTTCGGTTTTTCCAGTTTTTAGAGGCCTAAAAAGGTAAACATTTACAATATCTTCCAAGGAGAGACAAAATGACAATTTTAAATAAATAAAACATCAGTTTGTGTAACAGAAATATTTTTCATTCATATTTCTTTAATCAAATTTTAACCCTTAAGATTTATCTTGGAGCCACTTAGGGGGGGTTCTGACCCCCAGATTGGGAACCATTGCCTTAACCAATAAAGTGTATTCAAAGAAAAAGAATTCCAACATTCAGACCCACTGTCAAAAATTATATTTTGCTTTAAGGCCATAAAATGTGGGTCACAGTGTCAATATATGATACATTTTTCACAAACAATGTGAAATGAAAACTCTACAGTACCTCTTGTGTTTGCTCTAATAGGGTGTCTGGTGTAAAGTGTTTGACCTGAAGTAGTGGTGTTCACAGTTAAGCACTCTGTTAGCCACATAGCTGCCGGGCATTCTACTGTAGTTACCAGACATACTGTACCATAACTGTAAAAACAGTAAATGTGCCTTGTAAAAGCCTGCTGGAGGGGCTTACATAAGATATTTGAGATGTCAGATCAAGGATGTCTTCATTGAAACATCTCTATGAAAGTCCTCATGCAAGGAGGACTGTTAAAAGTGTGTGCTGGCTGTGAATGAGGAATATTGAGTGTTATATTGGGGTGCTGGTGATGTTAGGGTTGATTTGAGGTAGAGTAAGGATCTCCTTGGATAAAGAGCTTTAACCTGTAAAATCCACCAGACTGGTGATGTCACTCCATCTCTGTTTGCTCAGCTGACTTTCAGCATATCACTCCTTACAGGCCCAGGGGCCCTTTGGGCACAGACGCAATGAAAGATGAATGGGAGAGAAGAGGTGGGATCCTGTAACAACTTAATGCCAGTTGTGTGAGATAACTATATGAACAAATCATTTAAAAACTCGTAAAGGTGTGTATGTGCAGCTAATAAAATGATGTGTGTGGGTACGTGTGTGCAACCATTACTTGTCGTATAACGTAGCAGAACATATATTATAAGTTGTTTCTGCACATTGTCAGATCACATGGAGAGAGGAAATATGCAGTACAAAGCTTCTTATTATATGTGTTCATAACACAATGGTTTAATGAAATAGTAATAATCCACTTATATATAAACTTCCTCAGTGTCAGAGCCAACATCATTGCATACCATTCTGTTCAAGCCTTTTCTTAAAAAGAATAGTTATGTTGGTGAAACTTTATTTACGGATATCCTTTTATAACATCAAAACATTGAATATATAAGATTGAATATAACATCTAATGACTTGGTAAGATGGGTGATGTTTCGCAGAGACTGATCGAAACTGAACATTTGGTCAATTTGAGCTGGATTAACTGTGCACGCTGACCAACAGCTTCCCCCATGTGGTATATTTTCCAACACAATCATTGCTGGGTGGCTCTTTTATATACAACTTGTGGTGGGTCCCTCAAAGCACGGAGCAATTGTGGGTCTGTGGCTGAGATGCACCGGTGGTTTATATTGTCTGCCAAAAGCAATTTTCTTTGAATTTGAGAAGAAAAGGAACAGGATGTTTAGATAAAAAAAAGTCCTCTTATGTGATCACATTCTGAAATACATTGATCAGCCTTTCACAAGTAAAAAAGGGAGTTTGTTCTGTTTTAACCTTTGTGTGGTGTTCATATTTTTTGTTACACAGCCAATGTTCCTGGGTCTGGTGGACCCCACCACATTATTAGGCTTTTAAATCAATACAGCCATAACAAATTATGTAAAAATACTTAACAGATGTTTACTTTAGCTCAATTCCAAAAAAAATTCAGCATGAATGAACTGTAACAGATTATACTTTTTCATTTAATGAATCTAATTGAAAAAGAAAACATTACCAGAAACTATTCAAAAGATGCAAACACTCTTAAATGACTAAATCAAGATTCCTGACAAATACACCATTGACCATTAATTAGAGACCTCCTGAACCACTTAAAACACAGAATGGAGCTTGCTGAGTCTATTTCCAAAAAGCACAAAACATACTCTGGCGGAGATTGTTGACGTTTGTCTCTTCCTTGTAAACCAGGAAGAAAGCTTTTGTCCAAACAACCTTTTCTCCTACCCCCTTAAATGACGTGCTTTAGGGAAACAGCTTAGTCAGATAATTGAGTTGAACAGGGCCGCAAACCCACAACTGTCAGACACATGGGAGGACCCACCGCGACCTGTGTACAAAGCTTCATCTAACACTGGGAAGACAGTCAGGTCTTATCCCCTGGCGATTCCCCAATCAATGCTTAGTGTGAAGACATTGCATCTGAGGGAGATTATGTGATGTGTTTTAATGTGTTTATTTACGTTATTCATAATCAGTAGTGCATGAATGTTTTTACCTGGTATTAAAAAAAAAAAAAAGTTAAGGCTTCTGTTTTTTCTAACGAAAGTCTGTGTGTTACCTTGTTCCTCAGGTGACCTCCCAGCAGGTTCATCCCTGGTCATCTCAAGTGGCACAAAGAGGCTCTGCAGCAGCAGGGTGAACACAGAGAGGCACAGACAGAGCACCAGGCAACCACTAGAGGGCACAATACACAGAGAAGCCTCTTGAAATGCTACAGCGAACAGCATACAGTACCCAACCTCTTTTGTTTTGGATATTTTGTTATGTTATTGTAACTGTCAATGTTTAGCTTGTCGCAGAAGCTTCAACTGTCAAGCATTTATCAATAGACCTTTTTTCACGGCAGACATGTTGACATGTCATAGTAGGAAAAGCACAGGTGTATTCAAAACCATTAATGATGGCTGCATTCCACTTAGGAGAGGCCCTGGTATTGTGCATGCTGACTCACTGAAACAGCTCACTGGGATACTTGATGGAATTGAGCCATCGTTAAGGTTATCAATTTCAGCTGTGCTTTTCCTACTATGACAAGTCAAAATGTCTGCTGTGAAAAAGGTCCATTGCTTTTAGCCAAAAAATTTCAAGCATGTATATCCATTACTTTAATCTAACAATTTCAACCCTTTTCGATTACTTTTAGGTAACTGTTTCAACCATTTTAACCTATTTTAACTGTTTATGTTAGGCTACTTTTAGCTAACTAGCTCAACTGTTTTTTTTTATTAGTTTTAGCTATCTTACGTACTTCAACCATTTATCCATTTCTTTTACCTTAACTAAACTGTTTATCCGCATTACATTTATCTAATATTTATCTAATATCTATTTGAACAATTTATTCTTTACTTTTGGCTATCAACGTCAATTATTTCTCCATTATTTTTAGCTAACTATAGCTACATTTAACCTTTACTTTCCTGCTAGCTTGCTAACTAGTTTGGACTCAATTTCAGGTGTTACAGCTGACTCAATAGGCCTATGTGGGTATACATTTTTTATTCAAACTATAATTTCTATTTTCTCAAATGGTTTGGGCTACAATCTTTGTACATGCCCAGTATAATGCATAATATATGTTTTAATTAGCACAGACACAGCAGTATATGCAACAGAGTAAACAATTTCAGATATGTCACATTTATATTTTCTTAGTATGTCTAAATACATATAGGACATGACATAAAAGGCCACCTTTTAATATTTTGTGTCATAACCAACTAGTTAAATCTCCTTTTAACTTTATACATTTGATTTTTAAGAGTGGATTTGATGCAGTAAAAACATACAGCCTGACTTTGCCTTGAGTATGTGGAGAACTAAATAGTTCCATGACTTCACGTGAGGACCCTGGTGTGTCAAAACAAATATCGAAAGCGTGATCTGCCATTAAAGCATGTGTCTGCTTTCTGCTCACATGGGCTCCCAGCCTTGGGTTTAACTGGGGCAGAAAGAGCTGTCACTTCACGCTTTCTTTTATCAGGCCAGTAAACCCAACAACCCTTACCCAAAGAAACATGCTGTAGCACATGCACAAACAGTTCAGGCTCTCCTAGCAGGGTGCGAACTACGGAGGAGCTAGGGGGAGCTCTTTTTTTGGGGGGGGGGTGGTTCTCTAAATATATTAACAATGTGTCATTTTGATGTGCAATTTCAGTTTTGTGTAATGTGATCATCGTGGATTATTATGTGTAAAACTGCAAAAATATCATTCATGCATGATGGCGATTTAAATCTATAAGTCACTTCAATAAAGATAACTATATATGCTATTCTTGTCATGAGCATCAAGGGGTGGCGGCCCTGCAGTGCAAATTCAACTGTTGTTTAGTACTTAACTCAAAGATTCATAGAAAATGCAAATGTTAATCGGCGCGCAAAGTCCTTGAAATTAGGCCTGGCAATGGTATTTATTGTCTTAACTTAGTGTAGCCTAAGCAATATATATAGGCTTTCAATGTAGACATAGAAACAGGAAGGAGAAATGCCAGCAGGGAATAAATTAAAAACATTTTTTAAATCGATCAACCTAATTTTGATATGCTACATCTATACACCAAACCTATAACCTATAAGCATGTTATTTCAGAATGGCTTTTTTTTGTGGATTTGCTTTTCACCCTGACTCAAGGAGAGACTATACTCGCTCGTCTGCTACAGATCTACTCATGACAACATAGCCCAGCTAATTTCACTGGTCTACCGAGCTTGCAATGTTTCGGACTGTCTGCTCAACCTAATTGCATTTTAACATACTACATTTATACACCAAACCTACAGTAGGCCTAGCTAGGCTATGTGCAGAACATTGTATGTTGTTTCAGAAGTGAAAGAATGGCTTTTGTTGTGGATATGCTTTTCACCCTGACTCGAGGAGAGACGTCACTCGCTCTACAGATCCACTCATGACAACAAAGCCAGCTGATTCGCGCGACTGACTGACTGAGGATTCATGAGTCATGTCTCTAAAGACACGGGTGAAAGATCTGAGTGAGTCACGACTCAAACAGGTTTACTTGAAATCCATTCTGCAGTTAGCATCATTAAGCCATGGCAAAAAGAAAACAAGGCAGTTTAATTCATTTTGGTTTTACTAACAAATTGTGTAGCGATGACGTTAATAGCACGACCGATTCACCTGCTGCAAGCCCTGTTAGCACACCTCCCACCAGGGTGACAAGAAGAAATAATGTCCTCTCTGGCTGAAGATGGCGGTGGTAACAGCTCGTCAGAGGCCGGTCACGATCCTAACCCCTCTTGCTCCTCTCTCCCGTTAAACTGGAACAGCCAGGAGCGGAGAGACAGGAACAGCCCATATACATGGCTGTTTGTTAACCCTTGTGTCGTCTTTAACCCTTGAGAGAGATTATCTATTGATTGATGGAATAGCTGACGGTATAACGCCTTTGCATCTTGAGCAAAATCACACTTGGCCATTGGCTGCATCCTTTGGTTTTATTCAGAATAGATGCAAGTAACAGTTGCATGTTTTTCACTTCACCTTTTCACATTTTTATTTTTTTTTAAAGATTATTTTTGGGGCATTTGTAGGCCTTTACTGACAGGACAGCTGAATAAATGAAAGGGGAGAGAGAGAGGGGGAATGACATGCAGCAAAGGAGTCGAACCCGGGCCCACTGCGTCGAGGACTAAACCTCTATATATGCGCGCACGTTCTACCAACTGAGCTATCCGGGCGCCAACCTTTTCACCTTTGAATAGCAAAGTTCTTGTTTTCAGGCTGGAGACAATTCCAGGTTCAACTCCAAATACATTTTTGTTTGCAGAGTACTGTAAAGTTGAAGCTCAAACGGAACATGTTAGAGACTGTTTCCTCTGCAGGGAGATCACAAACTAAAACCTAAGTGCTGCTCCTCCAAAAGGCCTAAGGCAATACTGTAACTACAGTCTGCACACACTGCGGACACACAGCACTTTATTCAAATGCTAACACGCTTCTGGCAAAACGGCTGGAAGCTTGCGTCCCTTAAGCCTAATTGAACGGAGGAATTATGTTATTCTTCGGTAGCCTGAGGAACTTTTGTTAACTGTTGAATGAACAACTAACTGTTGTTCGTGTGAAATCTCAAAGACAGCCCGATGCTTTGTTTATAGACTATCTGTGGGTGGCTGTTTGCTGTATGACCTATCAATTCCTGACGATAAAGTATAACAGGGTAAATCCTGTATAGTGCATACACTTGTAGCTGTATCTTTGTAAGTCATTGTAAGTCACAGACCCCCCCACCCGGTGAAAAAGAAAAAAAGTGGGCTCTCCCAAAGGCCACGATATAGTTCGAACACTGTCTTTTATTGACTATAAAGCTCCAGATTCAGATCCAAACAAAGAGCTGTCAGAGCACTCATCACGACATCACGCGTCTTTGGTTGAGGACTATATACAGTATGGAAATGCATCAGAGCTGTAAATGTGCACAGGAGAAATCATGTTAAAACAGAATACTGGTTAGTTGGCCTGATATCTGTAGGTGATGTCACATACTAGGGTTCCAGCTCCACGTAAAAGGAAGATGTGATCATGAATATAATCGATTATGCTGTGCTTTGTCAATGAGCCTAACAGAGGTGCCACTCAGACCTATCAGCTGTAAAAATGAGAATGAAAATAGCCTTTTTTTGCTTTCAGCCAGCTAAAGCAAGTTAAGCAAAATGTCAGTGTACACTGCAGGGACAGGCATGGTTGAGGCGCACTGCATCAGTTACTTTCTTCTGTACATTGGTACTACTTCCTGGCCACTAATTAGCCACTGATCTAACAATGCTGAGCCTTACCTGCGTGGTCGCAGTGCAACATGCATGGCCCTCTGTTTACAGGATGTTGGATCTCACTGTCAAAATAAGGACATCGCATGGTAAGTTGCTCAGTAAAACATGTATAGTTAGAAAAACATATTTTAACTGTTGTAACACAATTACATTTTCCACTCCCATATTTGGGTTTAAGCACTAAAGGTCCCTTGTAGTTTCTTTATATAGCAAATTAATGGTCACACTTTCCACATGAATTGCATCAATAAAGTCTGAAGGCATAAATAGATTTCAAGTAATGCTGTCGCCAGCATGACTGGCCATTAAAGCCTTTTCAGCATGTGGTCTTTCTGTAAGTGTCTTAAACATGTTCATTAAAATGACAGAAATGCTAAAACTAAACAACACCAAACTGCTGTTGTGTGAAAATGTGAGACAGATACTGAGATGTCAGCAGCTCAGCGTACAAGACAAACCAGCACATGGACAACCACACACACACACACACGCACACTAACACACACACACACACATCCTCACCTCCTTGGGTCTCCGTCCCAACCCACTGGCAACCATCAGGCCTGTTTTCAAAACACACAAACTAAAAAAGAAAAGAAAATAAAGTTGGGGCTGGGAAAAATCTTGCCTCCTTTTTTTGTCTCTCGCTTTTTTCCCTCCTTCTCTGGCCGTGCCTTTTCTCTGTCTCAGGGCCTATGGGTAGGCATCCTGCGGTTGTCAAGGTAACCTGACTCCCCTTTAAAGAAACAATACCCAGAGTGCTGCTTAGGCCTTTCACAGATACAATGGAGCCCACGCTATTGGGTGACACAGTTTCTTTCAGTTTCGCTGGCTAGACTTAAGCCTTGATAGTGAATTGATACTCAAGCAGGGAGCTCATTTAAATAGCTCCAATGGTGCAAACCTTTGCCACTGAATGGCACGATACAGACAAAAGACAGTACAAATTTAATGACAGTGACAACTGTAAGCTAGACCCAAGAAAATACCCAGTGGAAACGTTGTAGATAGCAATTAAGCTTAAATTAAGCTATAATTCTGACTTACTGTGTTGTATCAGACAGGAATTATTGAATGTATTTATTTATTTATTTCAGGTTCGGCTTTCATTCGGTCGTAAGTGCTAGAATGTAAATGTGTGAGAGAAACCATACCAAGTTATCAAAGGGTCTGACATTTTTGAAGACATTCACTGAGCATCAGCCGTTTTTATTTTTAGTCACAATACTGTTTTATTGAGTAATGCACGACTAGGAAACTTGCACCATTGGTGACAAGCAGCCACCCAGGTTGACCACAGATCACATCTAATAGTCTCCCAGGTACCTGAAGAGGGCACCATACCTGCAGTTTAATGTGAATAAGGAAAGGAAATGCAGCTTAACCACAAATGTTTTCTCAAATCACTGACAAAATTACAACTCTAAGTACTCATGTGGGTTTTAATTGGGAAGCGTTCAAACATTTTTAAAGATATATTTTATGTTTTCATTGACACAACATGCTCTAATGTGTGCCAAGTATAGTTGTAGTGTAGTATAGTTCAAAACTGCATACATTCCTGTCAAGACTGCCTTTAGGAGACATACATTATTCTGTAAGGCATGATTCAAAGCAAATGGACCCCACAAAAACTGAAATACGTTCACAGGAAAAGATGACGGAAACAAAATCTATTTCGAGTTTGCTTCTGAAAAGGGTGATCATGAGAACGAACATGCATCAGTAATTAGATCACAGTGTCATACAGCATGCCAGAAGTTTCCAGACTACTTAAGTAATTAACAACATCCCATTTGGATAGAGAGAGAGAGACGCATATGTCGCTGAATCAGCTGACATACAGCGATGCTACAAACAGGGAGTGCGGCAATTTCTTACAAAATAGGCCATGAACACAATAAGCAGTCGACTTAAGCGCCCAGATGCCATACCTAACTCCTGTCAACAAGTAAGCAGTCACAGCATTGAACCCTGATTGGCTGACAGCACCAGCCATGTCAGTTGAGGTAAACCCTGCTGAGGCTACAGGAAGTCTTCTAGTTGCAATTAGACTCTACAGCTTATACCATTTACGGAGAGGGACCTCTGACTTTGAGAGCTCCAATTTAAGATTATTTAAATTGATTATCTTCCTATGCTATATTAATAAACTAATCAATTACTCAATTATATGCCACTCCCATCCCATTTTTGCTTATTTATATACATCTTTGCTAATTTGTCTGACAAAGAGTAAACAACAAAATACAAAGGTACTCAATCCATTCACAATGATAAAAACAAAGAAAAAACAAACATTTAATCACATTTGAAAAGATGTCACTGGCAAATGATTTCATTTTTACAGACTTAAATTACTAATAGATTAGTTAAATTAGCATCCATACAGTTTTTGTGGATAAACCTTTATTTAGCCAATTGGCAGCTGCACACCGGAACATTTGCTGACTTAGTGGACAACTGGACAACTGCCGAGAGACAATACAATTGCACATTCACTTTCCCTGCACAAATTGGTATCTCTAGGCTACGGAGGTCTGTTTGATTGTATACAACCTAATTTGGTTGTGTTTAGAGTAAAACCTTGTTGTCAATGGTGCATGCTTAAAAGGGAACTGGTCTAACCCATGTGAATTACAGGGTTGGTCAGATCTCACAGGCTAGGTCTGTGAGTGTTTCAGGTCCTGGTTCTTTGTTGTCTTATGTGTATGTGCAGTGTGTGCTCTGTGCATGTGTGTGTACATGTGAGATAGGAGGGTGGGGTGGGGTTACTGGAGTGATGTCACACAGTGTGTGGGAGCTATAAGCTATAGGACCTTAAGGCTTACTGGCTTTACACCCATCTGTCTGTCTGTCTCTCTCTCTCTCTTTCGCTCTCTCTCTCACACTCACACACACACACACACACACACACACACACACACACACACACACACACACTCACTGACAATCCTTCATACTCATGTTTTTTCAAAGTTTTCTTTAATTTCCTTCAAAATCACCCCCCCCCCCCCCCCCCCTCACAAATACAATACACGTGCATGCACACAAAAATTTCACATAACCAACACACGCATGCACCCGCTGTCTGGAGGTCCTGATTATGTTTTATGTTTTACAATGTGCAGGCAAATGAAATGTGAAAAAAATCATGATGATAGTGAGTTCCTGCATATTATCATGCTCATGTGATGTGACATGGTTGCTCTCTTCTTTCTCTCTGCTCTCACACTTTAGTGCCAAATTGATCAGCACAAGCTGTAGTTAGAGGTTGTGTACGCCACTTTGCCTATGAGGAACTCCTGCATCTTCAAGAGAGACAAAACACAATCAACATCATGAAGAAGTATAATGCTATGCAATTTAATGGGTGCTGAGATGCGGATGGATTTCTCTTATTTTGGGTGGGAAACTCCAGCTTTCAGCCAAACGCTGGTAAATCTTTGGCTAAGGCTGATATTTGATTACCTGCACTCTCTATCACACATCAGCACATCAAGCACAGTCTTTCTAACCTATTGCAGTACTAATAAGGTTATAGTAAATGAGGACATGAAAGACATCAGCCGTGTTTAAGAGGAAGAAGACGAGACCAGACAACATTTTAGCCTGAGTTGTTCTGGAAGGCAGTGATGGTTCCACAATTTAATTATCAGTAATAACTGTCATGTGTTGGGCAGTTGTGTTTGGACGGTTGCTTTAAATACAGGACAAAGGCAGGGTTTGTTGCCCTTGCTAGGGTACTTCCTGTCCTCTTCCAGTGCCATCACTTTTTTAACAGAGCATGTCTGCAAGTAAATAAGAAAAAGCAGATACTGTGATCTGTTATGCAACCTCTACATGGTCACAGCAGCATTGGCTTCTGATTACACCATTGGAATAGCCTAATATTAAATTTTTTGCGGTTTTCGCTATAATGCTCCAATAATCATTGATGGAACTGTGTGGATAAGTGTGTCTGATATAAGTGGTAGCACACAATGACTACAGTACAGACAGTATGTGTATTAGCCTGTAATATGGTTTCTTAATTCACAACTTCTTGTGAATTGAGCAGAGCGTACAAAGAAGTGGCTGTAAACAGTGTATATTTAATCAACCCACCTGAGACCCTCTCTGTAGCTCCAGCACGCTCACAGAAGGGGACCTAACCAAGGATGGAGGCGCTGCGCATGCCCAAGACAACTTAATATGAATACTTCACGTCTCAAGACGTCTCACATCCAGGTAAGGATAACGTCAGTTTACTTGTCAGTTATTTATCATTTGCTTACCAGTCTTTGGTCCTATTCCTTATTCCTGTCGCCGGCTTTGTGTTTTAAATGCATGCCTTTTCCACAATCTCCTCACATCAACAAACTCCAAGACAGCCTGCGGACCAAATTAATTTGTGGTTGGTAACATTCATGCTAGCTGGTGCAGCAACGTTAGCCAACCTATTTTTTTACTAGGTTGTTTTGGTGTCGATGTTTGCATGTCTTCGTGTCAGTATTGCGTGCTATGTTGTCCGGTTGCTAGTTTCGTGTGTCTGGTTAAGCTTTCGTTTGCTGCTTACATGCACTGACAGGAGTCGCTTGTGGCTAGCTAACGGTAACGCTAGCAATGCTAACTTGGCAAGTCTGAATGGAAACGGGTGTATCAGATTTACTCGGGCGGTATTGTTAAATACCCTGTGACCCGTGTGCACAGGCTACTATCACCTATGCTGGCTAACTAACGTGCCTTGGTTATTAGACTGAAAATACAGTTTGTGCAACTTTGCGTGCATTTGCAGTTGCTATTTCAGTGTGTTGGTGACATGTCATGTTACCTACAGCTCAGAGATAAGATGGCAGACACTGTGACATTAGCCATTTACGTGCCAATGTATTTGGGTCTAAGTTACATTTGCTTAGCCTCTGAGGTAAAATTGAAATCTGTGATTGCGCACAGCAACGTTACTTAAACATGCCGACCCAGAGGTACAATTACAGTAAATGCCTTGCTCCCGTAAGCTTTCTTTTAAACATTAGTGCTGATTATTTAAACTGGGGCTGCTTACCCCATGATGACAAATTAACTTTGCATACTGTGCAGGTAGGCTTGGCATAAATAACAGGGGTCCAAATGGTATTGGAGTATAGTATCCTGCCAATATGGCTTTTCTAATGTTATGAAAATTGCTCATACAGTGCATGTCCTTATCCTGAAAAGAGGTTAGCCAACGCATAATGCATATGCACAGGTCTACGTACTACTGTCTGTAATAGATGAGGAATGAAAATGGCTTGGCAACTATACGTACACTGTATATTTGCGCACTAACTGCTCCCACTGTTCATGCATTTTGCTCGAATCCTTTACAAAATCTAAAAATACCACAATCGTTTTCTAATGCTATAAGTCACCTATCCAAAGATGACGTCGCAAATTAAATTTGAATACTCAAAAGTACTTCATGAAGAACACTGACTGACCTTTTAAGCCTTAAGGTCCGGCCAGTTGAACCTAATGGCAGCAAAGCATATAGGGTTTGACATCTTACTCAACATCATTTTAAGTTACAGTACCCTTAATGCCACCATGCCTCCCTATGTATGTGTACATGACAAGTCGAGTTTTGAAGACTATGGGTATCAAAGCTTTGGTTTAGGAGACCTCTGTTCATCTAAATAATTGTTCTTAAAATGGATGATGTGCAGAGAGGGTATATTGCCTGATTCTGACAATATATTTAATTGAAATGTTAAAGAAGCCTTTAACCAATTTAATTTTATTTTGTTGGGTCTGGATTAAAGCCTACCTTTGACAAATTACATCCTGTATCAAAGGTAAAATGACAAGGTTGAGGTTAACATAGTTAACCATAAGTACTTCCAGTTTTACATGCAGTAATGTATTGGTATGCACCTCCATGTGACTTGATGGAAGAAGAAAATGATCTGATGAATTTATGACCATCATTTTCAGTATATTGCAAGTGAACTTTGGACGTCATCATGTGACTTGTTGAAAAACAGTGTGACATGATTTGATGGTTGTAAAACAAGCATTCTCAGTTTTTAAATCTATTGTGAACTCCAGTGAACTTTTACAGCATGCGCTAGGTTTTTCCCCTTACCACCAGAGATCCCCGTTTAATTACTTTAATATCAAGCTTTGCCTGGCCAATTAAATCTGTCTACAATATTGTGCAAAACAGGACATCCAAAGTTGTTTTGTGGCTGTTATATGGTATCACTAAGATACTGCATTCCATTCGAGCTACGGATTTGCTTGATTTGTTTTTGCTTCAGATGAAATGAAATGCATGATGTACGTGCTCTTTTCCATTTGTAGATCTTAACCTGAGCATAAATCTGTTAGTGAAATACGCTAATGTCGTTTTACAGTACAGACGTACTGTGGCCAATACATTCCTTGTAACTTGTTGCAGATCACCAGATATGCATAAACATGTCTACATATCCCAAGTCTATATTCGCCTCATCTAATTGATATTAGTCAAGGAGGTACACAGTTGTATAAGAACAGGAGGAATGCTCCAAGGACTGGCCTGGCTTTTGTAAAAGATGGCCATGATTATCTTCCTTTATTTGATAGTGCTCAGTATAAAAAAATACATAATTGTTAATGAAAGTATATGCTTCGTTGCTGCTGTAGTTATTTATTTGTCTTATCTTTTTTTATGATGACGCTCATTAATCTCTTTTTTTTTTTCTCTCCTTTTGTGTCTTCCAGTAACTATCATGGGCAGTGAAGAAAAATAGGCTAGTTATCTGCTGTGTGGAGGACAGAAGGTTTGCAATACCCCGGAGCGTCCCTCCTCTCTTCCCACTCAGGCAGTCCAGCAAGTTTCCAGCAGCATGGCTGAAGAAGACTATGGCAGCTTTGTGGACTGGAACCAGATGGGGGATCTGGCCAAGAGCAGTGGGCCCACCAAGGTAGACTGTAAAGACCTGAAAGAGTTCAAACAGATGGCTCGGCAGGGTTACTGGGCCAAAAACCACAAACTACGGGCCCAAGTCTACCAGCAGCTCATCAAAAACATTCCCTGTCGTACAGTGACCCCAGATGCAGAAGTATATCGCGACATTATGGGAAATGCAACCACTAAGAAGCGCTCTTCCCACATTCCACTTCCAGAGTTTGTGGATGGAAGTCCTCTGCCACAGTACTGCCTGAAGGCAGAAGCAGTAGCCTCAGCCCATCAGATTATCAACTGCGTAGCTGGACAGTTTCCAGATATATCCCACTGCCCGTCACTACCAGCTGTTACTTCATTGCTCCTGCACTTCAGCATAGACGAGGCTCAGTGTTTTGAGCACGTCAGCCGCATCCTGGCCTGCAACGAGCCAGGCAAACGACTGCTGGACCAGACTTTCCTGGCCCATGAGTCTAGCTGCATGACCTTTGGTGACCTGGCCAACAAGTACTGCGAAGCCGCCCACAAACTGATCGTAGCCACAGCCCAAGATGTGCTTGAAGTCTACTCAGACTGGCAGCGCTGGGTGTTGGGTGACCTGCCTTTCAGCCACATGGTTAGGGTCCTAGACGTCTACCTAGTGGAGGGCTACAAGGTTCTCTTCCGTGTGGCTATAGCCTTGCTCAAGTTCTATCGCAAGCATAAAGCAGGGGCCCAGGGAGGCCAGGGCAACCAGCAGCAGGATTCAGGCAAAGTTAGGGCGGACATTCAAGCTTTCATCGCGGGCATTGCCTCCACTGTCACACCAGACAAGTTACTAGAGAAGGCCTTCTCCATCCGTATGTTTAGTCGTAAGGAGATCACCCTGCTGCAGCTCACAAATGAAAAGTCCCTGCAGCAGAAAGGAATCACTGTCAAACAGAAGCGGTATAGTCAATTATCTTATTTTTATGTAGTGATTTGTGAGCATTCTGTTGCATTTACTTGAAACTAGGCTACTTCTAAGCGGTCTTACTTTGGCACACATGGCAATCCATCACATGAATTTCTTCCTGGTATACACATCTATGATATTTTTTGTCATCAAGGATGTAGCGTTATGTGATTTGATGGTTATTCAGCTCTGCAGATTCTATATACTTTTATTATCATGATATTGGCAAGAATGTCTTGTTCTTTTTAAGCTTTATATTCTGGCTTGCTCTGGGAAATGGTTTAAGTTGCTCTTGCATCCTTGTCTCACAATGTTCTTGTTTCCTTTTTGTTTGGTTTCGGCCATGTCTTTCCATCCACCATCTTCTGTCTCATCTGCACTCCCTCCTGCGTTTACTACATTGGTTATTTCACAGTCCTAGGTGGGTTCTCTTCTCTATGCTACCTTCCAGATCCATCTTTGTTTTCTTTCAAATATTATTTCACTATGATGATACATCAAAGGGTTGATCAGTGTCAACAGACTCTCATATAAATAAATATTTACCTTGAATACATTCACACCGTCATCTGCTTTAAATGCCTTTTAAAGGTTTATGCATCAAACTGTGGGATCTGCCTCACATTCTGTACCTCTCCGTCTCTCTCTGTGTTCATATTTCTGGGCATCTGCAGGCGGAACGTGCAGCTGGCACTAAACCCGGACACCTTCTCCTCGGAGATTGTCAGTGCCAAGGAGATGCGGGACATCTGGTCTTGGATCCCTGAGCGCTTTGCCCTTTGCCAACCACAACTCCTCTTCACAACCTCCACCCATGGTTGCAGCCTGAACAGGTAAACTGTCCAGTGCTCACCTCAATACCAAAACATGTATCTTAGATTAAAAGTTTCAGGCCTTGTTTAGCATTGAGTCTGAATTTGCTTCATGACCAAAAAACTGAAAGGAAAGCTACATTTAAACATGAAAGCAATGCTGTAAAACATAGGCCAGAAGCAAAAAAAGCAAAACAAATTTGTAAATTTGAAAGAAAAATTCCAAATAAGCAATAAGGTGCTTAGATTGCTGTCATAAAGTTAGTTGTCCTTTTTTTTTATTGTCTACTTCTATTAGGCGGAACACAGGCAGCTTAAAGGGGCAGCTCTGTGTCATCTTTGTGGTGGCAGTCTGTTTAGATATACGGTGTTTGGCTGCCGTCCGTGACGCCCGTGCACAGAGGAGCGGAGCGGCAAATGACGTGGTGAAGCGCGTTGTTTTGCGTCATCTGTCAGCTCTTGGCAGACCTTCTGCTGCTGCGGGGAACTCCATGCACTAGCGCCACAGAAGGAAGCCAAACAAAGTTCATCTAAACACACTGCCCACACCGGCATGACACAGAGCTGGATTAATATCAGCAAACTAGCTCTTTAATAAATGAATAAAGAGATGTGTGAAGGTATTTTGTTTTGTACTTTTTGTTCCTAAACCTGTTCTATATACCGTAAATACTGTGTCTGCAGTAACCAGCAGGCATGCCGTTGTGGAACAGCAGTAATTAGTCTTTAATAGAGTAATTGGGAACCATTAGCTGAAAATGTTGTTCTATATTTAAACCGTGCCTTAATTAACTGTACATGCACATGGGCTTTGGTAAATCTACCAAAGTATCCTTAGATTTAGCATTGGGTGTTTATTAAGGAAGTCGCAATGAACTAAACTTTCACATTTTCCTCCAGGTTCTACTCGCATTGTGAAGGCTACGAACCCACTCTGCTCCTCATTCGGACCACAGATGGAGATGTAAGCACACACACACACACACACACACACACACACACACACACACACACACACACTGCAAACTCTCATTCCCTCATGTTGGACGGAATCGAGGATGGATGCACATTATCCTGATGAAAAATTTGTACAGGTAGGACATGATGAAATACCATCAGATATGTTATGATGATGATGATGATGATGATGATGAGATTGATGCAGCTCAGCTCGGTAAGCTATCCTAATATTCAGGCTTTTCCACCCCATTGTTATGCATAGCCAAATATAGTGTTAAATATTATGTAAATCTTATAGTTATGATCTCAGCTTTAGTTTTTAGTTTACTTTGTACCTTTTTTTTTATTTTATATTTTTTATAAAAAAAATCTGTTTAGGTACAAAGTGAGCAGAAGTGGTCTCAAAACAAAGTAGCATTGGTCACACTCGTAAACTAGTTTCTGTCTCAGACGCTTATTTCAAACTATCAGTCAAATGGGGAAAATGCTTTTAAATGGGGTTTTTTTTCTGCCTGCAGATGCACTCGTTTGGCCAGCAAAATCCACTCTAGCAAAACTTGGTATTGCATGTGGTTCTTACTAGGGACTGCTGTACTGACCAACACATGGTCAGTCAGTGATTTATTTATTTCTCTCCAATAACTAGGAAGGTCTACATTAGCTTTGTGCATTTCAAAATTCTTCCAGGGCCATTGCAGATGAGCTAATCGAAGAGACAAAACCGACGATGCCAATTGTGTTTTTTGCCTTAGGTATGTGGAGCCTTCCTGTCCACAGATTGGGAGGAGCGGAAGAGAGGAGGCAACAAATTGAGCTTCTTTGGCACAGGGGAGTGCTTTGTCTTCAGGGTGAGTTTATTTCTAGTATCTTTACTCACTAGTTAACTTTCAGCAGAAAATCTGTCTATTTATATATATTGTTTTGTTCATTTTAGGTGAATCTTAAGGTTTAGACAGGAAGGACGTCTTAAGGTTTCTCTGGATCAATTGAAGAGAGACTGTCTTCATTTTGAGCAGTACCACATATAGCCACCAGAGGGCACAATCCACCTTGTTTTCACATGTTCTTGATATCTGTGTCACTGGCCCCACTTGGCGTGTCAGGCTCCTATTTGAAAAAGCCTGCCTAGTAGGTCACAGTTCACCATACTGGCATTGCCATGTCTGCAGAACAAGCACACCTTGTGCTCTTCTGCTTTGAGCTTCAGCTATAACAACAGCTATGCTAAATATAGCAGAACAGACTGGCTCTCTAATGTCTTCTATATAAATAATTTACTGGTTATCTGTGTTGATGCACAGCTGTGGGCTGTGTGAGCCAGAAAACGCGGTCATCTCACACACTAATACTTAAGCACGCACAGATCGGAAACTCCTGTAAGCTGATCCAGTAGTATCTGGCCTCGCCATCACCTGACACCAGAAGAAAATGGAGACAGTCAGCAAAGACTGATGTCTATCAGATATTTTTATTTTCTTTATTTAAACAGGTAGTCTCATTGATCTTTTTCAAGAGACACCTGTGTACAAGAATAAGCATGAACAGTTTAAGTTTGTTCACAGAAAATTCATGCAAGTTTAGTTTTTACATTGGGAAAAGCAATTACAAAGCGGAATTGCAAATACTTGGGTATAGTCTTGAAATGAGAGATTTTAGTATCAAAGTTTTTTTTTCTAGCTCATTCCATCAGTAAGGAGCATAGTATTTATAACCAGCGCTTCCAAGCTCAGTTTAAACATGCGTAACAGCTGAAGTTACAATATCCTGTGTCTTGACAGTGTAAGTATTTATGAGACCAGAGAGCAGAGATAATGAGGCTGTTTTTGTTGCAGATCCTTACAGATAAATAACATACAATGCAACTCCAGTTTGTCGGTTAAATGTGCAGTCGAGGGCGGGAGAAACGCAAAATGGTAGTCAGGTCATCACACGAAGTGTCTGTTATGTTAGGTATCGGGGCTTTTAAGATCATTTCATTGCCGCTTTTGTATATGTGTGATACTGTTAAAGAAAATAAGTATCTCTTTTTATGTAAATTAATGTGCAGTACTATTCCGTCTAGCGTGCGATGCTCAGGTGTGTAGTCGATGATGAATGCCTTTTTCCCTTGCTAGCTGAAGCCCGAGATGGAGCGCTATGAGTGGGTGGTGATCAGGCACCCCGAGTTAGCCTCCTCCATCAAGACTGAGGGCCAGGAAGACACGGCCTCCTCTGAGGGGCAAAACTCGGACAACAATGGTTTACAGCAGCCAGAGAGACCTGCTGGAGACCTGTCGCCCTTCCTCTCTGCACGCCACTTCAACCTTAACTCCAAGAATACTTCCATGTTCATGGCTGGCAACTTTGACTCCATCATAGTGGGTGAGTGGATTAATTACTGTATGTAACTGTTGTGTATTTGGCATTTCGGGTCTCCCTTTTTTACATTGGTATTTTTCTCTTTCGCCATAGCTGGCCAAATGTAGATGATTTGCAAACTGTTTGCTCTTGTGTCTGATCAGGGGGAGGTGAGGGCAACGCTCTCTACATCGACTCTGAGCTCAACCATGGGCGCGCTGGCAGCTGCGCCACCTTTGACAACCCGCCCCTGTGTGCTGAGAGCTTCCAGGTCTCACTGCTAGAAGTGTGGGGCTTCCAGGACGCCATGGCCTCATAATGCTGTACACATAACCACAAAGTACACATGCACACACATGCATACATGGAGATCCATACAGGCATATTCATGCATACACATTTTAACATATAAAACATGTTATAGCAGAAAATCTTGATGTAAAATGTCCAGCAAAGCGTTAGAGGTGGAAAACACAGGTATGCAAACAAAACTACATCCGTCCTGCAAATTCATATATGATTTAACTATTTTTTTATTTATAAATGCAATTAATCTAAATTTGATTTCTGTGTTTGTTTATTTTTGTATAACAGATTTGTGTGTCTGGTAATATGAAGAAGTCAGGATCAACTCTAGATAAAGCCGATAAAAGGTTAATTTAGAGGATTTTCTTATGGCGGCTATAGTGTGTTCTTGCTGAGCTGAATCATTTGAATTTCTGAATGTCAATTCAGTCTGTTATGTTCTGTGGTTTAGCTCAGTCTGCCAAATTTACTGTATAGCTATCTCTGCAGTAAATGTTATTTACCAGGCCATAAGGTTTTAACATACAATTTGTGAAGTCAAGAGATGATTTGGTGAGATGTGTTTTTAAATGTTGGAAAACTATATAAAGATGTGTTTTTCAGTCAAGTCTTGATGCATTTTCCCCACTTTGATTTGCTGTACATATTTGGGAGATCTGCTAGTGAAATAAGGTGGTAAATGTTTGTGAATATCAGTGGTGAATTTAAGTGTTGCCATTTTGCACCATATGTCAAAGCTTTCTTTTGAATGAGTGGCAGTTTCTCCTTTGTGTAGTATATGAATATCCATGTGAATAATTTTTTTTTTTAAAGATAAAAAACTCAAGGTGTTTTTGGTTTACAAGTAATGGAGATAAATGCAGTTTGCTCATCCTTTTCTTCTTACCCATTTCCTGCTACTTCCGTCCTTTCCAGTGTGAAGATAGTAACAAACAAAAAAAGTCCAAAATGGTGCCCTGTTGGCAAAGTGTTGTTATGAAATATCAATTGTCAAAATGTATTCTACATGTGAAAATACAGCAATATGCTTTGATCAGCGCAAGTGACTTGGTCTTTGTTTTGTCTTGCTGCTTGTTGCTTTTTCTTCCAAATCTATCACATCTGTGTCCCTGCGAAGAGATGGGTTCAGACTATCACAGAAGTATGCCAGATGCCTTTTTAAAGTCATCTGACCGTGAATCGAACCCCCTAATCCTGCTCTACTCCTCGTAGTTACAGCTATGCTTGTTTGACAGAATTACATGTTAAATCATTATACACAAGTGGTGGGACAAACATAAACATAACACTAGTTTGAGCAGATGCATGATATAACATTGTTGCAAATGACATATCTACAGTAAGTAGGTCTGGGCGTAAAACAAGAAAAAGTGTGTGACTCCTAACTTAGTCATACACACTTCTTGATGCACGCTGTCTATTTTTTGTTTGGATGTCTCTGCTTTGTGGAAGCTGACGGTGAACTGCATGACTGGAAAATATTAAGCAGCCATGAATCAGATGTACCTACAAATATATCTGTAAAAGCGTTTTCCTTTTATAGTCAGCTGTATTGCAGAATTCAGGTCATTGAACTCATTGTTAAATTTCAATCAAACCCAATAGAGAAATAGGACCCACAGAGTCACAGGCACTGTATTTGCTTTACACATTACATATTTAGTGATTTACTGATATCATCCGATCTATGTCAATACTGTACATTAAAGTTGTATTACAATGTATGGCCAATTCATTTGCAGTGGGTGTGGCCCAGCCTAATGCATTTGGAGAAATATAGTACATGGCAGAGTGGTGGAGTAATTCCTTCGTTACAGTAAGTGGCATTGACTCTTGCCAAGGCTGTGCTGTTCATTCAGGATTCACACTCTGCTAATCGCACATGCACTTCTATATTTAGCTGCTCCTTTGGGTGTTGGTCTGGCGCATCTCCTGAAAACCACGCTTTCCAGCCTCAAGGAGTAAGATGCTTAAGTATTTAACTCTACGCTGAGATGGGTCTCTCCTTGACCAGCCCCCACCTCCGCCCCTCGCGTGGACAGGGGATTAAGAGGCCGACTTAGGAGGGCCTGACAAATATTGTTTTGATTCACAGACTGAATATTGCAATGTGGTTATTGGGAGGAAAGGTCTTTGCTTCCACCCAGTCTTACTGATTACATGTTGCAAATCTGAGTGTACATCTGTCCCTCAATAATATTAATCATTTCAATTCTTTCTTTAAAGCTGTCATATAGAAAAGCTAAATTTTGTTTGTGTGTGTGTTAATGCAGAAGTTTTTTTTCCCCACAACATTAGCATTTTTAAATGATTGGGAAATGATTGAGTTCTTTATCCCAATGAGAATGAAAGACTGAGTTATGTTTCTGTTCACACACTGAAACCATCCAATACGGGAAAAATGCCAAACCTGAGAGGAGCTTAGCTCAGTGACTTTATTTATTTAGATCCTGGGCAAATCTAAGTTGGTCTCTCTTTTAGAGTTATATCCCGGTCTGATCATATATTGAAATACCAGAACCACGTAAAAAGGAGGATCTAGATCTGGAATCACAGTATACTGTACATTAACAATTAGTACCAAATGCTTTACGATGCATCTTAAATAGTAGCCTATCTTTATTGAATCATGCCCTCGTGAGAATTTCTCAGTTCCCTGTTTCCCTTCCTTAAAACAGCATCTATAAGACCCTCCATCAAAATATGCCATGTTCTTATACTCTCCTCTTACAACCTATTGACTAGTGCCACTCAAGGGCAAGAGCATCCACCTTATATTTGTATCCATCCAACCAAAACAATGCGGACACAACAATGTGTAGGTGCATGGGCTATCATAATGCAGGATGTTGTGAAATGAGCTGGTTGCAAATGTCCAGTATGTATGTATCCCAGACAGGAACATCATAATCCAACCTTAAACAAAAGGCTACATCCCCATCAACCTAAAAGAGTCAGTACTGGATCAATGAGTGTTCAGTCAGTCGGCAGAGAAAGAAAACCAAGTGAAAATCATATCATTCATTGTGACCCTTTTGTTAATAATGCATCACTGCACACAAATCACCCATGCCTCAAAATGATATTTTCTTGTTGCATAACGCAACCTTGCATTTGGCAGATGGAATTAGATGTTGGCTGAATAAAATATTTGAAAGGAAAAAAGGCCTGTGTGATGCCAGTGTAGAAATTGCATCACGAGTAAAGGAGCTTTGGTGCTGAGCAGACAAGGCAATGCAGAGGGAGCAGGACGGAGGGATGGATGGAGGAAGAGGAGGAGGCATGGGGACTGCACAAGTGCTCTATGACTCACACACACACACACACACACACACACACACACACACACACACACACACACACACACACACACACACACACACACACACACACACACACACACACACACACTTCTTCATCACTCCATGGTGTCCTAGCTCTCTCGACCCCTCCTCTTTCTGGATCTCTGAGCCTGCTCTTGCTGGGAGCTATACAGTGGGATGGGGATTCTCAATTCCCTCCCCCCTACCACACACTCAACTGTACACACTCAGCCTCAAATTCTCTCACTCTCACGCTCCACGTTGCTGCATATAACAGCTGACTGTAAACCACCCTCTGCTGCATAGAGTCCTGGTGCAAAATGCAGAAATGTGTTTGAACATAAGCAACATTAGGAATTGGAGATTTGAAGGGATCCCTCTTGGAGCATGACATTCATATTACAGTCAGATTTACAACATAAGACATTTAAAATAAATGCTGTATTATTTCCTTGATAGCTAGGATAACACAAACACCCTTTTCTCTAGCAGTGTCTCCACACCCTCTTGATTATCCCCATCATTTCACCCTCCTGTTTTTGAAGGGTGAATGCCTAGATATCAAAGGGGAAGCCTGCAGCGGAGCACACCAAAGTGATGCCTGATAGGGGTGACCTTTAAAAAAATAATTCTTATCTAATATAATAAACACTTTATTTCTACGGAATACGTAATTTATCATTTTAAATCCACACTTTTAGTTTCATAAATTGGTTGTGCAGCACAGTACATCATTAACAAACTTTGTTTTATTGCGCCCCCCACACACAGTGGATGATAGGTTTTATCCATACGGCCAAGTCAGGTGATATTTTCCGCTTCGCCATTTTGTACTGCTGCGCCGGGTATTTATCAGAAGAGTCGTGACTATCCCGTTTACACTGCTAGTTAGGTGTTGTTGAGACGGTTCCTGCTATACTCGGTTTCTAATTTCAAGCCTGTGGCCTTCGTTAGGTTTCGCGAAGTGCGATTTTAAGAGTCGACATTCCTAATTCATTTTGTATATTTAGATTATTTTTATATTGTGTGAGAAAGAATGTCGGCCGAAGCTCCCGAATACTCTCCGTTCTTCGCAGTGATGGGTGCCTCTGCGGCTATGGTGTTTAGCGGTAATATCACACGATCACCTCTTATATTTAAGATGTTTGTTAATTACGCAATGTCGTTTTGTGCGTTTCCTGCTAACCCATTTTTGCATTTATATCATTCCTAACAGGGTGCTTTGAATTGTCAACCATGGTGCGTTTCTTGAAGCTTTACTAAAAGCCACCCGCTAGCCTTGCTAACGTTAACGTCGCATTGCTAATCTTGAGCTGTCATTTATTCAGACTTGACGGCTAGCCGGGGCAGCCAGTGACTTTTGTTTATTAACCTGCCAATGTTCAGTTAGTATTAGTTAGTTCATGCAATTATCGCTGCTAGCTTCTCTGTTTCAAGACTAACGGTAGTCAAGACTAGCTAGTTAACTTGGCTAGCTAGCTAGCTGATGACGACTACATTATGTTAGCTTTGACGTTAGCTTAGTTCGGTTTTGTAGCTACATTAGATGATATATCTCATTAGAACGGAAACAACGGTGAATGATGCCAACTGATAAGAAAATGTAACGTTAACGCTCTTATTAAAGCAGCTCTTACTGGTTAACAGTCATTATAAAGATGTCAACATGTATTCCATTTATCCCTCATACAGTTGGCTGCTTGTTAGCTTTCTGCATTTAGCAGAAGGTTTATAGGTTAAGTGAAATCCCACCTTTCTGCCAGATGTCAAACTAATGCATGGTGTAACGTTAAATGGTAATAGGTGATGAGTTGCACACGACATTATTTAATTTAGCTTGAAAGTAGAGACCATAACCAGTGACATTAAATAATCGCATTGACATCGTTCTGTGTGAACTGTGCTACTCGGCGACAGTTTACCAGCTGTCAAGTCGGTAGTGCCACATCTAATTTAATGCAAGTTAATCTGAAAACTGCTCTTTCCTACAACTCAAATAACCATTGGAAACCAGGATCAGCTGGTTTACTTCCTTACTGCTCAAAGGAATGACACCAGGTCACATGATAATCACATGATGAAACTTCTGACTTGGAATTGCCAGCTGGCTACCGATCTTGTGAAATGTTACTTTTTAAGGTAAAAGTTCACAAATTGGCGGTGAACTTGTTAAAAGAATTTTTTTGCTAATTTTGACAAACGATAAAGGGTCTGACCACTGT
Source organism: Gymnocephalus cernua (assembly GCA_023631565.1). NCBI lineage: Eukaryota > Metazoa > Chordata > Actinopteri > Perciformes > Percidae > Gymnocephalus > Gymnocephalus cernua. The sequence continues at coordinate 15,172,474 of CM042443.1, forward strand.
TATCAGTGAATTTTGGATAGAAAGTGTAAAGTGACACAGAAAGTGAACTTTGAAACTGGCTTGTTTTAGTATTGGTCATATTTGTTTTTTTATGAATCCTTTGCTAGTTAAATATTTATATTTCCTTTTAATCTAAGATGAGAGCTACATCACGTGCCAATGATATATCACAGCAAAGGCCTACATTTGTGACCAACTAGGGTGACTGGTAGGATGGGTGCAGCTCCAATGGGAAATCAACAAGCTGCTAATTGACCATGTTGCAGAGGGCTTGACCCGCTGTAGCTCGAGGCCTTTCGGCAAAACTGGCTCGTTTATGGGTACGTTTACTGGAGGGGCGTCATTAGGGGACATTACCAGTGAATGGGTTTAGGGTAAGACCTTAAAATCTATTATGAAAAAGCTTTTTTTCTGCCGGAGTGTCATTTTTAAATTCTGTTCCCACCTCATTTTTTGTCTTATCCCAGATTTATACATCCACATGCCTATTTAATATTGAGTGAAAACAATGTTTTAACATATTAACAAATCACATTGGGCTGCATTGTAATGACAAATCTCAGAAGTCATTTTTAGCTGGAGATTTAGAGTATTTCAGAAGTTTCTGAGAGAAATCTGACCTAGTAACTGCTGTTTGAAGTGTAAACACTGGCAGCACAATAAGCCATCAGAATGGATAATATATTAAAAAAAAAAAAAAGTCCTATCATAAAACTTTATTAATAATATTGTCTGGCCCTACCAGGAAATAAGAACCAGCTGGATGCCAAAGCAACCCTGATCTCGTCATAACTCTGTGTAGTGAAAGGCAAGGTTAGCGTGGTGGACCCTGAGGCTAGCAGTAGTACTGGTCTGCGGTGGTGAAGGACTGACAGCTGGGGAATTAGCTGGTAGGGAGGGGATCATGCCAGCACAAAGAAGGGATGTGGTACGGACAGTGAGACTTGATGATTCAGCATTAAGATCTTACAGTGTGTGTCGTTGATAGAAAATAGATTGTAGCTTGTGCTTCTGTGATGTTGGTCACTTTAGTGTACACAAGCAGAAGGACTCTCGCTGCAATATATGTCATATTGTAGTGGGTTGATCCATTATTCAGTCTGTAAAATATTGAGAATAATGCCAGATTCACATCACAATTTCTAGTCCAAGTGGGCGGCTCAAAAATTCACACCCTAAAAGAGACTTCATTTGCAGGAATACGCCATTTTCTGAAACAGGCTGTAAGTTGCTGTGCTCTTCTGGTGTGGTGTTGCATTGTTTTGGTAGTCCGGTGATGGTGTCCTGTCGTGACGCCTGCCTCAGAGCAGGTGGCACTCACAAGGTGCCGTCATACATCGTATACATCACGCGTCTCTTGCCCTGCAGCGGCCCCCTTTTCCAATTTCCTGTGCAGTTGTTAAGGCATGTACTGTATGTTCTAGGATGGCATTGTAACCCATCATTTCTCACAAAGGAAGTTAGTTTAATACTTTCAGTTTCTTGCCCTTTTTAATTCATGTTCACATTATCTCTCTCTTTCTTTCTTTCTTAATTCACACTCTTCAATAAAGCAGTGTAATTAGTGACCATAGCATATATGGTCCACACATCCCTCAGCTTCTGATGCAATAGATTGGTCAGCAAGTCTCATTTCTGCATGCAGCCTCATGTTTTTATACAGTGTGCGCTACAGCCAGCACACAGCTTTCTAAGACAGGAAAACGTTTTTACAACTATGACCTTCCTGATTTTGAAATCGGCTCCTTAAAACTAGTTCTTCCCCATTCCCCCACTATTCAGAGCAGACCACTATTGAGAGCAGACCAATCTGCTGTCTATTGCGTGGGCATATTGCATGCAAGATCATCCCTAGCTGAAGGCACCTCCTGCTCTGACGTCACAAGGGCATCCCATTCATCAAATATTCTGCAGAGAGGAAAAAAGAAGCGGGGGGGGGGGGGGGGGGGGGCCTCTTTACCTAAGCTTCTGAGGGTATTAGGATTAAGACCCAGAGGTTGTGCCACCACAACACTGCAGAAGCCGCCCTGCCACACATCAAACCTTTATTTGTCAGGACAGGATGGTAATGTTTCAGGTCTTTCTGTCAATCCTCACCTGTCACACCTCAGTGAGGCCAAGCTTACCAAGAAAGAATGGAGTCAGAGGATACCATTACTGACAGTAATATATTACGCTGTTTGTTAATGGATGGCTGAATAGCTAAAAGTGTCTCCTATTTAAAGGAGGTTTTAGGCATTTCCAGAATATTGTTCTTAAGGAGATTTGCGTGGCTACATCACAAGGTGTGTTTTGGAAAAAATACAGTTGGATCTGCTGTCTAGTTTTTCATATTGAACTGCTGTTTGTTGGTGCTTGCGTAAAAAACAGTGCCCAGTGATACTCAAACAAATCTATGTTGAGGGGCAGGAGTGATTTAACCTTGTATCGATACCATCTGTCTGGTGATGAATCAATAGTAGTTGGGGCTGTGGCTGGCGGCCATGTGCACATTTGAAGATTGGCCCGCGTCATCTTCCTGTCTGCCTCTAGATCCTTTTGACAGAGAGCCTCACAGCTAGTCTTTGAGTTAGCAGAACTATCTCCAGGCTAACGCTCAAGAAATGAGAGAATGCAGAGCAGGGCACGTCGGGCTCTCCAAGATTATATCTTAGACATTTCACATGTACTCGTCAGTACGTTGGATATGAAGAGGCAAGAAAACGACTTTGTCAGGTCCATGTTTGTACACCAATGGTATGACGAGATCAGCACATAATCAAAGGATGATGCAACTATTTTAAATTGCCTTGCGAAGCAGCATCTATAAATTTGAAAATAAGAAATGTCTTCGAGAATAAATTGCATGTAAATGTGTTTTTAATACTGCTGGATAGAGGAGATACTGCCACAGCATATGTGGACCAATATATTAGATGTACTTTATGTTGTGGTCAGTGCGGTCTCTGAGCTTTCGCTTTTGCTGTGGCTGAAGAAATAAACACGTTCTTATTTTCACACACCTCTGATGTGGGGAAATCTTGTCAAACCAGCCTGTCTGTGATTCATAACACTGCCCTGCTCTGACGGGCTTTGTTAGATTGGCAAAAGACTCTTGTGTGTCTATTCTGTACGCGTGTACTGTACATCTACTGTGTTTGTGCATCCTAGAAGAGGAATCTGTCCTGTTGCTCTTCCTAAGGTTTCTTCCATATATTTTTTTTTTTTAGCCTTAGAACCAGTCAAATCTGCGAGCTCATGTTTCATTAGCTCTGGCAGATACATCTGGTCGCCTTCCCGTTCATAATCTTTATTTATTTTTATTTTTTTAAAGAGGATTTTTTTTGGGGCATTTTTTTTCCCTTTTTTATTAGATAGTGACAGTGGATAGACAGGAAAGGTGGGAGAGAGATGAGGGATGACGCGCAGCAAATGCCGCAGGTCGGACTCAAACCCGGGCCGCTGCAAAGGACTCAGCCTACATGGGGCGCACGCTCTTACTTGGTGAACCAGTTACTGGGGTTATTAACTGTAATATAATTAGCCTACTGCTTTGGAAATTGTAGTCCCTTACACTACTCGTTACTGTGGAAAGTAATATTACAGTAATATATTACTAAGTAATGCATTACTGCCCAACACTGCTCACCAGAAAACTATTCTACATTTGGTTATAAATGGTTTCTAATTTTAGAGCAAGCTGATTATTGATTTTCTCTTCTACTCTCCTCCTGCAGTCAGACTTGGCTGGGTGTGACGTAGGTAGCACTATGCTTTCTCCTCAGCGTCACAGGCGAGCAGAGCTAATATGCTGATGGAGGTTTTTGTTCTCCTTCCCCGTCACATTACAGTGATGCTAGCCAGAGACTAGTGTGGACTGGAGATCGCACACAGCAGATGTAGCAGGAGGGTGTGCTGGACCCCCCCCCCCCCCCCTTGCTTCTTATGATGTCAGCAGTTCCCTGTGTGTTTAAGCCTAATTAGGTCTCTTTCATTCAGAGAGTGATTTACAACTCTGCAGTGGCCATTCTGAAATTACAAGGGCTGAGGTAGTTTGAGAAGATGAGACACAACATGTGATGAAGGTGATTTATTTTATTTTTTTTTGTCGCGTAGTATCTGCGTCAGTAGAAAAGAACGGGTCGGTTATTTCCCTTTTGAACACAAGGAAAAATCCCCCAGATGGAGCCATGTTGGATTTCTAAGGGGAACTGAAATTAACATGTTGTTGATCCATATCTTATTTCACTTCTGCTTCATTAGTCAGCTGAGCCTTCTGCTTTCTGCCATAATGTCATGTCTATTGGATAGCATTGTATGGTGTTTATGGTGTAGTTTATTTGACCAAGTGATCTTCTCTCTCTCTTCCCTACCAGCCTTGGGAGCAGCCTATGGCACAGCCAAGAGCGGTACAGGGATAGCCGCCATGTCCGTGATGAGGCCGGAGCTCATCATGAAGTCCATCATCCCCGTGGTCATGGCGGGTATCATAGCCATCTACGGCCTGGTAGTAGCAGTGCTGATTGCCAACAACATCTCAGAGAAGGTCACCCTCTACAAGTGAGTTCAGTTGATCATATTTAGTGTTGTCTACATTATTATTTGTCAAATTCGTCTGTGTAGTCCCCCCCCCCACCCCGTTGTAGTTCCTCTAGATGAATTAATCATTAACTATAAACACACAAGTGTGACATAACTCCGACTGCAATTTCAATCTTGTCACATCACTGCATGTGCTCAGGACAGGTTAACACTGGTCTGCAGTCCAATGCAGCCATTGTGACTATTTTATAAAAAAAATAATAATAATAAGCCGTATTCTTTAAGTCTTACTGGTCTTTAACTCAAGAATATGAGCATATCTACAATGACTGCACACTGTTCACTGTAATTCCTTTTTGGCGGAAGAAAAAGTGTACATCGAGACGTTCTTCATGGTTTGTTGTTGGATCAGCAGTTTAAAGGACAATTCTGGCGCAAAATGAACCTAGGGGTTAATAACACACGGGTACTGAGTCGACCGTTCTCTGAGATATGTTTTGATGCTAATCGAATGTGACCAGTTTTAGGGCAAACCGCCAATTAGCTATTGACGCTAGTTGACAAATGCTGTGCTTGAGCTATGTTACTGGTTGCACAGCGTTTGTCGTTCGACTGATCGTGACTGTTTTCCCAAGATGGCGCCTGCCTGTATACATGAAGGTACGGTCTTTCTAAACTATCTTTTTAATAAACTGTCTGTACACTTACAAAGTTCTCAATGCTTCGGTTTACACGTAGGGAGTCTCATTATGCTACCGTGGAAGTGTGGTGCTATTTTGAGCCTTGTTAGTGGTATAGAAATAGCAATTTCTTTTAACTTTTCGCGTGGCCCCCGACGGCTAGCGTTATTAGCTAATTAGCGGTTTGTCCTAAAACTGGTCACATTCGATTAGCATATACATATCCCAGAGAATGGTTGACTCGGTACCCATGTGTTATTAACCCCTTGGTTCATTTTGCGCCGGAATTGTCCTTTAATCTTGCAAGGTAGGAACAGTAAATTGAGCAGAAACCATAGTGGATTAGGTTAGATGAAAATCTGCAGGCAGCAGACTGATTACTGTTGGGCCAAACTTAAACCTTCAACTCGTCAACTGGACAGATTTTACCCCACAACCCTGTTGTATGACAAACCATTTGCTCTGTGCATGCCTTTTTATAGGCTCTGATCACTGGCACAAATATAAAAGATGTTCTGACTTAGGCATGTTCAGTTAAAATGTTCTCAATCGCTTAAATTGTTAACCCATATCCCTTGTGCTGACAACACTTGTCTGTGTGTTTTTAGGAGTTTCCTCCACCTGGGAGCTGGGCTGAGCGTGGGCCTCAGTGGGCTGGCAGCAGGCTTCGCAATTGGCATTGTGGGCGACGCAGGCGTGAGGGGCACAGCTCAACAGCCGAGGCTTTTTGTGGGCATGATCCTCATCTTGATTTTCGCTGAGGTCTTGGGTCTCTACGGGCTTATTGTTGCCCTCATTCTGTCCACGAAATAAACACCCAAACATCTCCACGTCAAAGATCTGTCCTTTACGTTGCTGCTGGAGAAAAAAATGTCTGCCACTCAAGATGAAAGAAGTGAAGGCGGGGGAAAAAATGAATTAAAATGGCTCCATAAATATGGTCTTATCTCAACAATGTGTACAGTTGTCCCAATTTGATAGTCAACTTGTAAATGCGCAATGTAGTGATTTGTCTGTCTTGTGTGTGTGTTTCAAAATTGTATGATGGAAGATTCCTTATTTTTATTTTTTTTCCTCCACTTATTTCAGGCCTTGAGGCCAGCTGAGGCAGCTTGGCCTCCGGTCTTAGAGAGCTGACCAAAGGGCCGCACAGCTTTTTCTCCTCCCTTATCGACTTGGGAGTTGACACAATTTCTGCATTAATCTTGAGGATCTATTTGTAAAGAGATATGTATATGGACTTACGATTTTTTTCCACTGATTTTATTTATGAGAAATTGTTCATTGAACTGTTTAATGCAGCAAAAGTCTTTAATTCCCCAGGTTATATTATACATATATACAGACATATATATATATATCTACATAGATTGATTTAATGCACTGTGGGTTAATTGTGATAAGTGGTTGGAATTCCTCCGGATGTAATTCTCGGTTTAAAAGTAAGATTGCCTTTAGTATGTTGCTGGTGAAGTGGGAGTTTTGTGTGTAGCTGTATTCTAATCATTAAGCAAACATTCTCAAACTTCAGTGTTTTTCCTGTAGTACTGTTGTTTGCATTAAAGGTGTGTGTGCCCTGTATTGGGTCTCACAAGTGTAATTTCCAAATTTCATCTCCCATCTTCTTCACCCCCCCCTCCCATCTGTGGCTGTACTTCCACATTCCAGTCATTAAGATCCTGCATGGGTTTCAGTGTTTAGTTGCTGTTGGATATGAAGCTGAAGAGCTGGCTAGTTTCAGAAGATTTAAACCAGATCAACATTTCATGTATAGGTCCTCCCCCCCCGCCCCCCCCCCCCAAAAAAAGAAAATCAAGTTTAAAAGACACAAGAAGACTTGATTGCTATGGTTTGTAACATGTGGCAGGAATCCTGCGAGATTAGTGTTCGGCCTAGTTTTCATGCAAGGACTGGTCCTATTTGATCTGGGGTTTGTTTTCTGAAAATGGAACTGCTGCTGACGCATTTACTAAAGCGCCAATCTACAATCCTGTATTACCACTGATACTGAAGTTATCCTGATGTGTCGACGTGTGTGTCACAATCGAATTAAAGAAGATTCCAACTTAGACTTGACTGGCTTCCAAACACGGTGCCGTTTATTTTACTGTGACACGCAAGTCTTATATAGACAGCATGACTTGGCATTTTTCTTTTGTTACACAATGATGTCTAGCTTTATTATAAAGGATTCACGTCTTCCCTGTTTCACTCTGCGCTGAGAGCTGGTAATCTTCACAGTGTGGTTAACGCCTCAAGAATTACAACTGCAGCACTGAAAGATAACTGCACATGAAGCCTGCGTTGTACTGTTGGCAGAAATAGTTTTATATTTAAAAGTATAAAAATGATAATCAGTAAATAGTTTTATATAGTGTTCAACTGTACAGGACAAAAATGCAACATAGAAATCATTACATCTGCACAATGACTAATATGTCTGCATTAAACATGACTTTTTACAGAGGCCTATGTGCTAAGATAGTGTGTTAGCAAAATACAGACTTTTAGCAAATACATTTCATCGCTCAAGCTGTTTGGAGGCTGTCGAGCAGAGTCTGAGAAATGCTGCTGATGGCGCTGAAGGTGGCACTGTCGGGAAATGACTGCATGAAGTCTTTGCCCTCCTCTATACATGTGCTGAGCAGAGGATCCAAGGGCACGCAACCTGAAATGGAACAGACATCGTTGATTACTGATCTTACCTTAACCAGTTAAGAGCACCACTGTAGTTTCACAGCACTGCTAAAAATGGATTCACATCTATGCGATGTCTGAAAGTAACACGCAAGTGACTGCCTAATTAGTTAAAATCTATAATGGAGAATCAATCATCATTGCTCAAGAGATTGATCATCACACAAAAGCGGCTAACCGCTGAGGGAAACCATTAAATGATCTATTTAATCTGATCAAGAATAGTCGATAAGTATGCATCACTCATTCGCTAAAGTATTTTTAAACCTGCTGCTGCACTGAAATCTGGATCGACCATTTTAGCAGCATGGCAGTGATGCAAAATGCCTCCTAAATCATGAATGGTGGGTGAGGAGTAATGTGCAGTCAGTGTGTTGTGACACCTTGTGGCTGGAAGCTAACATTACACGTGATTCGATCCCATTGATCTCACCTAGGAAAACTGATCCAGTCAGCTTGGCTAACTCTTCACCACCACCTTTTGAGAATATATTGCTGCACTCCTGAAAAAAAAAAAGAATGTGTGTTAATGGGTATATATATTGAACTTTGACAGCACTACAGCGATTGATTTGCAGATTACCTTTATATCATAGTGTTCCATACTTGGATGCACATTGCTGTAACAACAATTCCATTAGAACGTTTTTCCACATCTAAATTGTATGAACAGTTCACATACCGAGCAGTGTGGACAAACAAATCCACTCATGTTCTCGATGATGCCCAGGATCCGTACACCTGTCTTCTTACAGAAGGTGATCTCTCTCCTCACATCCCCCGTGGATACTGCCTGTTGCCAATACAAGACCAGTAACAACAACTGTCACTGGATGTCATGCAACTTGAGAGAGGTTTCTGGTAAGGGTCCAGTCTACACACTGCACTGGTCAATTTCCTTTTTCACCTTGCTTAAAAACACACACATGCAGGGCCATATACTTATATCGCTGAAAAGGTCAACAGACAAAGCTACATTTGTAAGCGTATTTGTTAGTGTAAGTTAGTCCTGCTGCTCCTTTTTTTTTGACAGTAAATGTCTCTCCAGACTAGTGGGTACCTGAGGTGTGGTGACCAAAACGGCTCCATCCACTTTGTGTTTTTTAAGGTTCTCCAATACCGCCAAATGCTCGTCAGAAGTCCCTGGCGGCGTGTCCACCAGCAGCACATCCAGCTCTCCCCATGCTACATCCGACACAAACTGGGCAATCATAGCTGTGGGAGAGGACATTCAGAGACGGAGAAGATATTGAGCAGAAGAAAGGGAGTTCAAGTTCACCGGTTTAAGTTGAGACATAGATGTTAAAGCAGACAACCAGAATATCATAACGATATTATAATATTGTATTGGTGTGTAATGATAGGTCTATTAAATAAGTGTCCCCGACAAGTATAACTGCAGAATAGCTTACCTGTTTTCTTTGGCCCCCTCCACACCACTGCTTCATCTGGGTCCTCCAGCAGGAAGCCGATGGACATAAGTGCGAGGCTCTTCTCAGCATCAGTGTAGACCGGCACCCATCCGGAGTCACACTGGTGCACGTCAGGCCGGCCCACACTCAGCATGTGGGGTATACTGGGCCCACACAGGTCAACGTCCAGGATGCCAACCTGCTCAACACATAGTTTTATTTATTAGTCAATTTACTTAATGCTGCTCATTTCTCAACATTTGTTAGAACACAGTAAGGCATTGTGTACAGAAAGAAACATAACTGATAAATACTAAAAGTGAGAATGACAATGATGAGTGCAATCGCTTAATGATAAGCAACATATGGACTAATACATTATATGTAGTAATGTTTTGTACATGACTCGCAACCACGTCTCTTTAATGGCTTCTCGTGTGTTTTAAATAAAATAACAGCATGTCAGCATATACTGACATATGCCGACCCTCTGTGTTCTGCTGCACATACACACAGCTGGTCTTTGAACTCACCTTTTTGCCTGCGTGCCTGAGAGCCAGTGCTAACTCCGTTGTGATGGTGCTCTTGCCCACACCGCCCTTCCCTGACAGGACCAACACAACATGACGGACCTGGGCCAAGTTCCCGTCTCATATGAAAAGGAGAAAGAAAACAGTTTAGTTCAGCAGTTCAGCTCTAGAGTTTAGTCAGTAACCGTTTATGTCACGAGAGTAGCTGGGTCATTTGACCTGTCAAAGTAATCCGAACCTAGGTCCAGAGAGAAATGTCGCAGTTAGGGAAGGCGGGCACGTTTGATCAGCCGAGGTCACACGTTTATGTTAAACTACGTAGGCCTGGTGCCTTTGGAATATTGTTAAACATTATTATCTGTGTAATGGCATTTTTTATCAGTAAAGTTACATTACCCGAGGGTATAAAAACCTCAGCACTGATATTGAAAGCTTTAGCAATAAGTAACGTTAAAACTTAAGCTGATTTCCAATTAGCTTCCGCTAGCCAGCCAAGGAGCCAGTTAAGCTATAAATTGAGTTTCTGACAGGGGCCATCTCTAAACAACGACGACACAGTTCGTGTAACGTGACGGATGGACGAGCTAAAAATAGGAACGTATACGCTCTTATTGGACTTTGTTGACCGGTAACTAGCTAGACTTACCATTACTTTGTTCCATATTTTGAATTGACGCATGCACACAGCACAGAGCTCAATTACTTCCGTACATCGTCATGCGCCACCTAGCCAATCACACAGCGCATGCTACATTTAAGTCCCGCCTCTTTTCCAACGCCACCAATAATATGCCGCTGCGCACTATGGTGCGTCCAATCGCACAACTAACCAATCCATGGTAAAACCATAGACCGTTAACGGTCTACGGGTAAAACCAAAACGGGATTATTGTGTTTAGTGAACCGTTTACATGTCTTCGACTTTTAACTAAGATGACGACTTAGTTGAGATGATATTAAGTACATGATGGGCTCGTTATTTTATCAAGTAAGTAGATTACACATTATACTATAATTTGCACAAAGGACACAGTTGTTATTGTCCATAGATAGGTAGCCAACGACCCTGGGTCATGGATCTATTAAGACCACGCTCTGGGTAAAGGTAACTATAAAAGATAACATAACCCCTCCCCCTCTTGAGTTTCTTATCCAATCGGCACACGATAAGGGCGTGGAGAAGTAATGTTTACGTCTAGCTTGCTACGAAGTGGGGCAGAGTGTAAACTGCACCTGTCACAAGGTCGGACATACAGTAGAAGCCCACTGGCATTCAAATGAGCCACTGCAAGACCGTGTATAGGACGACTACTGTAAGGTAAGCGCTTAACTGCTGTTAAAATGGATATATACTGTGGTTCACTGAGTTTACTAACTTAGTTACTGAACATACATGCAGTATGTGCTGAGATTTAAACATGCAGCTGATGCTATTAGTAAATTAGTTTTCTGAAGTGGATCACTAAAGGACGGAATGAGCTTCTGGTGTATTTGAATAGAAAGTCGGGTCAGGACATGGACCAGTGGTGTGCTTTTCAGTGAATATCTGAAACATGCAATCATCCACGTCCCTGTCACTGTCCTACTGCTAGGCAGAACATAGCTGACATAGGTAGGCTACTGTAGTTTGTCTTCACTGGGTTGCCCAGATGATGCATTGACTGTATGTAGGGTAAGGCCCAATTAAAGTGAGACTAGCTGCAGTCAAACTAATCTAAATTATTGGCAGTTATCTCCTGCACCTGCTTGCAAAGCAGTCATTAGCTGCTGTGTTCAGTGTTGGCATAAACCAAGACATGCTATCAGGTTTAGGTACAGCGTTTAGTAAATATGTTGTCTCTTGTTGAGGTTGGAAGTGTAAACTATATGTTATCATGATATTAAACATCTCTATTATTAGAGCTGGGCAATATATCGATATTATATCGATATCGTGATATGAGACTAGATATCGTCTTAGATTTTGGATATCGTAATATGACATAAGTGTTGTCTTTTCCTGGTTTTAAAGGCCACATTACAGTAAAGTGATGGCATTTTCTGAACTTACCAGACTGTTCTAGCTGTTCTATTATTTACCTTTACCCACTTAGTCATTACAGCCACATTGCTGATGATTATTTTTCGAAAATCTCATAGTCACCAATAGTCAACACCACAATATCGTTGCGGTATCGATATCGAGGTATTTGGTAAAAAATATCGTGATATTTGATTTTCTCCATATCGCCCAGCCCTATCTATTATACTTGTATAACTGAGTGAAATAATAGTTTTGTACTCATACAAGTGATTAAATTAAAACTTGATGGTTTTGATTACTGGCTGTGAACGTGGAAAACAGTTCAACATAGATAAGATTTCTTTTAAAAGCAAACATATTAGTCAGTTCTGTTATTGGTCAATACATTTGGACCCATGAAGGGTGAAGTCACCAAAAATATCTGTGTCATTACTGCATGAATACAAACTGGATAGAGGCAGAATGCCAATAATGTTTGGCTCATTGGAATTGCATCAACTTCTTTGATTGTTTTCCATGTTTCTTATTATTGTTATTTATACTTTAGTTGTTCCCTTTGTGACACTGAGTCAAACTTCGACCTAAATTTCCCCTAAATGTTCCTCAAAAGTGGTTGCTATCTCACACATTGTCATTTTTCTTAGAAAAGGTTAGTGAACGCACTGTTGAACCTGTTTTATACAGCATTTGTGTTGAACTAAGAAAAGCCCAGAGCAAATGTTTACCTTTTATAATTACCAACTGACCTCATTCCAGTCGTCCATCAAGTTTGTGAGACAAGGGAGAAACAAGCTGAGTTGGAAATACAAGAAAAAAACTCATTCCGCTCTGCAATTTATTAGTCAAACCACAGAAGCTATACCATCTTTACATTTTGAAACAATGCAACCGACTTAAGATGATATACTCTCATCATTGGTTTATTTGGATATTTGTTCATTAATTGAGACCTCATTTAGCAGTTAAACTCCTATTCAGCTGAATCAGTATGTTTTTAATTCCCAGAAAGCCCTCTTCTATCTGAAACAGGCAGTTATTGCTGTCTCTCTTCCTGTTAGGTTTTGGAAATGTGTAAGTAGATATGTACGCGTATGTGTCCATAAATAAATAAAAAGTAGCACATGGCCCACGTAAGTGTTGGGTCTGCTGTCCACAGAGCTGCCATGCTGAGAAGAGGCAGGAACGGCCGGGCTCGGCATTTGTCCTGGAGCGAAACACGGCAAGAGGCAGATGTCATGGCAGTGATCCGGACGAGGGACAGGGAGGAATGGGAAGGCCAGACGACGACACAGGTGAGACTTTAAGGTTTGTGGGGTGGAACAAAAGAAAAGTGGAGCAAAGTGTAGAGCGGAAAATGTTGAATTTTATAGGGAAATATAGATGAAATGTATTTTTGGTATTACTGGATAAAGAGACTCTAACAGACATCACTGTTTTGACATCAGAACAGGTATGGTGTGACCAGTGGTGTACTGCTGTTTGTGTTAAGATCCGGTGTTGTGCTGAGTTTCGCATCCCTGCCAACAACAACAATAATTTCTGCAGAATAATGAAAGTCCCTTAACAATCATCGCCGCTAAAAACAATTGCATCCACCTCACAGGCAGCAAGGAAATGCTACTACTACTGAGTCTAATTAAACATTGATAACTCTAATTGTTCTAAAATGTCACACTTCAGATCATTTATCATCATTGATGAACATGACAAAGAAGCTTATTTACGTTTTTAAGCAGTACTTTGACTTAAAAATCATTGTTTTGCCTTGTGAGTGCAATTCTCGGCAGGGACGCAGAACTTGACACAACACCGGCAGCTACTGGCAACTTTTAAGGTGAAATGTTTTCTTGCATGCAACTCAATGCAGTTGACGTGATATCTATCAACACACCTCAAATGTCAATATGGCAACCTTGACTTTTCCCATTTGCTTTTGTTGTCTCTCTTGCATGACATGCGCTTTAGTAATAACTGGATCTTCAAGTACTTGAATTTCAACCAATTATGCAAACTACGAATATTCTGTTTCCTCACTCGAACTGCACTATACCCCTGGGTGTGACCACATATGACAGATAATAAGTCTACCAGTACCAGTAGTTTTCCACTGGCACTGTCCCCTGTCTGAAATGGCTGTGTGTAAGACATGGTCTCCAAAGGTAAGGATAGGAGGCTCAGTATTTTTGGAAGGGGTCTAATTTTACTTACTAGCACACATGACTTCTGTAACCAATAGGTACCATGAACCGCTTTTAAGGGAAAAGACTTGTTGAGTCTTTGAATTATGACTCTCATTTGGCTCTTTGGATCGTCGAGTGCAAGATAGCACGACTGTGATTTTTCCACTTCAAGTTTCTCTTTCTTACCGCTACCAAAAGGTTCGTCTTTACAAAAAGGGCATCAGGGCTTTCAGTGGAAAGTTAGAAAACATTGAATACAATTCTCAGGCTCTCTCCACTGGATCTAATACCTTGCCCGGCTTTCAAGCCAACACATCCCTGGACCATGGCCACGTCTACGAACTTACAAGATGCTGTTTGTGTCAAACAGATCAGCGGCGTGGAGTCTGAGGTGGATTACCTGGAGAGTTCTCAGGCCGTATCTGAGGCTGTGGCCCTGCCCAGCACAGTACCGGTGATAGGGGAGTCTTTCTGCCAGTGTGACCGACAGAAAGAGCTCGGCCCGGGCTTCTGTGTCACCAGTGACTGCCTCTGTGGGGAGGAGGATGAGGGTGAGTAAAAAGCTGATGAATACAGTAGTACACCATATAAACACAGCAGTGTTACACTGTGTAAACTGGCACAAGTGTAGTGTTTAAGGTGGACAGACTAATACAAGGCTTTCACAGTAATATGAAAGTATATTACACATTCTATAATTGGCTTTTGTGAACACGTAACTTCATATTCCAATTCATCCAAGAGTTGTTCAGATATTTCAAAGTATGAAATCATAACTATCCAGCTACGTTGACGTGTTTGTGTTCCCAGGTTTTGACTGGGAGTGGGACGAGCACTACAAGTCTCCCGGAGCCTTCCTCAGCTGCAACAAAAGGAAGGTGAGTTTTCACTCTGACTACAGCTGCGGCACAGCTGCCGTCCGCGGCACCAAGGAGCTCTCAGACGGCCAACACTTCTGGGAAGTCAAGATGACCTCTCCTGTCTATGGAACCGATATGGTGGGTAGCAGTCCCTTAACAAATACTGACGTTCTATTAGCAGTGGCCTGAAGATGTTTCTAAATCTCTGTTTGGATGTTGAGGATCACTGCGAAATGTCATATATCATCTAATGAAAACTAGAAGTACTTCACCTGTTTCGATCCTGTTTTTTTACTGTTTTGTCGGTGTAGATGGTGGGAATTGGAACTTCAGAGTTGGACCTGGAGAAGTTCAAATTCAGCTTTGGCAGCCTGCTGGGCCACGATGAGAACAGTTGGGGGCTCTCTTACACAGGTTAGAGGGTCAGAATACTGGGATTAACATATACCATGAATTATCAGAGTGATCCGTGAAACTGGATGGAGACTTTTGACTAGTGGTGAAAGTACATTTATTTATAATAATAATAATAATAATAATTCATGATATTTATATAGCGCTTTGTCATAGACACTCAAAGTGCTTCAGGGTGGGGGGGGGGGGGGGGGGGGGGCTACTCTCTACCACCACCAATGTGTAGCACCCACCTGGGTGATGCAAGGCGGTCTTACGGCGCCAGACGCTCACCACACATCAGCTTGGTAGACTGGTTTTAAGTACTGTGCTTAAGTACAATTTTGAGGTGCTTGTACTTCACTTGAGTATTTCAAAGCAGTGTCCAGGTGGGAGTCTTGTCACATTTCAGATGTTGTTGAAGCAGTTCTACCAAAGACATGTCCCCTCTTTAGTGGGGACCCCTAAACTGTTTTTTTAATCTATATCCATTCAAAGGTTTCCTCCAGCACAAAGGGGACAGTGTGAAGTTCTCCTCTCGGTTTGGCCAGGGCTCCATCATAGGAGTGCACCTGGACACCTGGCATGGCACCCTGACCTTCTACAAGAATCGACACTGTTTAGGTGCGTGTATATCTCTAATTCAAGCAGGTCTTCTTAGCTACATAAAACACGAGAAAACAGCATTTTAGTTATAACTGCCAAGTGGCTGTTAAGCCCAGTTCAGACCAAAGATTTTCCACGAGACGAAACGGTTTTAGAACGTTGCTGGGAAAAGTTGAACTGGCCCGTCGGCTCGAGTCAAGCAGGCCGATGATGGCGTCGCCTGCGACTCAGCTTGTCAAGTCGCCAGTGGAAGGTTCCAGAACGTTGGGAGACTGGCGCGTTGCAAGTTTCAACTCATCGCGAATCTTTGGTCTGAACTGGGCTTTAATCCTAAATCCCTTCACCTCCGATTGTGTTTCTCTCCCGCTACAACAGGTGTTGCTGCCACGAGGCTGCAGAACAAGAAGTTCTACCCCATGGTGTGCTCCACAGCAGCTAAAAGCAGTATGAAGGTTATCCGTGCCTGCTATACACCCACCTCCCTGCAGTACCTTTGCTGTGCCCAGCTCCGCCAGATGTTGCCCTGCTGCCCCGATGTACTAAATACTATAGAGCTGCCCCCAGGCCTGCGGACCCTCCTGCACTTACAGCTGGGCTGGGTCTTCACCCTCAGCAGCAGGCCCGAAGCCTCGGAGCAGCACGAGGACTCGCTTGAGGATTTCTACGAGGAGATGAGCCTGCCTTCCAGCCCCATCCCGAGCCCAGCCTCCACCCTGAGTGCCTGCGCCTCCCCGAGCCCCTGCACCAGCCCGTTTCTCGACACGGTCCCATACCAGTGCCCCTGTCACATGTCACCTCAATCTCAACCCTGCGCTTGCCACTGCCCTCCAACTCCTCCCAGCAGCGACTACGACAGCTGCTGCTCTGAGCCGGAGGATTACCAATGCAAAAGAAGCCGCTGGACATGACCTAGTAGTCAAAAGGTATTTGTAAGCGTTTGGCACACAGCTATTCTACCATTGCCATCAACATCTCCTGTTGGAAATCAACAAGAGCAATCTCATCCTTTAACCAATTTTTTTCTTAATCTACATTTGGCGTGGATTGTTTCTTGTTTTTTTTAATTCAGCAAGTCTGTGACATTCAAACAACTTTGTCATTGAATGGGGAGAAGGGAGGGAGTGTGTAGCATATGAGACATTTAATGAAGTTGAGATTTTAGAGGCACATCTGGGTCATTCATTTGCATTTTAGCCAATTTCTATCATGGGGTTAATGACAACAGTAATATTAAATAATTATAATGATATGCCAGTCACTGTTTGGAAGGCCTGATGTTTGCCAGATTAGATTCTGACAAAAAAACACACTGGAAAGCATGTGAACGTATACGCTTGTTATTTTCAGGGACAGACTCCAGGGGGAAAGGAGTTGCTTTTTTTTTGATACTGTGGAAAATACTTTTTGTAAATGTGTTTTGTAATCAGCATTTGGCTTGAATATCAATGGTGGTGGTGTTTTTGCTCACAAGAGGATTTGTTTTTCTATTTACAGTTTGTTAACTTTCTTACTCAGGAAATTCTCTAAAATAAAAACAAAAATGAAAAGTTCTGCTGCAGCTCATTTTTATAAGCCATTTCACACATAAACAACAACATATCACAGAGTTTACGGAGGTCCCTTCGACAATACAGCTTGCATTTATACATAAACAAAATAAAATAATACACATCAAATTATTCCTTATTCTACTAAATACATTCTATTCCTCGAATCTGTTGAAGTTCACATGAGTATAAATAGTGCTTTACTGGAAGGTAAACATGATATCTAAGGCATATTTTTAGTTTGTAAACATCATCATTAACACATTAGAAACCAAGTGGTGACAAAGTGTCATTAGAGACCAGATTAATCCTCGCTGACGCCCGTCCATCTGGTTCTCAAGTGGACAGGTCAGTCCAGGACCAGCTGGGGGTTCTGGGCTGTGAAGCAGCGGTAAACTCTGGCTGATATCTCCGGTCCTATACGTCTCTCTTTACCTCCACTTTTCACTAAGAGAGCAGCCAGCAGACCCTTTCTGTCCTCCTCTGACCCTAAACTCTGGTACGCCTAAAAAAAACATGGGAATTAAATAATAGAAAACAGATATTTTTTGTTTTTGTGAATGTTCTTTCAGGACACAAAAAATGTGGCAATGTTTTATGTCTTGAACACATTGTGTGTTAACAGAATATTTTCATACCATTCTTGAACTTTTTGGGCTTAAAGCTATAGTGCGTTGGTTCTGAACTAGAACATGTTTACATGCTTAAATGTTCAAAAAAATACATTATTGTTCTCATAATGTCTGTCTGAATATAGCTGTATTCACCCTCTGTCTGAAACGCTCCGTTTAGCGCCTGTCTCTTTAAGCCCCCCCCTCCCAAAAAAGCCTAGTCTGCGCTGATTGGTCAGCGTTTTTGTGTCTTCCACATCTGCGTCTCTGCACCGTCATTGCAGCCAGGAATGACTGTAATGGCACTGTAGCGGCACTTTCTACCTATATATAGTATTGTTGTCACACCACAACCGTACAGAAGTCCTGACGGCTCGTTTAAAAGCACCGTGTCTGAATACGGGCTGTGTGCATTTCTCTGTGGATTGAGTGTTTTCTATACTCGGCCTGCTTTATAATAGGAGAAGACATTGAAATCTCACTTTTTATATGGGACCTTTAATGTCAAATATACTGTATATTGTCAAGGTTGATTTGTATACCCCCTAAAAAGTAATAAAATTGTTTATCCAAAATGCCTCACTTGCCTCACATAGGAATCCAGGCCACAACCCTGCTAGTGGTGGCACCGTCCTCTATGCACTGAGCTCTACAAGACCGTACTGAAGCGCACTCGGGTGTACCTGCAGCAGTAGCTGAGGAGACGGGTAGGCAGCAATCACAGTGGAGGCCACAGCAGGGCTGACTCTGTTCAGCTGCTGAATCTGCCTGCTCCAGACCTGGATCAGCCCCGAGCCGTCCCTCTCCGCGCGAACCCCGCTGGCCCATGAACCGTCCACACAGAAGGGCAGCTCTGCCTGCTCTGTCAGCAGTCTGGAAGGACATCTTATAAGTGAGATACATTTTCCTTGTCTATTAATGTGACAATGACCGGAGTGGCTGCGTACTTAAAAGGGCGTTTTGATAAGGCCTTGGTGACGGCACACACGTGGTAAGTGACCTCCTGCCAGCCCTCCAGGAAGACCAGTGAGATATTCTTGCAGAGCTGCAGATACACAAGAACCTGGAGAGAAATGGAGACAAAACATCTACAAAAAGAGCATGCAAGATCAACTCGGATTCAAAGTAAACTGACCTCCTCCACATCCAAGTTCTCCATCCCCAATTTGGATTGCAGCGTCTCATCTAGTAAACCATAAGCATCGGTCCTGTTGGTAAGTAAACCCAAAGTCAGGACAGAGTGCGTACATGAAAGCCAACACAGAGTGTCATCTCACCACTGATTAATTCAGTTAAATAAATAAGAAAGTAAATGAGATATTTTTCTATCAGAAGCCACATTTACAGACACATTCACTAACCCGTTATCTGTCTGAGAGTCTGACACTAAGAGAGTAACCTTCTTGGCTTCCCGGTTGAGACACTCCAAAATTGGACTGAGGAAAGACCCCATCCTTGTCTCCTCCCCTTCACTGTCTAGCATCTGCAGTGGCAACAAAACAACATGGAGGAGGGCACCAGGGTGCAGCATGGACACTACTTAAAACATGCAACAAAGCCTGAGGCCTACCTGAGGTCACGATCACAACAACAAAGTCTCCAAAGAGTCCATTGTGTAGACTGCCATCAAAGTTAATTTATTACAACTTTAAAGGTTGCTTACTTTCTTCCCAGAGATCACCATGTCCATGAAGTCCGTCAGACCCAGCACCAGAACCACTTGCTCCTCCTCCACCGAGCGAGCTCCCTGCTAATGACAAAACAGTAATGATCCCAACTGGAGAAAGTAGAAAAAGTAAGAATATGCAAGTAGGAATACAGCAAGTGAATGCAGCCAAAATATCGCAATGAATTCAAATGTTTATGTTTATCATGTTAGGAGAGGCGTGAGGTGCCTACCTGAGGCAAGTCTCTGGTCCAGGTGATGCTGTGTGGGAGCTGCTGGCTCTCAATGCTAAACCGCCACTCAAGTGTAGTCAGGGTGTCCAGCAAGATGTCTGAGCCATCCTGTTGCAGAAGAGCTGGAGAAAAGCACACAGTCTTACAGATGTATGCAGCCTTTTAGCCTATTGTCCTCTTTATGGAAGTCATAACCTGGCTGAGACTTTAAAACGTGTAAATACAAATTGGCATGCATGCAATTTTCATTACCTAAAGTTTTAATTGATTTATTAGCCAGTAGGTGTGTACATTTATTATTTAAATAAACATATCACAGATGTCATCCAAAACTAATTAGACTCTAAACTAAAATAAACTAAATGCACTTAATTGGGATACAAAAACAACCCCAAAACCCCCAATAATAAAGCACATTTCCCCCAATACATTTAATATATACTAAAAACGGACTGCCTTCCAGCTAATTATTTTTTGTACTTTGTCAACAACGTTGTTAACATTAACAAATCAATGGAAAAATAGTAGCATTTTATATTTCTTACATTAAAATATCTATATCAAAATATTATCATTTTAATCAATATTAATTTTGTTCATAGCACTGTGTATTTTGTAGCATCTATTAATTTTGTCTTAACTGTTACAAGCTGTCCCAATATAGGCGATGGAAAGAAAAGTTTCCGACAGCACCTGAAGGCAGCGTGGTGTACCTGGATCTATGCAGACAGTCATACACCTGAGGCAGTTCTCTGGCCGGAGACTCTTGAGGTTCTCCGCTGCCTCTCTCCTCTTTTGCTGCTCCTGTCTCCTCTCCTCTTTCTCCCGGGCTCTGGCTGCTCTCTGCCTGTCTCTCGCCTCCTTCCTCTCCCTGGCAGCCTGTCTGTCCGCCTCTATCTCCTCCTTGGTGCGGCGTTTCCTTGCAGGGCTTGGTGTGCCACATCCATCCGGTCGCGGGGGAGACAAAGCAGAAGTTTGACTGGACTCAGTTTTTGTGGGTGACGAATCTGACGATGGGAGGCTTTTGCACTTGTGGTCTGAACTCTGATCATCTGTTAAGTCTGTGCTGACTGTTACGAATAGTTGACCGCTCTCGTCGCGGTTTAAGTCGGGGATTGTCTCAGCGTCGCTTTCCTCAGATTCAGATATTTCCCATGTTTTTGCCCTACGCAACGCAGACATTTCAAATGTTTAACGACTCCTTGAATGCATTATTTATACAACACATGCCAGTCTTTAACATTTAGAAACAGCGACTTTGTATCACCTCGATGGTGTCCGCTGAGGGACAAAAGATACAAAAACGCGCTAGCTAGCCTACATATACCTTTATACTGTCTATAGCTATTACCAATTATACCACTCTGGAAAGTGGAAACAGAGGGGACTTTTTCTCTTATAAACCCGACCACAGAGTAGATTAGACGTATTTAATTAGTAACTGCAGAAGGCAGACAGACACCACAGTTTATAGCCGACACATATTGGTTTTATGGGATTAAATCTCAAGGATTTATTGCTAATTAAACACTGAATGGGTGGGATGGATGGTAAAAATCCTAAAACTGAAGTTGTTGCTGTAGCCTACTTTGTGTCATTACACAGTAGCCCATTTTAGAAAGACATAAGCCAAGGCGAGAGAGATATGAAAAAACAAAAATTTGAGTATGCAAATATTGAGTTAACAGCTAGGCCTGCAGTTGGTGTTTAAACAGTTAGACTACAGTAGTCTATAATAGCCAATTTGATGACGATTGGCTGGGGGGTCCAATCTCAATAAAGTCTCCGGGATAAAAAAAAAAAAAAAAAAAGAAAAACAAGGAAACTGCGTGCGCAGATATCCAAGCAATCCGGTGCGTCCAGTGTATGAGAAGAGACCGATCCATGTAGCTTATAGAGCTGCGGACACCAGCAGGACAGTTGTAGCGGACCTCAACGTAGCCTGCTAACCTGCCTGTTCATGTAAACAACAGTGAAGAATGTGATTTGGAAGGTTTCTTTTATAGCCAGTGTCCTTTTGCTCACCATGACGCAGCCGGCGGAGAAAGGTACGACTGACTATAGTTTTATTTTTCCTTAAAGTCACCAACCTCAGCATAGCCAAATTACGAAAACCTCTGTCTCGAAACCCTGCACATACTTTCCTGAAAAAAAAAACCGGGCCACTGAAAGACCAGCTCAGCAGTTTATGCTTTAAGTGTCGTTAGAAGAGTTCATGTGACTAAATGGGAAGTTTTCAAAGCCTTGACGTTAGCAGTAACGCTTTGCTAGTTTGTGAATGGCAATATGAAAAGGCTAAGTTTAGCTAAGCTAGCTAACGCTGCAATTCTTTTTTTTTTTACACAGTTTGTTTTCCCAGTAAGAGGTAAACACGAAATTTCCCATTGGGCTGAGTTAAAGGAAATGTACAAAACCAGGGGTGAAAATCAGCTGGCGGGTCCCCCTCCCCTCAAAAATGTGCTTTTCTTTATTTAATGTTTTTTTAATTATTACTTTATGAATGTTTACTACATGAATGTTTAACATTCACTGTGCAGAATGAGAAGATTTTAGCTGCACTTTCTTTGGTGGTAAATCC
Source organism: Gymnocephalus cernua (assembly GCA_023631565.1). Classification (NCBI taxonomy): domain Eukaryota; kingdom Metazoa; phylum Chordata; class Actinopteri; order Perciformes; family Percidae; genus Gymnocephalus; species Gymnocephalus cernua. The sequence goes on from CM042443.1 coordinate 15,195,011, forward strand.
ATAACTAACACTAATTATTATTCAGAGCATAATATTTTATATCTCAAAGCTTTATAGTGATTACATCTTTTCTAAAAGTACCACGTGAGAGCCGATAATAGCCAATAATAATGTTATTTTTTTATATTTCTTCTCTTTTTTGTCCATTTGTCTTGGACAATTCTTTTTTTTAATTAAGTTATTTTGTCTTCTAATGGATATTATTTGCCTGTAAAAAAAAAAAAAAAAATATATATATATATATATATATATATATATATATATATATATATATATATATATATATATATATATATAAACCAACATGCTGCTTTTGCTGTATGTGAAATGTGGTGTTGATGTCTCTTCCTGTCCATGTTTTAGAGTGACTTTTAAAGCTGGGCGATATAGAGAAAATCAAATATCCCGATATTTTTGACCAAATATCTCGATATCGATATTGTGGCGATATTGTAGGGTTGACAAAATATGCACACAATGAGATTTTTGATAAATAATCATCAGTTATGTTGATATAATAACTATGTGGGTAAAAGCAACACTTGTGTCATATCAGGATATTACGATATCCAAAATTTAAGACGATATCTAGCCTCATGTATCGATATCGATATAATATTGATATATTGCCAAGCCCTACTGACTTTCATAGTGAAGTTAGACTCCAGGATAAACCATTGATCCAGCCTTTATGTTATTTCATTTATTTTACAGTCTATTACCGCTTTGTGGTGCTATTCTTCAACTGTCTGCTGACATTTGGCTCTTACTTCTGCTTCGACATCCCCAGTGTTTTGCAGGATCAGTTCCAAGGGGTAAGTAAGAGGTAGCAGTGCAATAAACCATCAGTATTAAATGATTATCTCCACATTAACTCAACAGCACCATTGTAGTTTGGTGTCAAAAGTCCAAAGTCTGTCCTCAGTTTGTGGCTAGTTAGATGATAATTTAGCTTCCCCTCATCTGACAGAACCTGACATGTCCCAACGCAACAGTCATCAATGGGACAGTGGACTGTGTGGTGGGGTTAGGGATGACCCCTCAGCAGTACAATCTTCTTTATGCAATCTATGCTTGGACGTACGTACACACACACACACACACACACACACACACACACACATACTAACATACTCTACTGGAATCTCTACTGAAACATGGCTTATCAGATAACCGCTACAGTTGGTGCTCTTCTCTCCTATCAACAGGAATGCAGTAGTGGTGATCATGGCTGGGTTCCTGATTGATAAATTAGGAAACCGCTGTAAGTCTACGAATATATCTTCTCTGCAAATCAAACAACTGATTTACGGTAACTCATGGTAAATGGATTCTCTTTTCCTCCTCTCTGCAGTTGGAGTTTTTCTGTTCTCATTTCTGTGTGTTATGGGCTCGTCCCTGTTTGCACTGGGTTCCCACTTCAAAGGATCTCCCTATCTGCTGCCACTTATGCTCACAGGCCGACTACTGTTTGGATCAGGCAATGGATCTCTTACCAGTAAGGCCACCTTCCAAAAAAGTCCCACTCTTTGCGGTGTCCACTCAGAGGAATGTTCCTAAACCGCTCTTTTCATTTACTTCCTTACCAGTTGTTCAGAACCGCATCACAGCCTTCTGGTTCAAAGGGAAGGAACTGGCCTTGGCTTTCGGTCTGACCCTGGCTTTCTCTCGCCTGGGTTCGGTCCTGAACTTCTTCTTCACCCAGCGGTTTGAAGAACAATATGGCATACAGTGGACACTCTGGGGCGGTAGGTAATAAATGAAGGGGATAGAAACATCAAGGTTCATGGCATGACTGAATAATAGCAAAATGTTTAAAAAAAAAAAAAAAAAGAAGATTTAAGTAAGAGTATTTTTTTACATGATGCTTTCTAGGTACACTACTGTGTGTGCTGGGCTTTGTATCTGCCGCTGTAGTCAGCGCCCTGGACAAGATCGGAATGAGGCAGCTGGGTCTTGATGGCGCCATCCGAGAAGAGTCCCGCAAAGTGGTACGAACCTGATTCAAACATCATTATAAAGTGCAAGGATACTGCAGACGGAGTATCTGACCTCAGTTCTTTTGTTTAATGTTTATTGTAACGACTATGTTTGTTTCTCTCTGTGTGTGTGTGTGTGTGTGTGTGTGTGTGTGTGTGTGTGTGTGTGTGTGTGTGTGTGTGTAGAGGATTCAGGATGTGAAGCTCCTGTCGTTAAGATACTGGCTGCTGGTTCTCACCATCATGTTCTTCTACAATGGTATCTTCCCGTTCATCGCAGATGCCAGGTAGAGCCGTCGACGCACAACACGTGCATGTTTCTCAGGGTTAAAACGTGGGTTTTCAAGGCCAGTAAACAGTCTGACACACGTTTAGGGAAAGAATTCCTTCGGGATGTGTATACATCATAAAACCACTGTATGGATATGAACCTAGTGCAGTCAGAAGAATAAGAGTAGTTTTAACATACTGCTGTGTTTCCTCTTGTCCAGTAAGTTCATTCAGGATAAGTACAATGGCTACAGTCAGAAGGAGGCGGCCTATATCGCTGGGGCGGTTTATGACAGCTCACTGGTCCTCTCAGCAAGCGTGGGCATTCTCATAGTAAGTATCTATAACCTAAACCTGTTTCTAAACAGTTCAGAAATCCGGCGTATGAAGCAGTATAAAATAAATAGGTGCGTTGGTGACATTCTCTTGTGTTTTTGTTCCAGGATTTTGTGGGTCTGCGGGGCGTTTTTGCATTGGCCTGTGCCATCCTCACGCTGCCTGTGTTTGGAATCCTGGCCTTCACCTTTGTCCCTCCTCTCGTCGCCACCATATGGCTGGGGGTCACCTACTCCTTCGCTGCTGTGAGTCAAAGTCAAAGCCATAGTTTTAACATTTTAATTTCTTACACCTACTTTTTCTCAGGCAGATCATTTTTTTAATTGGTTTTAGTCCTGAAGAAGTTATCAAGGACTCTAGCGGTATATATATTGATGTCACATTATGGTGACCCCTCCCCCCCCCCCCAGTTTATAAGGGTTTATGAGGACCCCTTGGAAACGAGATGGTGCATCATCTCAATGGGTTTATCCTCTAAATAGACAAGTGATTGATATGTCTGATTCTTTCTCAATTTGAATGCTATGGGGTGGGGATTTTAATTGTGAAACGTGTGTGTGTGTGTTGTATCTTAATTCAAACTATCTGTGCTGTATTCCAGGCAAGCATGTGGCCATCTATTCCCCTTGTGGTGCCGCAGGCGACTCTGGGAACAGCCATGGGTCTGGCTACCTCCATACAGATGGTTGGGATTGGGGTGTCCAATCTGGTCGTTGGGCGGATTTTGGGCACCAAGTCTAGGTAGGAAATACTTCAGATCAGGCTCTCATTGCAGTGCACTTGATGGTCCATGCTGCATGTTAGATCTTTACTTACCTTCCCTGTTTTCTCCATTTCCCGGCCAGTGAAACTAAAATTCCGTTGTGGCGTTGGCAGAGGATGATGATCTTCATGTTGGCCAACACCATCGCCTGCATCGTCACCTCGGTGCTGCTCAACATGGTCGACCACAGACAGGTCAGACATCTCACAGCCTGTATAGCAATATATATGTATGTATGTATGCATGTATCATAAATGTGTGTGTGTGTGCGCTGCGTGTGTCTATTGTCAGCTGACTTCAGCACAGGATGCAGCGTGTTCAGTTCATATTTGTTTCTCTGCAGGGCGGGACCCTGAACAAGACAACCAAGAGGTCGGGGCAGGCGGAGAGAGACTCCGACAGAGAGCCGCTCAACCCGGGAGAGGAAGAGCAAAATGAGGATGAGGAGGACGAGGCGGTCAGATCCCGTTCTCTCAACTCTTAAGTTTTGGTTACAATTTACTCAAGTTTGAACATTTCTCTCTTTTTATTTAAAGAGAGAGAGAAATGTGTTAAATATGAGATATATATATATATATATATATATATATATATATATATATATATATATATATATATATATATATATATATATATATATATATATATATATATATATATATATATATATATATATATATATAACCCCAAATCAGAAAAAGTTGGCACAGTATGGAAAACACAAAAAGAAAGTAGTGATTTCTAAATGCACTTTGACTTGTATTTCATTGCAGACAATACAACAGCACATCATTTAATGTGTTCCTTGTGATTTTTATTGTTTTTGTTTAAAAAAAACAAAATTCCTATTTTGGTTCTTGCAACACATTTCAGAAAAAGTTGGAACAGTAAAGCATTTACCACTTTGTAATGTTGCCATTCCTTTTCCCAACACTTAAAAGACGTTTAGGGACTGAAGACACCAAGTGATGAAGTGTTTCAGGTGTAATTTTGTCCTGAGCCCATGTGGTGATATCGCTTATAGATGAATGACGATTCTTGATGCAGTGCCGCCTGAGGGATCGGAGATCACGGTTGTTCAGCTTAGGCTTGCGCCCTTGTCCTTTACGCACTGAAATTCCTCCACGTTCCTTGAATCTTTTAATTATGTTATGCACTGTTGAAGGTGAAATAAGCAAATGTCTTCCTGTCTTTCTTTGAGGAACGTTGTTTTTCTCACGTATTTGTTGGCAAACTGGCGATCCTCGGCCCATCTTTGCTCCTAAAGGACTAGACCTTTCTTGGATGCTGCTTTTGTACCAAATCATAATTACAGTCACCTGTTGACATCACCTGTTTCAAATCACATCATTATTTAACCAATTTACCTGATTACCAGCCCTTAATTGCTCCTGTCCCAACCTTTTTTGGAATGTGTTGCAGGTCTGAATGACAGGAAATGATGTATATATTTACAAATGAAATTAAGTTGACCAGACAAAACATGAAATATTTTGTGTTCACATTGTCTGCAATGAAATACAAGTCAAAGTACATTTAGAAATCACTACTTTCTTTTTTTTATTTGTGTTTTCCATACTGTCCCAACTTTTTCTGATTTGGGGTTGTGTGTGTGTATATATATATATATATATATATATATATATATATATATATATATATATATATATATATATATATATATATATATATACTGTATTGAACTTGATTTATTGCACACCTCACTGAAACCACCTTGCTTCTCCGTACTGTATCTGCTGTCGCTACTACAACAGATCATTTAAACAGTATTTACAACCAAATGGTATTGTTATATTATATTACATGTGAACCAGGTATTGCAGATTTTTCAATAATACAGGTAAATATAAAAATACAATTGCGCAAAAAACATCAAAACTATATCTTTTCCAGTTCATTTGAGATGAAACACATTCTATCAGTGATATCATCCAATATCAACTGTACTGCCATAACTGACAGTGAGGTCACTAAATCATTTTAACATTATGTTGACATGCATGTCTCAAAAAAAATTCAATGTGTGTGGTTTTACAATTTTCTAATGAAGCTATTTGTACATCCTATCTGTTTGTTCATGGTTAGAGATGTCCGTATGTACTTAAAGAAGAGAATTTGAGCTTTTTCTCATTGCCAAAACGGCAAAAAATAAAATGCTTTTTGACATTGCAGTCTGTGCTACATGTCTTTTTTAAAAAAAAAAAAAAAAAAAAAAAAGCTTGATACCGTCATGCTTGCTTGGTACATGTTAGTCTATTTCCTTCACCTTCCACTTCCGGATTGCTCCGGTCCCGCAGTTTCCTTCCGCTTTTTTTTTTTGTTGGAATTTTAAACTCCGGTGAATGTAGGAGGACTATGGTTAACTGCTAGCTCAACAGCTAGCTAGACTATCTGTCCAATTTGAGTTTTCTCTCAACTATTTTGCAGCAGCTCCATCCGGCGCTTAGCACCGCCCCCAGACGATTGTGATTGTTTTGGTTTTTTTAAAGATACATTTTGGGGGGTTTTCTGCCTTTAATTGATAGGACAGCTAGGTGAGGCATGAACCTCTCATATATGTGCGCCTGCTCTACCACTGAACCAACCCGGCCACGATTGTGATTGGTTTAAAGAAATGGCAATAAACCAGAGCACGTTTCCCTCCCATCCCCGAATGCTATGTGGACTAGCCAGACCCTCCTCCAGCGCGCTTTGGAGGAGGGTCTGGCAAAGCGAGACTAGGTACAGGTTGACCAACATAACCATTGTAATGTTTTTCTAAATACGCAGCACAGCATTTTTAGCACTAGGTGGAGCTCTTTACACATTTGCTTGAAGTGGATAGACTACAGCTCATGTAGTATTACTAGGGTGGTATTGTAAAGATTTGAGTGTTTGTCCCAATGGCTTTTACTTCAACTCTTCAGGTCCCATATCCAACCTTCTATTTCAGTTACCTGAATTCTTAGTGCCTAGTTAGTGTGGGGATTTTGAGGGGAGCTAGTCGTGATAACAGCGCTTCATATCACATCCATCATATTGTCAACAACTGCAAGAATGTAGGCTACATTTAAATAGCTACAGGGAAATATGGCAGCACCACAAGTAAGTATGTTTCCTTGTTTACACTAATGTTCCTCCTATTCTTTTAAGCCTGTACACATTCCTTGCAGTATAATTTGTGCCAACTTATATTGCTGTTTTAGTAGTTTTACCACTTTAGTTAGTCTGTTTTTTTATGGTTGTTATGTTTTCTATTTGTATATAAATGTTCTTGTATTATAATTTGTTGTATTGTCTTACATTTTATTGTGAAGCACTTTGCGATTTTTATCTGTGAAAGGTGCTATACAAATAAACTTACTTACCACTACCATTAAAAATAGCTATCGTTGATTATTTCTGAAAATGTAATTTTTAAAGTTGAAGTAAAACGCAGGAGAACATACTCATGCTCTAAAATGATACAAAATGGCACCATTTATTGTTGGTGAGTCTACTTTAAAAAAAAAAAAAAAAATTCACTTCCTACAGGTGAAAATGTGTATTAATTAGCGCAGGAAAGGTGAAGGGACAGTTTTGCAGTATTTGAGTATGTTTACAGTAAAATGTTACCCGTTAAAGCTTGTGCTTTCAATCAACTTCCGTGTATTTTCCCATATAATCAACATACTGTTAAACATCTGAGCAGTTTTTAGCATTGGCGTTTGATTAGTTGCAGATCAGAGAGTGCCTAAACTGACCTAGACAGACTTGGCTTTCCTTGAATAATGCTGTAGTCCTCAAATACTTAAAGAGTCAGCCAGGTGTCAAACCTCCTGTCCCTGACTCTGTGCCAGGTTAAATGTGGAGAATTCTCCGCTCTAAAGCTAAGCGTTCAAAAGACTGCAGTCTGTGTCGAATAACAGATTACTGAGAGAGAGACAAAAAAAGCAATCACATGTTAGAAATTTGCAGTCAGAGGGTTATGAAAGGTTCCTGAAATTTTTTTTTTGTGTCCAGCTGGTTCTTGTATTCGGCCATAATCCAAAGATCAGACATTGACTGAAGATTTAAAAAAAAAATTAACTGGATGATACAATACAGCTCATAATCCTCTCAAAAGCGTGCCCCAATCATTAGATTATTAGAACAATGCATCTCATGTGACGACAAGTCAAAGTCACTGGAATGGAGGGAAGACCTACCTCATTACCTCATTAGATACTTCCTCGGACTCAGATCCTCTGTTTACCATAAAGATAAAACCTAAAAATATACCTTACTTAATCTTCTTACGTGGGCGTGTGGTAGGAGTTAGTCTTTGACTGCCTGATAGACGACACACTCACACGCTGAGTCAGTCACAAAGTCAGAGAGCGCAACAGAGGGCTTTAACATCTTGAAATCTGCTTTATGCTCCCTCTCTTGGAGTCTATCTGCAGCCTGAACTGTGTGGCCGAAAGCCTTGATGAGCATGTCCGGCCTCCTCACCCTCAGCAGGCTGGGCAGAATCTGCGGCTCCAGCCACAGCAATGAAATGGTAGTTTTGGACCGGGTCAAGAGGAAGAACTCGGTCAGGCGCATGTCAATTATTGAAGATGGTGAAATTGCCGAGGTTCTCTACCTTATTCCTAAACAGTCCATGATGGAGCAGCTGCCTTTCCTCAACCCCAACGAATACCTCCTGTGTGAGAGGTTGGACGGTATTCCTCCAGAGATGTCTGGTAATGAATAGTTTACTTACTTCCTTATGTGGTTGCCATGTGCTAAGTTGTTCTACTAATGACTTGTCATTTACGATCTATAATTTAACCAGGAAAATGTTTTGTACATACACCGTATTCTATTGAAACACAAGCTTGTATTTGTTAGGAGACAGCTCATATATTCAGATTGCTACTTCCAAAAAAGAGGAGTAACTAAATGCTCGAGAGTGAGTTTTCGAAAGCCAGAAGTATCCACAGCAGGCGATGTAATCACTGAATTATCTGCACTGAACAACAGTCCCATCATAGAAACACAAATACTATGGCAATTTCCTGCAAAGAAACGGAGGAAATATGTATCCGGTATAAAACATACATTTACATTATTTCAAAACAATACGTCTGGGATTCAAATACTCTCTTGTCCAGCATGGTGGAGGTAATGGTTGTTTACGCTTCTCCTGCTGTTCCCTTTGAGAACACACACACACACACACACACACACACACACACACACACACACACACACACACACACACACACACACACACACACACACACACACACACACACTCCTGCCCTCTGTGTTTTGGACCACCCCCTTCCCCATGGACCAGCAGTCCAGTTAGTTCCTCTCCTCACTCTGATCCGCTGCAGTGAGCAGACGTGTGGAAACTAACTGTCATGAAAGAGAAAGGTAGACATTTATTTTTTTTAGCATGTGTGTGGTGTAGAGGATGAGAAAGAGAGGACATGTGTGCCTGCTTGTGCTTTATGTTTGTCTTGACATAGTTATGATTCGTTTGCAACTTGTGATCGGGATATTTGATTGTTTTAAAGGTCAAAACAAATATTGCTTATGTTATGACTTTGTCTTACCTGCTCCTGCCAATAGTGTTATAATATTCGTGTGTTATACTGTACAGAGTTATTACAAATCTTGTCTAAACCACATGTCCTTTGTAATCTGTAATCTCTTAGCAAACAGTAATGATTCTCAAACATTTCCCAAATCTAGAAACGGAATTTAGAGATAAGTGCAAGCCCACCTGTTTCAGCTAATCGTAGAGCATTGTGGGGGCTTAAGACCAGCATGTGATTTTAGCAATACGTGCTTCGCTCTGATTATTCTATTTTGCTGCAACAAGGAACTCCGTCACAGTCACAGTAAAGTACCCCGACTCATTTCACTAAACGAGTGTCTGTTGAGGTCAAAGCCTGCTTAGTTTGCTGTCCTCGTGAAACTCCTGAAGTTGCTCCACTGAATTGAAGTATTTTTTAACATCTCAGTAATTGAGCAATTTTTTTATTTTATTTTTTATTCTGATTCAAAGCATGTACACATGACAGGTTCTATTCAACAATATCTAAAATCAGTCAAGTGCTTTCTAAATGGGATATGTGAATGAAAGAGACCCTGACATTCCATTACGTTTCTGGTAAACTAGGGGGTGTTCCTGCAGGTGCTTGATTGTAGTGAAATTAAATTAAATCTTTGTACCCAAAAAAAAGCATTTAAGAGCGTTGAAAGCTCTAAAGACAATTATTAACAATTATTAACACACCAAATACAGCTTGTAGTCCACATAACACACACATGAATACCATTCAAAACAAATTGTATGACCTCATTGTATGGCTAAATGTATAGTCCTATTGTATATTAAGCCTAGTTTACATTTTATTACTTTGTGAGGTATATTTAAACATATGAAACATTCTGAAGACTTAAAATAGAACCTACCTCACTCCTAACACACACACACACACACACACACACACACGGATGCAGGTTTTCATAGCTGTTGTGTGATTAGCTGTCTGTCTCAGGTTTCTCTCCGTTTGCTGTCTTTCTAAATCTACCATTTGCTAATACTTGACACCATATCAGCTTCACATTCTGGGAGAGATCAAGAAAAGAGAGGAAGACATTTTGGACTCTTGAAATATTTCAACCGGAGGACTCCACACATGAGTTTTACCATTCACACAAGAGCACACAATACCCTGTATAATTTATATGCAGGACAATACCATACACATATTGTATATTGGATTGTTGTATACACACAATAAAATGTAGTGTAGCGGGTCCTTCTCCATCAGTCAACTTGCAACAAAACCATTTCTAAACAGTAGGAGTCTGTGATGTTGTCGTGTTGGCATCACAGCTCTGTCATTAACAAATATCTGAGGCGTTCTAGGACAAAGGCCAGTTGGCAGTGTTTTCAGTCAATGTTGGAGTGTGATGGATAAAGGAACGGATTACAACATTCCCACCAGGATTTTGTCTAGTCTGGCAGAAATAATACTTATTTTTCACAAGTTTTTTTTTTTTTTTTTTAGATCAGATTGTATGCTATTACTTTCACACAATGTTCGACTAATACTCTTTTATTGGCAGGAATATTCCGAAATTTCAACAATGAAATTGCCAAGAATGACCGTAATCAAAGCCTTTCTCCTCTTTCTGTAAGACCAAAACTGCTTTTTTGCTTTCATGAAAAGTAGTTTCTTGCTTGCAAAAATCATAAGCCTGCTCTAAAGCTGAAATATTTATTTCTTTATTACTTCCCCTACACTTTTGTTTTTGTTCTGTAAGTGTGAGGAAATCTTTCTGTTTTGGTTAAAGAAAACAAAACTCATACATGTTAGTGTGTTGAGGTGTGTGTATATATATATATATATATATATATATATATATATATATATATATATATATATATATATATATATATATAGGGTTATAGGGTTATATAGGGTTATAGGGTTAATATGTGACTTTTTTATGACTTTGCTTGTGGCAAAACTATATATCAAAAAAAGCAAATATGAAGCCTGTGTGTTCATCTATTTGTGTGCTGGATGTCCACACAGCGCTCTTGAGTCTCAACATGCCACATTCTTTCCCCTCTCTCCTCTGCTAATCACATTCAAGACCTCTCAAGTGGGCTGTGATTAGATTCTACAGGCATCCACTGCTTCTGCTGCCATATAAACATGAACGAGACAGAGCTCGTGAGCTGCTGTCTATCTTTGTGAGACACTACAGATTACTGTGTGTGTGTGTGTGTGTGTGTGTGTGTGTGTGTGTGTGTGTGTGTGTGTGTGTGCGCGGCTGCACGTTTAGTTATGTAAGCACTGACAGGGCAATTCTGAGGGACTATTGTATTGTAATGCTCAGCTAAAAAGAAAAAAAAAAAAGAAAAGAATACACATTTTAGAAGTATTGGAAAATGTGTACTTTGTGACCAAAAAAGGCCTACCTGTAATGACATTATCCTAGGCTGTACTTTGTGTTTATTCCTAATTAATAAATGTTAGCATGCTAACACACAAGCTTATAACGTGGTAAGTAATGTTTAAGTGCTTGCCATGTTTAACACAGTAAACAGTATAGCTGCTAAACAGCAGCATGTTAGCATTGTCATTGTAAGCAGGTAAATGCTTGCATTTAGTGTTAGCTAAAAGCACTGCTGTGCCTAAATACAACCTCACAGAACTGCTAGCATGGCTGTGGACTACTTTTTCATATTTATTGTAACAGGCCTCTTTGCTAAATCGACCAGAACGTTTAACTTTTCAACTTTCCTTGCATAATAAAACAACAACTAGCAGAGATGTAGCCTATCTTCTGAGAGTGTAGAAGATGCTAACATGGGGTTACATTTCTGTTGCTTCATCAAAGCCTCATATGAGTGGCAGTTTTTTAAAAGAAGTAGGCAAAAAAGATAGTTTATGAAGACTTGGCATTTTCAGGTACTGTAAGATGACATTTTATATGACATGCAGATAGGCAGACTGAACTAATTAATGTACAATATGTATTTATTTATTTGACAGGGACAGCGTCTTAGCTGCACCAGAGTTAGCTATAAGCTAATTTACATCTGTAGTCCCTGGGCAGGAAGCAGAGAATAACATATCTGTTAAAATAATTCACACTGTATTCCTCGCTCTCCTGTAGTGCAACATGCTCAGGATGGCTGCCACCCATGCTCTCCACGGGGGAAGCGGGTCATCCAGTGCTTCAGGTGTGGGGAGCCGTGCAAGGGAGAGGTGCTGCGAGTCCAGACCAGCCACTTCCACATTAAGTGCTTTACCTGCAAAGGTGGGTACCATCAATACATGGACTTTTAAACTATCCTACAATCATATCTCAGTCAGAATAGACTTATGTTGGTAGGCTCCCTATAGGTGTCTAAATTTGGACATTCGGGAAGCTTGAGCGCAATCCAATCAACAGAATTCCCCATGTGCAGCGTCTCCTTCCAGGCAGCGCTGCCTGGAAAGTACTAGGATTAGGCAAAGGTTAGGGTTAGGGTTAAGGTTAGGGTTAGCTGCCTTGAGGTCAACGGTTGCAGCGCTGCCTGGAAGGAGACGTTGGGGGCTTAAAACACCATCGAGCAGATGAATTGGTGGCTGCCTTGAACACATGCTCCAAATCACTTCTTGAAATAAGGCTGCTCTGTAACATGAATGTAATCACAGGCCTAATGATACAGTTGTCTACTTTGGCACTGTTCATTGGGAGTAGCGTACTGTGGTGGGGTTTTGATTGATAAATTAGGAGCTTAAACTCATTGTTAATTCCCAGTTAAATTAAAACATGTATTAACAATTTTACATGCAAGCAGTAACTCAAGTAACATTTGACCCTTTAGGTTGCATTAAAACCCATTGTTTTCAGTAGGTTAGTTTTAAATTGATGCAGAATTTGCTGGCCATTCATTAGTTAGCCTGCTGATGCCATCAGATTCAATTTATTACAAAATATTCTGCATCTACAATGGGCTGTTGTGAAAACCTCCTCGGGTTGTCAGACACCGGAGGTACTTTGTTTCGGAGAAAACATATTTACTCATCAGGCTATTGTTCCAGACTAATCGAAACCGACAAGCTTCTCGTGTTGTTGCCCTTTCATCACATTGTGACTGTGTTTGCAGTGCAGAGGAAACAAAGAGACGTTTAGAGCAGAGAAGCCTGCAGTATTTTGACAGTGGGAGGACATGGGGATCGAAGGGCTCTGTGGGCTTCACTGAATCCGAATTTGCCTCAAAATGTGTCACTTTGAATGTGAAAAAAATTGTAATTCAAATAAGCCTTTTTTTTGTTTTAGTGATCCATGTTATTCCCCTACTTTGTGTACCAACGGCTTATTTTCTTCCAAAGTAAATGAAACATAATGGTTCAGACAGAAGGGGAATAACAATTGTCTGAGTGATAACACTCACTTTATGTATTTATTACCATCAGAAGATAAGTAAAGATTCATTATCAAAGTCATTTCTCACATCACAGAGGAATGTAGACATGTTTGTGTGTTTTATCCAGACTTAAAAATAGTCATTTTTAAGTATTTTAAATAAAACACGCATGTTGCAAGTGAGTCGCAGTAGGACAGGAATAGAGCAGCATAAATCTGTCCTTGGCTTGGCATCTCTGTGCATTCTGTCGTGGCAGGTTCAGAAGGACAGTGGGTTGTGTGGTGTATCGAATGACTCCGAACAAGCTGGGAGAAAACACTGCCTCCCTGTCAGTAATTTGTCAAACACATAAACACTTCAGAAACCCTGGCAGAATCATGAGGTCGGAAAGCCCAAATAGCAAATATCTCATCTCTTTGATGGATTACTGTACGGCAACAGCCTGAAAAACGGTGACGATTTAAACTGCAAATTCATAGTTATTGACCCAAATAACAAAACACAAATTAAAATCAAATGTATACAGACCAGATGTTACGTATCATAGATGAAGTTACAAATACCTTGTGCCAAGAACACAACAAATTCAGGGAAAAGGCAACGTAAGCAAACCAATACACATATAGAGAAAGAAAACTCGAAAAGATTAAATTGTAGAAGGAGTTCTGGCTATTATAGGGTCAAAAGGTTAGTTAATACAAATGTAAGGTAACTAAGAGATGAGAGCAGTTTCACCAAACGTGGTCTAGTCTAGTCTAACTGTATTAGCTCACCAGCTAGTCGCTAACTTTGTCTGTTTGCTATTTGGTGCTGGTCACAGCGTACAGTGGGTGAATCAGAGCTGTTGATGAGTGAAAACTAGCTTGATGAAAGCAAGCGACACCTTTCACATTACACATCCAAAGAAATAATAAAATACCTATAGATTATTGCAGCTTTAATGTTTTATGTTGTCTGTGTGCAGTGTGTGGCTGTGACCTGGCTCATAGTGGCTTCTTCATGAAGAACAGTGACTACCTCTGCCCGCTGGACTTCCAGAGGCTTCACGGCACGCTCTGCAACAACTGTGGGGAATTTGTGGAGGGACAGGTGGTCACAGTTTTAGGGAAGACTTACCACCCAGCCTGCTTTGTGTGCACCTTTTGCAAGTAATTGTGAAAAAAAAAAAAAAACATTTTTGGGAGTTTGGAGGCAGAATAACTTAATTTTTTTTTTTCAAAGTTGTAAACCTCTGTCTCTTTCTGTTTCTCAGACAGCCCTTTCCTGCTGGGGACTGTGTCACCTTCAGTGGAAAGGACTGCCTCTGTCAGCGCTGTATCCAACCCGTGTCTCCTACTCCTAACGGCATCAGCTGTTCCAGTAGTAAGTGCACTCTTGTATGATTTTGTCTCTCGGCAAGGATCCAGTTTTCACATCAAAAATATTTATTATTAAAGCTTTAAAATAGACCCAAGACTTTGATCCCAAGCAGAAACAATCAGACTGTGGATTGCACTGAATATAATAACACTGAGTTGACATTAAAATCTGGTAATCCTCGTGGGATCCTGGCAGGTCAATGACTCGGTACGGACTAAGAGATACAGTAGAACTCAACTCTCCATCTCAACTTGACCTTATCCACCTGACAACTATACATAGGAAAGGGATAAATAGAGGTTCCAGACTCATAAAGCCTCTGGATTAAGAGGATCTCTCTTTAGGACCGTACAGAAAGGTAATACTAATTTAAAATCAAATCTACAGGAAACAGCACAGCTACTCAAATAGTTCAGTTTAGACATGTATATCCAGAAATAATTAAGAACGAAGGGTTTTCTTAATGTGTGTGTGTGTGTGTGTGTGTGTGTGTGTGTGTGTGTGTGTGTGTGTGTGTGTGTGTGTGTGTGTGTGTGTGTGTGTGTGTGTGTGTGTGTGTGTGTGTGTGTGTGTGTGTGTTCTCAGACTGCTCTGGTTGTGGTAGAGACATCAAGAACGGCCAGGCTCTGTTAGCGCTGGGCAGCCAGTGGCACCTCGGCTGCTTCAAGTGTAAAACCTGCAGGAAAGTGCTGAGCGGGGAATATATCAGCAAGTAAATACAAATCTCTCATTCATAATTATTTCTCTTCCTCCCCTCAATTGAGTTTATGTTTCTTAACAACAAAGGCTAGAATTAGAAACAGTGTTAGCACACACCACAGAAAAGAAAATATATTTTTTTAATTTTTGAACGTTTTATCTTTCAGGGATGGGGTTGCCTATTGCGAGAGAGACTACCAGATTCAGTTTGGGGTACAATGTGAAGCATGTCAGAAGTTTATAACTGGAAAGGTCCTAGAGGTAAGAAATCTTTTCTTTCAGTGAGGATTTTCAGGAAGATTTTGTGACATGGCTTTTCTCAAAATGAATATTAATATGACTTGACGGTTGGTGGTTCTGACACATTTGTCATGATCTTCTGCTATAGGCAGGGGAGAAACATTATCACCCCAGCTGCGCGAGATGCAGCCGGTGTGACAAAATGTTCACAGAAGGTGAAGAAATGTATCTGCAAGGTCAGTGTGAGAAAGTACCTGATGTGCATGTACGTGCATTCATGGGGCGGATATAGATTTATAGGCTTGGATGAACATCTTAATGTTCAGTGTGCAAACTGTTTTCTGTTCAGTGTGCAAACTGTTTTCTGTTCACTGTGTAAACTGCATTTACTTTGACATGCTGTAATTTTTTTGCCATAATGTCCATGCCTTTACAGGATCAACAGTTTGGCACCCAGACTGCAGAGCCAGCAGCAGAACTGAGGACAGTTACATGGTAAGACCTCCTTTATTTAACATGCAACTTGTGTGACATGCAATTTAATGTGTGTTAGGGGCAATATGCAAACACAGATTTTTCTATCATGGCTTGACATGACACGATATATATATATATATATATATATATATATATATATATATATAAACTTTTTCTAAATAGCTGTTAATATCCAGCTAGTGTAATTGCTGTTACAAGGAGGATGCAAGTGTGATATCTTACACATTCTCTTCCTTCCCAGGTCAGCAGACCAAAAACACCTTGTCTTGATTTCTTTTTCCCGAGACATAAACTGAAGGTTAATATTGTGAGCGGGCCTGCCGTTTGCACTGGTGGTTTTCTAGAGTGAGCAGGCTGTAATCTCACGTCTTGAGATTAACCGCACTCGCTTGCTTCACATGCAACACTTTGCTCACCAGGCTGGCCAATTAGATCTCATGTGCTAATTCAAGACCCTTTTGATACATAGAATAAGATTCCTTCTTATGTGTTTCATTTTTGCATCCAAGAATTATTAAGAGGAGCTTTTATTTCATTTGTAGAGCACCTGCACTGTACAGTATATAGTATGTGCATTTCATAAATGCGTTTTAAAAACAAGTTGGCTGTAGCATATGGAATTTCAATATACACCGTGACGCATGCTTGGCTGTGCTATTTCAAATCATCTTCTCATACTCGCATAATTTACAGTAATATATACCAATGTATGATGTAATGCAAAACATAAGTCTGGCTGATATCAATGTTAGGTACAAATAAAGGTGTTTTTTCTCGAGTTAATTGCAACATGGAACAATGCACATAAACTGCGTGATGGCAGCCGCACACTGTCTACTGCTGCAGGAAGTTTCTCAGCATCCTATGACTCAAACTAACCGCTGTTTTTATCCCCCTTTAGCCCACTAGATCCTCATCCGAAAGCTCCTGTTCCAGGCCGGGCTCATGCACTCCGGGGAGTCCTGGTCGAACGATCTGTGTAAGTTCTTGTTTGACAACATCTGCTGAACACCTTCCATGGCGCACAACTTACCGTGGCTTGATTTGCATTTTATTTATCCTTTATTCATACAGGGGAGTCGCATGGACAAAGTGTCTCTCTCGCAAGATGTTTCTTTTTGTAAATGAAGACAAACATTTAGGACAATAGCCAATGTGGAAAAAAAACATTAAAATCAATTACATTTAACATATTCCTTTAACCTTACCTTGACTGATCGGAACTAGTTTTTATCTCGTGGGATTTCAATTGTGGTTGAATGTTGAAGAGCCTTCAAATTGTCTTAAATCAACCACATATTGAACAGGAATTTAGATTTATGTGCTAAATCAATTTGAATTCATTGGCAATTCAGATTGAATTTGATTATAAAAACAACCTGCTGCTTTCGGTGTCCTTTTGTTTCCTCCTTCCAGTTTATTATGATCCATAGACTGTTTTTTTGTGTGGAATAGACTTTACCCCCATCAAAACACCTCAAAATATGAGCCAAAAACGTACCTTTTTTTATACTTAAAGGAACACGCCAACTTATTGGGACATTAGCTTATTCACCGTAACCCCAACAGTTAGACAAGTCGATACATACCCTTCTCATCTCCGTGCGTGTCTAGCTTAGCCTAGCACAGATCCTGGAGGTAACCGGCTCCAACTAGCCTCTCAAGTGACGTTGTTATTTGTACATGCTGTGACTATACAAATCACAACATGTAAATAGGAACATGTTGCCGTTATTTTGTCACTTGGAGCAGTAGGCTAGTTGGAGCCGGTTACCTCCAGGATCTGTGCTAGGCTAAGCTAATGGTGGAGCCGTCAGACAGAGTTACGACACGCACGGAGATGAGAAGGGTATGTATCGACTTGTCTAACTGTTGGGGTTACGGTGAATAAGCTAATGTCCTAATAAGTCGCCGTGTTCCTTTAAAATACAGAAACCGGCCACAGATTATAATGTTAATCAGTCCACTTCATGTGCCAAAATCAGATCGTTTGAGGTGTTGTGGGGTTCAAGTTTTATTCCTCCCTGAAGTCATGTAATAAGCAACCTTTGACCTGACGTAACCCATACTGTGTCTTCCACCCTCTGTCTCCCTCCATCCTCCCCTCTCTGTCCTGGTCCCAGGCAAAACTAGATAATGAGATCATTGATTACCGAGACTTAGCAGCCATTCCCAGAGTCAAGGCTATATATGATATAGAGCATCCTGAAATGATATCTTATAAGTCTGTGAACAACAACTCATCTACTTTGGACAACAAAGGCAACAGACAGGAAAAGCAAAGGCCGTCAGAGGTAACTCCATTCAATGCTCCAAGTTGTATCCGGTGACATGTTTGTGTGTCATTGCTTTGGGGGTGTTTTTCTTGCTTTGATTTATGAGTCAAACCAAATGAGGTCTTGTTTGGTCTCATATTTGACTGTGGTTGGCCCCAAAATACAAAGATATTTATTGTGAAAAATAGACAAATGTATCTTTAAGTTTGTTTTGGAGCAATATCACTTCTACATTCACAAAACACACTAAATATCTAGATCTAGGGTACCTGCCTGAATCTAGATACATATTCTCTACTTACATTTATAAGAATTAGGCTGATTCTTTTATGCAGGGCAACTTTTAAAACACAATCACAGAATGTTTGCATACTTAATATGGAGTCAACTGATAAAAACAAATGTGGTTTGTTGCTATTTACTGTGCCATTGAGCATTCATTTAATGATCTGTGTTAATTAGAATAATTGGCTAGTACCTAATAATATAATCATTTTATTTCCCAGTGCATACATAGTGCATTTCCTAGTGTTAGGATGAGGTTGTTTTTCTTTTTCATATCAGACAGGTTTGGAGATACAAGAGGATAGCAGTGTATGCTGTGTGTCTTTCTGGTTCATTCATTCATTTATTTTTCTTCCCCTGATTTAGTCACCAGGAAACATAAATGAAACCCCAGAGGTAAATATTTGTTTTATTAACTTTACTTAGTTAAGGTAGAGCCGAGGTACTACAGGTAACATACAGTATGTGTCAGACCCCCCATTCAAGTCATACATATTTAACACTCATTTCTTCCTTTCACACTGCTTTTGTGTCTTTCTTCCTTCAAGGAGAGTATTGAAGTCAGAAAGCGCATACCAACATCTACAAGCCACAGATCATTTGGAGTTCATGCAACATACAATCGTCACAGCTATACTCCAACTCTGTCCAGATCACCACAACACTTCCACCGGCCAGGTGAGAAGAGCGCACAGAAGTAAAATGACCTATCTTATCACCTTATGTAAAGATATTGGCCTTCTTCTGCTCACTTGTTCTCTGCTTTACCACCCTCTCTTATCTCCGACCTCCGCAACTCCTCCTTCCACTTCTTTTGTGGAATAACAAACAGGATTGATGCTTTCTCCCTCTTTGTTCTCTGGCAACAATGACACATGCCCCACTTCCTCTTTATGTCACCACTTTCTCCCTCCCACCAAAGGTAAGAACCCCTGCTCTTCTGTCACCCTTTTCTGCATCCCTTATCCCCTCCTGGCACTGCCTTTTAGCCTTTGTTATGTACTACTAAAAACCAACTAGTTTAAGGGTCAGTGTTGGAATTTATAGGACGAGATGTGATTCACTTTACTGTTAGAAACACTGAGCCATCTAGTGGTCAAAGTTGTAAGACTGTCAGTCGCACACTTTTCTTTTCACATCTTACTGTAAGAGACAGCACAGGAGTTTGTGCCCCAGCAGAAAAAAACACACTATGTATGCCAGCTAGCTGCTTCCTTCAGAGAATCCATTGATCTCCTTTCTTTTCCCATTTTGCAATTGTTTCTTGACAATACTTTTCTTTTCTCTTGTGCTGCCACCTCACCCAGCGTTCACTAAATTCTTGCACTGAAAAAAAGAATCCTTTATATAAATCTAGATCTGAGCAGTCATTTGTAAAACTGATTTGACTGATTAAATAAGTAAATATTCCTTTGCCTGTTCCCAACTTCGCTCGCACATTCCTGTACAGCCGTGCCTATTTAAAGCAGCGCTGTGATTCTTCTAAAGGCTCGTGTGTAATTGTGTGTGTGTGTGTGTGTGTGTGTGTGTGTGTGTGTGTGTGTGTGTGTGTGTGTGTGTGTGTGTGTGTGTGTGTGTGTGTGTGTGTGTGTGTGTGTGTGTGTGTGTGTGTGTGTGTGTGTGCGCGCGTGTGAGATGTGACAAGCTCTGACCAGTAATCGCTGGCATGTGTTTTTGGTGGGAAATGAAAATCACAAACAACCCACACAGCCTTGATTTCTGTCTAGTGAACCGTGCCTTGCTTTATTTAGTCAGAGTCTTTATATCCAATTGTTTCGAGATTCTTTAAAATTCTCTTGATGATCCTTTCTGACACTCCACAATGACATGAAATTAAACTGTATTTAGAAAAACGTTTACTACGCTCTCTTTTCGATAAGTGCTGTACTACATAATTGTACACGTGATGAACCTTTACTGCACTTTGTGCTTTTTTGACTAAGTAAATTATATGCACAGGTGCTCTATAATACTGATTGTGTTCCCAGTCTTTTTTCAGAGAAAATGTCCTCTAAACAAAATCTGTGAAAAATCTACTTTTAATGCATTTTTTTCATGTAAAGTGCAACAGTTAAGGCAAAAAGAGGGTGTTAAGGTACTCCATTTGAATAATATTTGAAAACACTGAAAGGGAAAAGGAGACACTACAGTAGGTTATTACTAACAATATATCATTTTGGTTCTGCTAATACAATTATTGTTATTAGGCTTCTTTAATTAACAAATTGAAGGAATTGACAGGATTACATTTCACTGGAATTGTATTTTTATATGATGTGACAAATAAATTGATTGATTAATTGATTTTTTTAAATGAATAATCTGCTGACGCTGCATTCTTTTTTTTTATCCGCAGATGAAGGCTTCAACATGTACAGGAGGCTTCCAATTTATAAACAGCAAGGTATAATATGACCTTTTAAAAAGTTCATTTTAACACAGCTTGAAGCAGTTAAATATTACTTTTAAAGCTGCTGATTCTTATCTCAATTGTGTTCTCACTGAGCTCTACTATAAAAATAGAGCAGTACTGAGAAGTCCGATTTACTGAACAATTAGCAAAAGGCTAAGAAAAGAACCTGAGGTATATTCTACTGAGTAAGTCTGATGTAATTTGGGCAAAGCGCCGAGTCTGTCTGTGAGTCGCCTCCTGATGATGAACTAATCTGTCTGCTGTTTCACTTTTACATACAGATCCAAATTCCTTCACATCCCAAACGTCCTCTCTGCCTGGATATGGTCGCAAGGGCCTCAATCCGGTGAGAGCAACAACACTGATACCTTCTTCTCTCTTTAGCATTATTGTGTAATGCTCAGTGACATTCCTTTGATCCAATCAGCTGAATTCATTTTCATTTTGAAGTAGATTATGACACAACTCAGGACACGCAGTCACATTCTTTGTGTTTTTTATTTTATTTTATGGTAGCTCTAGAAACGCACTAAATAAACTACATGAGGTTTGTCCAACTTACCGCACTTTATGAATAGAATAAATGTTTTCCTCCATTTTCCTTTTCCTAAGCCACGTTCAGCTGATTTCTCCAATTACAGCAGTGACAGATTCAGAGGTAACTATGTAGACATCTTTATTATTCATCTAAATGCTGTCAATCACTACAATATTAATATTTATTTTGTGTTGTTTGTTCTTTACCTTCTCCCTCCCTTCCTTTCAGACTTTAAGGTATGTGAGAAGAACTTTGTGTGATCTTGAATCTTCCCCCGCTCTTCTTCCTTTCCCTGTTTGGTTTACTGCATTTCCAAAGGACTGGCCTCCCCTCACTCTCTGCATAAGCATGTTTTATGAAGTATTCATTCAACTCAGTTTCAACTCAATGTTGAACATACAGTACAGCTTGCATACAGTACCTCTTTATCAATACATACGTTGCACATATTACACAATTGACTCTTTAACCCCACATTTTATAAATACACTTTACTTGCAGTAATTTGGCCATTTGGCTTTTAGCTTTGAAGTGATTAATCCCGCCATGACATTTTCCCATTGCACGTGTTTGCTTCATTCTGTAGCTCATCCATGACGGTCAACATCCATTAGCAGCAATGGAGAGAGGAGTGTCTATGCCTAATTTGTTGGAACCAAAAGCAAGTATTGTTTGTATATTTATGTGTACTAGATCATTTGACAAAGGCTAATAGAAGCAGAATCTTGTATTTTCCCCTGAAGGCGGAGGCACCGGTACTATAGATAGACTTCTATCCATGATAACTGTATAGTTGTTATACAATATGCATGGTATTTGCATGGCACATGATATTTCTAACTCCATCTCATATCTCAATAGCTGGTAGCATAACCGTTCACAAGATTGTTCAGGTATAGCATGTGCGATAATAAACTTACAGTATAAAGCATTCTCAACCAGCTTTTGTTTTATCAAGGTCTACCCGTATGAACTGCTCGCAGTTAGTAGCAGAGGGCGAGTGAAGCTTCCCAAGGATGTTGACAGAACAAGACTGGAGGTACAGTAGCATGTGAGAAAGTTTTTCCAAAAGTTCAAGTGCAAAAAATGTTTTATATATTTTCCATTTCATTTTTTTTTTTAAATAAATGCCAGTCCTTGTGTAAACTACTACACATACCATGACTAAAACTTACTTGGATGTTGAGAAATTCCTTGACAGTGGCATCATCTGCTGAAAGGTTTCCTTCAAAACAAGATGAGGAAATATTTAGTTTCAGTCAAACTTACAGTAGGAGTTTTATTTTAGTATAAGAAATGCACCAAACAGATTAACTGTGTAGCTTTTCCATAGTCCATTTCATTCTTTTATTATTTCCTTTGCAGCGACACCTATCCCCGGACTCATTCTTTGAGATCTTTGGCATGGATAGTCAAGAATTCAACATACTTCCGCTGTGGAAACGTAATGACATGAAGAAGAGGGCAAATCTCTTCTAAATGCTGCCTAATGCACTCATTGTTGATATGCAGTACATGTCAAGTTCTGATGACCCCTTATGTTTATTTCTTTGCATTTGACACAAAAATTGGATAATATTTTTTTTTCGCCTAAGAATTGGACACAATATTGTGTTTCCCAGTTAGTTTCTGTAGGCTATTTTAAACCTCAAAACAGATATGAACATGGGTCTCATAGTCTTGGCTTTGCGAGAAAGAAGCATTAATCTTTGAGGCCAGATACCAGACTGTTTCAAACCAACAACTGATGTTACCAATGCAGAAAATCTTTCCGTTACTTAAAGGTGCTGTAGGTAGGATTGTGAAGATCCAGGACTTAGCGAAAGAATTTGAACATCGCCAACTTCTCAGTCCCGCCCCCCTTTCTGCTCAAGGTCATGACACACTAACCCGATAATCGGCCGTCGGACAGTCTGGCGAGGTCAGTTACTCAAGTCTGTTCGTTGTGTTCCGTGCCGCCGTCCGTCGGAGGGCCCGTCTGCCTTCATTTTGGCCAATTTGACATGTTGAATAGGAAGGCGGGCACTGCCAGCAGTCGGACTCAAATGATCAATCTGATTGGTCGAGGAGCAGGATGAGTGATCTGATTTCGATCTGAAATGAAGACAGATTCAGCAACTGCGTGGCCTATTTCTCGCTTAAAATGTTTTCAGAAACACCTTTCGGTGAACTCTTTTAGTAAAATATGAGATTGTATTCTGAACAAGCCGCCATGACAGTCTGGCTTTGAATTTCCGGAGAAACCAGACCCACGTGGCACGTTCGTCCAATCAGCTGCCGGTTTGCATTTTTGGGCGACAATACAGATTAGCGCCGCCTGCTGTTATGGAGACGTATTACGTCTCGTCGCTTTGGTGTGTTCCGAGGCACTTTTTTGACCAACTCGGGGAGACTGATCAGTCCAACTGCCTTTTCTGCCGAGGGTCGGCCGTCTGGTTGGTGTGTCAGGGGCTTCAAGCCCAAACGGTCTCCTAAGCTCCTCCCCCCACAAGGGGGAATGAATGTGTGTGCATGAGCAGTGATTGACACGCAGTTAACAATGTACTGCTGTTGGGTTTTCACGCGACTCACCAGATCAGCCAAATGCTCGTATATCATTCATTTAATATTCTATTACATACATATTATTGTAATATGATATTTCTTAAATGTCTGCACATGGGAACTACAAGATGGATCAGGATAGGCACATTAAGGATCATGTGTCAACATGTCGTTTAATGACTTAGAAAATGTATTTTTCCACTTGCCTTCTAAAAATGAAGGAATTACTGATTTCAGAACACAGTTTGAGAGTGGTTAGGGTATGTATGGTGTTTGAAGTCAGATACATTAATGTATGAAATGGTTGTGAAGCTAGTTAGTTAGTTTGTCCTAATTAAAAAGCCTTTGTAGATCATTAGTATTACCCTTTCTGAATAATACGTCATGATACCTGATGTATGGTGCAGTGATTGGGTACATGAAATGTACATAACCTGTTATCAGACACGTCATTCTGATGCAATACATGAAGTGACTCCCTCAATGTTGTCATTGTTACTTGTATATCATATTATATTTTTGTTATTCAGTTGATTCTCACTTTGTTGTCTTATGGTTACACAAATGTTTAAACACAAAACTGAAAAGAGAAGATTTTTTGATGTCACTCAATGGTCACTGAAATGTGCTTATTTGGACCATAGGAATATTTAAGATGATTTGACGCTTTTAACAGTTTTTGTTTTGTTTTCCTCTAACTTATGACTGTATTTGTTACATTCACACTGCTGTCCGAGCACACCACCTCAAGCGCCCTGAATAAAATCGTGCACTTCTTACAAGTTAAATGAATGTGTCTTCATTCACAGAATTAATGAGGTTGTGTATATATGATGGGGTGTCGGTTTTGAGGAGCATCATTTCAGTTTTTTTGGTGCATCTCCCTGGAGAATATCACAGTCTGGATCAACTTGGAGGGGAAAAAAAGAGACTTCAATGAATCTGTACAGAATGTGTTTCTTTATCATGCACATATTAGTCAGAAGCAGTAATAAATACATTGTTAGAAAGATCTTAACTACAAAGTAGCTGAAATTCTAATTACCACCCTACTTTCCTACCTGTCGAAATTAAGAGACAGAAGGCTCAGTTAAGATAAACTGCTTCATGGAAGAACTCAAGCAAAGGACAACCAAAGTACAACAGTGTTTCCACACACGTGTGATAAGATAAGACGCCTATTGTTTTGAAATGAATGTAGTTATTCGATTTTCTAGTGTGACTCTATGAGGTTAGTTTTGATAAGACAGGGTGTGTACCAGTATGCTGCAAAGCATGACAGCATTTTCATAACATCACAACACATTTTCACTCATAAAACCAGCCGCATGGTGGAAGAATTGCAAAATCTCCTGACTTAACTTCACCTGCTATCTATCACTCATACATTCCTGTTTAGTTTGGCTTTGACATTTTTGTTAAAAGTGTTTTTTTTCTTTTCTTTTTCCATCTCTTAACGTTGGGCCCAGCCATTGGAAATGTAAGACCAACAGATGGTGCTCTGGAGCCTGGAATCAGAACACCACTTAAAGATTGACTTCCATGTTTGAAATGAACATTTGCCTGGCTTTGTTTAAGCTTGTATTTGAGCCGTATTTTTGAGACATTTTTTTTTCTTTATTTGCATCTATCAAAATGGCATGCAGTAGGAGTAGCAGTAGTGTAAAAATAGCCTCCATCACAGACTAGTCCCTCTTTGTAACTTAAGACATCAGCTCCAATAACAAGACAGATGGGATCATGTAAACAAATCAAATCATAACGTTTATTGCATGCATGCTTTGCTTCTATTATTCTCCTAACCCTAATCCCTACTCATCTGTAGTTATCAAATCTATTAAATGTATCAATCCTATCAAAGTGTAATTTCTAAGAGTATAATGTTACAGCGTTTTGTGTCATATTATGTGTAATACATAACATTTGAGATGTAAGAGGGCATTTATGTAGTGGGCTTGTGTCAGCCCAATCTCATTTGTTAGGTCATGGAGGAACATTTCTGTGTAGTGCATTTTATTGGCTTTAGACTTTTGCATGCACACACTCCATGAAAGGTTCAATAATTGAGGCGTTATCATGTTTAAGTAATCTTTACCAAGTAAAGCCTCACTTTAGCATGTATTAATGGTACACTGGCCAACTGTTTAGCAACCCATTTTTCAATTTTGGAAAAAAAAATGAAAGAAATAGTTTTCACAATGTTTTGAATTGTTACCTTTTCTTTTTTGCCTTCTTGTCCTGTTGTTGTGGATTTTAAAGATTAGCACACCACACACACACACAAAGAAATCAGCTAAAGAAATAACGAGGGTAACCTGAATAAATATAGCTCATAGTCTGTCTTTTTAGTTTGGAATAAAAAAATATTAGCTCAGGCTCATATTAATACCATCACAGTTTAACATAGAAGTTGTTTTTGTTATCATGGGCTCTTTAAAGCCCACCGAGCTTGAGCGAAAGTATTGGAGATTTTCGAGGCTTTCTATTGGACAGTTAAAGACACCGCCTCGTTTGCAGACGAGTCGATGTATGTGATTGGTCGAGGTTGCTGTCACTCACTACTCCACTCTCTCCTGACCACCTCCCCGTCTCTCCACAGACTGTACGGCCCAAGCGAGGATTTTCACGAAAACATCAACCGCAGACTGCGTACCAGTGCCAGCGGGAACGGTACTACGACGAACGGAACCCGACGCTATGGATCCAACGGCATGACAGCCGAGTCGATGGCGTTTTTAAAGTTGGATAACGGTGTTTGGTCTTAAAGAGAGACGTCAGAAGCGTAAAACAGATTTCACGGCAATGAATACGGTATCACTTGTTAGATAGAAAGAAAGACAGAGAGAGAGAGAGAGAGAGGGGCCAAAGTGGACTCCCTCCCTCGGTTGAGCCGTTCCGCCCGATGGAGGCTGACGGGACCTTTGCAGTTAGCTCGAGGCCCGGAATGTTACCTGTAAAACGTCGACACCTTGTTGGAGGACGTAATTAAGGAAAACTACCGCGCACACCTGTCTGCGCTTTCGAAGAATTGACAACTTCTTAGTAAGCCTGCATTCAAAAACAAAAGTTATCAGGGCAACGTTAGCTGCGGGTGGCGTCCCCTCGCGCAAGATGACTATCATAGATATCACTTAACGAGGGTTCTTCGCCGCCTCAGGTAACATAGCACAGGTGAACAGCGCACTAAGGCTGTTTTCATGCCGTTTCACGCGACTTGCTTCTGATGGCTTTGTGTTAAAAAGTTGACTCCAACTCATTCGTCTGCGACAATTGAGCAGCTTTTGTTTTTCAAAACAAGAACTTCCTGGAATTTTTTTTTTTTTTTTTTCTCATCAAGTGTCACCTTTTCCGTCAACCATGTCATTCAAAGACAATCCTTGTCGGAAGTTTCAAGCCAACATTTTCAACAAAAGTAAATGCCAGAACTGCTTCAAGCCCAGAGAATCACATTTGCTTAACGACGAAGACTTAAACCAGGTGAACTATGTTGTTATTGTTTCTAAACTTTGGGTATTTTATATCTGATATTTCTATGCGACCTACAGTATAGCTATTAGTGATGCAGTGAACGGCTGTTTTTAGCTATCTGTTTGATGTGCACATTTCAAACAGTTTGCCATGATTGTGCCAATAGACCATGAAGTGCAAAGGTTAGGTTAATTGGACATAATTAGTTTCCAGCCCAAGGGCGCACATTGACCCCAATTCCTGCAGACATAGGCCTCCACCCAGCTCCATGGCTTCCAGCACAGTAGCCTACTATCAACTGCTTTTGTTGAGTCATTTGGGTTACCGTTATTTCTTTGTAACCTTTATTTTATTTAAGTTGCTGTAATGTCCTATGCTATAAACGCTTCCTTTTGGCATTTTGCCTTAGTCATATTTTTTGCCACACTATTGGCAAGTTCACTCCTAAAAGAATTGTAGACTGGGTGTCGATTACCATATAATCACAAATGAAGAGATCCCAATAATGCTTCCTACTGGACTGCGTTGTTGTATTGGCAGGTTGTGAATGCTGTCATCAGGGCTCACTGAACTCTGTTGGCCTGTATCGTGGTCATTTCCTTTGGTAAGCTGTTTACCGGGACAGGTTATAAGAGTACCCAGTGTCCAGGCTGTTTATATGAATGACACCTCTGTGACTGATACTTCTACAGTTGATAATGTCTTCATCATGGCTGGGTGAGGACTGCCATCGGGCTAACATCGTACACATTTCTCTGTCATTTCCTCCATCATGACTAATGGCTTCTCTGTTCTAATGGAAACAGTCCGGAGGTTTATTTGTCCTTCTCAGTGGAATTTCTGACCCACTGGCTGTCAACCTTGTCCTGTGGTGACTTCACCCAGTGAACGGTTATCATCAGTGGTCAGAGGCTGAAGACCTGGGGCATGGCCATGTTGTCGTTGTTTGAGTCCTGCTACAAAAAGATACTGAATGCCTGTGGAGCTCATCCTGTGCATATTTTCATCCAGAACCTTTGCCATTCCTTTTGCAGCCCAACTAATTCACCACTCAAAGTCTCACGCTATTGGTGCAGTATTTCATAGTTATTTATGATGTGGGGTAATAAGATGTGGGGTGGGGCTATTGCAAAATGAACACACGCTAACACGCTCAAATAGGTTGATTTTTAAACACTAAACCATTGAAGGGTAAAAATGACCTAGATTCATCTTGTCTATTTCTCTCTTGGGACTACTTGCCATTCGGGCTGCTGTCAGGTCATGTGAGGAGAGATGGGACATTTTTCTAAACTGTGCTGCTGAGTCTCAGTGTTTCTTCTTGGGCTTTAGACAAAGGCAAGGAAGAAGCTTCTGTACCAGAATTAGTGGGGTTCCCACTCCAACAATTACTATTCTTTCCCGCAGTTCCGTTATCAAATAACTTTGTCTCATCTATTATGTGCTATTCCTATGTGTCACCTCTCTGTTTGTCTTTCAAAATGTGGTTGTTGTTTCTCCTGCAACTCTGCACAAAATCTTTGACTGTCCAAGGTTACAGCTAGGACTTCTGATAGAAAATTAATTTTGTGTCATGTTGTTTACAAAGTCACTGAGCTGAGAAATTTGCTCTACCACTTATAACCAAAGCGAACAAGGATTTTATGGTGGCTTATACTTGGCTTTACATGGGATGAAGCCTCTGAAAACCACTGATAAAGGGACGTAGAGGTACCAGACGTCTGTAAATGTCAGAGCTATTCGACTTGATTTGTCGGCTGTTGTTCCACAGACTCGGGAGTGCAGTTAGTAATGTACCTAATTTGCTAATCTCTTTAGGTGTAGGTAAGAGTTGAGTGTAGACATTTTAGTCGAATTTGTGCTCCTGTACACACAACCCCGCAGTGGGTATGCAGGGCTTTTTTGGCTTAGCAAACGAATGCCGACTACTAGTATGGCTAGAGTACAACTATGTTCCCATCTGAACTATTTAAGAAAGACGGCCAGGCCAACTTGCATTTCTCCGTGCAAGTTTGAATTGCAAATCTGTAGCCACAAAAGCTCTCAGACTCTGTACTGCTTCTCTCTCCTGTTTCTCATCCACTGTTTTTCTTGCTAACTTCTGCCTCTCGCTGCCTCCTCCACCCACCAGTCCACCCACTTAGAGGATCAGAGGGAAAATCATGTGTGTTAGCTTTTCCTTTTTTTTTTTTTTTCTCCCACGGCAGCATGGTGCTCTGGAATACAGCCAGCTGGAGAATGTAGCCTGCAGTCAACTCAAGCTAGCGACTAATACACACCTCCCCGGTGTTGAACTAAAATGTTTGTGTGTCCGTGTGTGTCTGATATTGGGACACAATTTGAAGTCTAAACTAGGGACCAGCCTCCAGTTATATCTACAGTGAATTCAAATGTGCACAATTGAACCGTTAATCAATATGTTAATGTGCTTGTTTTAGTGTTTGCTTTCAAGACTGTAATTGTGTTTTCCCCTTACCAGGCAAAACCCATTTATGGTGGATGGTTGCTGCTGGCGCCAGAGGGAACAAATTTCGACAATCCGTTACATAGATCTCGGGTAAGTGGTTCCTTTGTTGGACTTGAAACTGATTATGTTCGGAACGTAGCATAGTTTCGGCTCTTCGCCTTTTTTTTGACTTCCTTTTAATAAACATTTGTTGGCGCTTCATGAAAACAAAGGGGTATTCTTTACAGGGAACAACTTTTCATTGACCCATTGTAGCTTCTGCTCATGCCAAGAGTCAATAGGTGCAGTCCATAGGACTGTGTGTTAAACATCTTTGAGAATGAGATGTGTAAAGTTTATTAAATCAGGGCAGCTCCAAGGGCCAGGCTAGTTGAAAAAGGCAATTGGCTTGCCTAGCCCCTTCCTTTTAATTTTGTCATCCATTCTGCCACTAAATTTTGACATCTGACAAACAGGTCGTCTGGCTATTGTGGCTCCTGTAGCCATTTCATGGATTCAACAGCTTCCTGGGGGAGGCTTGGCCCTCTATCAAAAAATGCCTCATTCTCTGGCAATAATGAGCCTAATATTGACTTTATTTCACAAATCTTGCTCCCCTAGCATCATGTAATGGGAGACTGGCTCTGTTGCACCGCTTCCTTTATCACCTCCCAGATTATACTGCGGTGGTGGTGCATCCCAAAGAGGAGTAGAGAGAATGTGGGGGAGGAGAAGGAAAAGTCCCAGTTCTCACAGCCACACTGATGGCTTCCATATGGGTTTTGGGAAAAGCACCCCTGAATCCTTCAACCCAACTACTGTCAACAGGCTGCTGCTGCTTTGACATAATCACTGATGTGTTCTGCATATTATTACGATCTGCTTTTTCCTGCCGGTCTATAATTGGTGGCCTGTAGTGCTGAGGTAAGCAGGTTGGTCAGGTTTTTGACTGATCAACAAACAAATTACAGAGAAAATGTTGGATGCGTCATGTTTTAGGACCACTTCAGTCTGACAGGTTGCGGTCTGTGGCTGTATTTTGTCTATCAACAACACTGTAAGCCACATATTTATCACTTTTTAATGCGGTGTCCTTTTAACATCACCTGTGAAACTTATCAGCACCCCTTTTGAGACCACTGTATTTTAGGTTACAAAGCACCTCTCAATATTTCATGGATTGGCCCCAGTTGGAATCGGAGCCCAGGATATTTAACACTGACAAAACGGTGCATTAAGATAAGAGGAGGGCAGTGGGGAGCTCATCAAGCCAATGAGCAAGGAGATGAATGGGAACGGTCACCATATCATTTGCACAAATATCGACAGAATTACCATTTTAACCAAGAGATCAAATGACGCCCTTGTTTGTGTTGACCTTGTAGTTAAAAAAAAAAAAAAAACATAGGCTGAGATCCATTAACATTGTGCACTTAATGTGTTTTGGAAAAAAACAAAACATGATAGATGTCAGATACCAGGTGTAAGACATGGTTAATGTTATCAGATGTAATATTGTGTACTGCCGTGTAGAGCTGTCAGTCTTCCTCTATAATACCATTCGAATTTCATTTTTTTTTTTTATTTTAATATTCAAATATTAAATGCTCACTAGAGGGACTACCAACATTAGCCTGGCCTTGAAGGGGATCTACGTCATGGCGCATTGCATTTCTGGCACGCCGCTCTCTGTTTATGCTATTTTCCACCACGCACACAGCGACAAACACAAATCTGCAGAGAAGTCTGTAATGAAACATTATCTAATGTGTAGTGAAGCGGCTCTGTTGTACTGTAAAGGCTAACATTGCTTGGTTAGCACAATGACATCATGTTAGAAAGCGCAGCTAAAACGATTTGTTATAAACTAAGTAACAATAGTGTTAGCCACGATGATAATGGCATTGATAACTAAGCCAAAAGGTGCTGTCACTACTATTTTAGCGATTTTAAAAGCAACCCGTTTCTTGCAGATCGTCACGTTACCGAGAATACAGCTGTTAGAAGGTGATATATGAAGTCAAAGCTAACTCTGACAGCTGTAGGGCAGCTAACGTTAACTTTACGTTGAAATGTCTTCTGTATTTCTGTTGCAATGAAGTTGCGAGAGACAATGAAAGCTGCAAAAAAAAAGTTGCAAGTTTTTTTTTTTTGTATAGTTCTTTGAAAATAAAAGGCAACTTGTTTTGGGGAGAATATGACTGGGCTGAGTTTTCCTAGTAACCTTACCAAAAAGGCTCAGGATGCTGCAAATAATGGTATAATATGAAAATGGCTGGTGGATTTAAGACAAAAAATAATAATTTATTGAATGAATCAAATTTGAACATATGTGTCAGTGCAGTGGCTTGTTGATCTTTACATTGTTAATTTCCTATCCTGGCCTGGGATACACATTTATACGGTTTCATAAAGTAGTTATTGGACTTTAACTTATCAATGCACTTAGAATAACGAACGTAGCTGTCCTCAAGTGTGTGTGTGTGTGTGTGTGTGTGTGTGTGTGTGTGTCAGTCGCGGGGGGGAATTGAGCAGCAGAGAGCCATCAGGATTGAAACAGCAGCAGCTTTTAGCGACTTGGAGTGAGAAAGCGTACATTGATGTTAAAATCTATACAGGTTAGCAGGACGATCTGAAATGTTTTGCATTTCTCGCTGTATGTTTTGTTGGTAAGTGTGAGCACACGAGTCTGTTAATGAATCTGTAAATATTCCTTATATAGTACACACCTCTGGGTATAAAGACGTAGCCACTACACTGGTGCACACACATCCAAACAGTAAATACACAAGGAAGGCCTTTGGGGAAACAGTTGCCATGCATTGGCATCTCAGTTCGTGGCACACCTTTTACCACATCACAGGCTTATCAAGCTAGCGGGATCTTTGTTTTTGTTTTCTTAATATCAGAAACAAGGAAATGAATTTGGTGACGTGCGTGTGCTGCGTCATCCCGGTCTCACTCCCGCTTGCTCAGTGGCTCCGAGTCACATACTGATACAAAGTCTGGCACGTGGGACTGCTGGGATTGGTTGAAGTCGCGGAAAACTCCGGTTATTGGTCAAGTTTGCGGAAAAGTTGCGGTGATGGTCAAAATTGGGAGTCACACCAAAATTCACGGGGATTGGTTGAATTTGCGTGAATCGCGAAATCCTGGAGGGACTGACTATTGATAACCTAAGCATTTGGGCTCGGTGGCTGTTGATTTTTAAAGTCATGTTATAACTATTTCCCGTCCTCCTTTAGATTTCCAGCCGCAGCCTGTCACTCCCTCCTGTACTAAAGATACTCGGTATGTAATGTTAGCTCACAATGCCTTGTGTTTCTCACTCCCTAACTTATTGTTCATCAGACATGAGAAGAGTGAGATTGGCTAACCTTAGCCAACCTATTCATAAAGAAAAATTACATTTGAATAGTATTGATTTTTTTACTATTCGAGTTTCAGAATTGGTTCCAACAGCCCTACTGCCGTGAAAGGGTTGACCTACGTGGTTTTTGTTGTTATATCCACAATCAGCTGGGACATAAAAAAAACCTGTTTTTTTCTTTCAGTTTCGTGTTGTCTTTTTTTCCTCATACTTTAATGAAGAAAAAAATCTGGAAACTGGATAATTGATTTCTAAACTGAATCATGATGATACACTGATTTCCCGCTAGCTTGATAAGCCTGTGATGTGGTAAAAAGTGTGCCACGGACTGAGATGCCAATGCATGGCAACTGTTTCCCAAAGGCCTTCTTTGTGTATTTACTGTTTGGATGTGTGTGCACCAGTGTAGAGGCTACGTCTTTATACCCAAAGGTGTGTACTATATAAGGAATATTTACAGATCCATTAACGGATCCAATAAAGAAATCTAGCTTTTATAAACTAAATATCTTTCCATACGTGTAACAGAATTTGTTAAACTGTCATGGCTAAAATTGGCTAATGTAATATAAACAGCTTTCGAGCCCATTCTAAATATTTGCACATTTTCACATATTGCTTCATCCTTCTGATGTGGCTTACTGTTGGGATTGTTATGACATCTATGATGTGACCATGTCAGTAATTCAAGAATTCTTCTACTTTTTTTTTTTTTTTTCCCCAACAGAAATGGCAGAGGAGGTTCTTCATCCTTTACGAGCACGGCTTACTTCGCTATGCCCTGGACGAAATGGTGAGTGAAGGCCTCCCTCCCGTCCGCTGCTGAGTTTTGTTTGCTTTGACGCCAGCGCAGAGTATTTTGTGAATGTGTTGAACACTAATCTAACTAACATAGCAGTGTCAAAAGGAATGAAGTGACACCACATGGTGTTGATACTTAAAGTCATGTGCCGAGCTGTGTGTGTTTGTTTAAGTGGCTAACGCGCTTATTGTGCAAGAACCCCACGGCAACTTCCTGTTCTGAAAGAAAAACTGGAAAAACCACTCAATGCTGAGGCGACCTGTCTTTAGTAATCTTTATTGGGGCCGGTAGTCTAATATCGATCAGTAAATGAATATGTAGACTGACTGATATTTGTCAAGGTCACTCATTTGCATACCCTATATTTGTGGATTCTATTTACACTGCAGCATGTGGGCACGCTGAATATTGATTGACCCAAAGCAGAACTCACCAGTTTTTTTTCTATGTGGCTGTGCTTTGAAATGAGGTGAAAGCAGCAGTAGTTGAAACAGCACTTGCTTTGTTACTATTGACCCTTTCATACTGTATGTGGCATTCTCTGGCAGAGGAGAGTGATGCTGAGAGGGTTTATGTAATACAAACAGCAGGAGCTAGGATGCTGTGTAGATTTTTTTTTTTTGTGCCCTTCAGGGTCATTTCATTCCCACTATAGAAATCTGCTAACAGTTTAATGGCGAGGCTACTTTTTGCATAGTGCATCCAATGTGCAGATAAACCGAGGATTTTGTTGTACCAAACGTGGCCTCAATGTCTTCTTTAAACTGGAGCCAATAAATTAGGTTTGTGAGGCACTGGTGGAGAATGATGACACCAGAAAAAAGGATGGATGATGTGTTTACTGGAAGGGACAAAGGAAAGAGGCGGATGTCCTCCTTCCATTCATCGTTCTCTCTGGATGTCACTCTTCATCTTTTCATCTGCACTCTGAATGCAGGATCTAAAGGAGAGGGGGGTGGCAAGGGTCTGAAGCTGGAAATATCAAGTGACACTAAATATAGAACCTCACTTGTCACAAACACATTAGAATAATGGTTTTATGTTGAATGAACAGCTGCACTAACTTGGCTAATTTTCTGTGGACAAAGAGGTTTGATGTTGAACATTGGGTAGGGTTGGAATCTGTGAGTGGTGTTATAGGATTTCATAAACCTTTTACTTTAATAGACAGTATAAATAACGACGTAAAATACATTTAGTGACGAAACATTGTGTGAAGCTACAATAAATATTAATAACACCAGAGCAGTTTGAGTGTGTGAAGAATTTTCTTTTATTCCAGTGGTCAATCCAAGTGGTTGGTTTCGTAGCTTGTATTGTTTTACCTTTTTTTTTTTTTTTTTAAAAGCGATCTTGGCTTTGCCATTATTGCAACATTTCATTTGTGCAGTGATACTGAAACTTGATTCCACCACACCCACACTGGATGATGGGTATGGTTTTGAAATGTTATACACAGCTATGTAGTATGCAGTAGTATGCTTTTAACATACGGTTAAAATGTTTAGTGAAAAATGCTTCAGATTGCTGCAATCAACATCAAATACAAGAAAGAGGCCGACATAAAGATCAGCTTAAATGCTGTGTTGTAAATGACATCAGGTCAAATCTAAAGACTGCCAGCTTTCGCCAGTGTAACGTTGCTCCAGACCACATCAGAGCCCCCATCTGAGAGAAATGGTTGGGGTTGTAGATGAGGAGGTGCCCCTCTGTTTTCCTCTCGGCCTAGTTTCGTGGCTCTTGTGTCTTGGCTCTAACCAAACCCAGATGGACTGCGGTCCCAACCTGCAGGATGTGGCACTGCTCTGGAGGAAAGGAATGGGTTAGCAGAGGCATGGGAGAGATCACAGTTTTTGAAGCCGTCGATTTGGGGTTGCCCACCTATGGTGAACACCCAACACGACGCACCACTGCCATCATTTTTATGCTAAGAGCAGCTGTGGCTTTGAAGAGTCGTTATGTGCAAGAGACAAGTGGTAAAAAAAAAAAGGAGACAACATAGCTTCAGTAAGAGCTAGATCAAGAGAAAATGTGTTCTGATTGGAAGGATGGAGGAGAGTGTGAATAGCTGAAAATGTTGGCCTGCATAGAACATGTGCTGCCATGCAAGGCTAATGTGTTAGTGCGGCTTTTGTGGTTCGTTCTCGGCATAGGCCTCCGAAGAAGGGAGTTGAAATGTGTTGGTTCCGAAATAGTAAACTGAATTTTAGCACTGTACATGTAATTATCTGTAAACATGGAAATGAGAAAACTGTACTGCAAAAGTCCACGGTCAGTTCAGTCTGCATTTTTTGCTGAATGTACAAGCTAGATTTTCCCAGAGCAACCCAACGCATTTATTTCAGGGGAGCGTTGCCAGGGCAACATGTGTAACATGGGACAGAGTTATTCTCCGTTTTGTGGAGAGCTCTGGCTGTCTCTGTCCTGACTGTAGTGATACAGGACAGAACACTCTGGAAGCAAAGCACGAGTGTGTGGGCTGAGGTCGTCTCTTGGCTCAGTCATATAGTGAGCAAGCCTTACTCCAGTAGCTGTAGGGGGAAAAAAAACATCCGACACAGCATCAAAAAACTAATGTGCAAGGCTGGACGGGACAGAGTTATAGTTTGTGCTGAGCTGTGTGTTTGTGTGTGACTGAATGCACCTGGGACAGAGGGTGCTTGACTGCAGAAGCCGTGTCAGGAACAGGTGTCGCAAGGTTTGACAAACCCCTCAGCGTTTAGTCGTCTTGAGTTAACACTGTTGAGAGAAAGTGGCCTTCCGATCAGTTAGAGTTTAGGTAATGAAAAATGAACGTCATGAACAGAGGCAGCCCCAACGCAACTGTATGAAGGCTGTTCAAGTTGTTTAAGTGATGTGAGAAACACACACACACATACACACACACACAAAAGCCATTATCACCTCGAGGTGAGGGCAGGTATGTGGGTGTAAAGAACTTTCCAGCTCCACGAAGCCACTTTAATTACATAAGTGCAACTTTAAATGATCAACACCCACACTCTAGTAACTGCTTTGCTATGCAGTCCTAAATACTGCACACAACACCTAGCTGCCGTTGGCCTTGCGTTGACCTAATTGTAACCCGTTCTTACACTTACACACGTACACACCGTCATCATATGATTTAGGCGTAAATATTTCAATCTATCTCAATCTCTGTTCTGGTCTCTGAGCTCACACTGAATCACAGCCTCAGTCTTTGCTCTGAAACTCTTTTATTACTGTTGACTGTGCATTGTGTACATTTGCTCTGTTTATTTGGAGGCCATTGGAAAAGATGGTGCACACTGTTTTTTCTAATGCTTGAGTTATTGTATCTTAATCCAGATTGAACAAGCACAGAATACCTGCAAATAAAAGGAGGCTACCTATTGAGTTGCACTGCACAAAAGGCCTATTCAGAGACGCTTTAATTGCATTTGCCTTTAGACTGTATTGACTGCAGTTGACTGTCTGTACCACAGCCATATCCCTCGTTATTCCAAGAAGGACATGATGTTTTTATGACGTTTCAGCTGTTGAAGTCATTCTCATTTCATCTTAGCTCAATTAATTTCCTGTGTTTACTGGAATTGAAATGGTAGACCCCTGCCCCATAGCACAGCCCAAGAACTGAGAGAGTTTTGACAAACTTCCCTCCATTTCCCACACATTTGTGCATTCTTTTAACTTGAGACACACTATTCTGTTGCCTCTCTCCTGAATCTTCCAGACGTGAGCACATACAACCTCAGCCTGCATTTGCCCTTAGACTTGTAAGACCTTTTGACATGCTTAAACATGCTTAGACTCTCTCCATTCTCTCTTTGAAACATGAAATTCAAGGCTATTTTAACCAATTTTGAGAAGCTTTTGTCTTGTGTTGGTTTGGGAATGAGGAGAGGTTTCTAGGGAATGGATGAGTGGGCCGGGCCTCTGAGCTGCGTTGTTGCCTTCAGGCACTCTATGCAGGGAATAATTGGAGGCTGACCACCCCACCCCAAATTAGGGATACTTATAGGGGAGCTCCAGTCTTCCACTCACAGCCATGGGAAACAGAATGGAGAGGGAAGTAAAGACTGAAAAGTGTTAAAGTACAAGATGGAGCTATGGCTTATTTATGATTTTAAAAGGCGGATTAAAGGAAGCAGATGACTTGGAAGGTGAAGAATACGTGAGCTATCGGTCACAGCTCGTGCTGATAAAACGGTGTAAGCCTTCTGTATTGGATCAGTGTGGATTGTTTACTAAGTGTGGGTCCTGGGTGAGGCATGTGTTGGTTTTATAGAGATATGGTGCGTGAGAGTCTTCTTTAACCCCTGCCCTTCCTTCCCCATGGTTCCAGTAGGAACTGATCTGCTGGAATGTAAACAGCCATGGATTACAGTGGGGTCACTGTTCCCATTGCACAAAGCCAACAAAACCATGGGAACAGCCATTCGTACAACTTGTACAACTTCTACAACACTGTAACTGCCACTCAACCCCACATCCCAAAGCTGTCGCCCAGTTTACTATATTTATAAAATATGTTTTGTTTTCATTTACAGAAGTGGGGATTTTTTTGTTAATTCTTGTCACTGTTTTATCCCAGGAATTCCCAAGCTGTTGGCTGGGAAAGAACTCAGGGGCATTATCCTCTCCAGTTGTAGCAATCACTGTGCAGGTAACACGGCCAACAAGTAGGAGTCGAGAGTGCAGCAACAAACCCTCACCAGCATTCCCACCACAAATTCTTGTAAATGTTTCTGACAGACAAACCAAACCAGTTCTAATTGACTATAATTCCATAACTTAATTATTTGCGTAATTATGACAGCATGCATTGAAACTATATGGTAGCAACACTGTGAACACATTGCGTTGTGCCTTATCACTGACTACCAGGGTGGCAGTCTACACCCTCCACCCTCCAGGATTGATCTCATGAGAGAGGATTGACCTAAAACGGCACACAACAGACTACAGCTTCTAGAAAAAATCAGACCAGAAGAAATTTGGTAGTCTGTGAAGGGATCGTACATCCCTAATTAAGCAGAGGTTCTTATCCACCAGCTCACATTGATCGCTAATCAAGGGCCTTGCTGTCCTCCAAGTGACCCAATATGCGTGTCCCCTTTCCAACAGAGTGCTTTGCTTTCTGAAGAGACATGAGTTTACCATTACCAGGAGAGTATTTATTAAGCTGAATACAATGAAAGGTCTCATGTAAGATGGGCTAGGTTGTATTTTCACTGGATAAATGACCAATCTGGCTCTCTGTCTTTAGATTTTGCCTTGGTTTTAGTCACTACATCATTCCGGATGTGGCTAAGATCAGATCTTATCTCTACTTGTTCACTGTTTGAATACTGACTACTTAAGTCAGAAGTACAGTAACCCTGTCTGGCTCCGGACCAAGTCTGCTCTCTAAACATTACGAGGAAGGCCTGGGTGTGAGCAACTATTCTAAATGGCACCACTTTGGTCACTTTTATTATCTTTATCTTTAAAAGTGTCATTTGAAGCTGTTACTGTCATTAGTGTACTGACACACATGGCGAGCCGCTCAAACGAGATCCCAGCAGCAGCTTTGAAACTAAACTTTATTGTGGTTTTGTTCTCGTTCTAATGTTCTAAACTCTTAAGGATCAAATTTGAAAGACAGGGAGACATTTTCATGCTTTCCAACTGACCTCCCCCTTACCCACTCCTATTCTACAATAATTGTTTGTGTGTGTTCCATTGCCAAAAAGGCCTAATGAGTCTAAAAATAATGGCTTCAAATTACAGTCAATAAAACAGCATTGTTCTCCAGTGTGTGTGTGTGTACACACACACACACACACACACACACACACACACACACACACACACACACACACACACACACACACACACACACACACACACACACACACACACACACACACACACACACACACACACACACACACACACACACACACACACACACACACACACACACACAACACACACACACACAGAGAGAGAGAAAAAGCTGCCCCTCTATGGATGAGCAGAAAGTGCTCCTATTGAAAATGTGACTGAGTTCATTGACTTGTATTGACCTGGAAATGCATAGACAGATTGGTGCAGACCACATCAATAAGTAAGTTTTTGTCTTCTCTTAACGTATCAAACATGAAAACTCCCACAACAACTGCTTATAAGGTTCTACTTAAACTTTGAGCTTCAACTAATGTAGGTTGTAAGCAAGTGGAGACAGTCCTTGTGTTCAACCCTGTGGTCTATTATTATATTGGTGTTCACTGTTGCATGACCTGTGGACAGAATCATATAACACAGGGCACTAGGTCTATCAGCACCAGAGTAAAATAGTACTATATTGCTCATAGCGAATGGTTTCTCATAAGGTATCAGTTTTCTATTCATGCGGGATTCCAGTTGATGGTGAACTTGTACTCTCTTTGAACTTTTTCATGGTGAATATGATTGCCATGTTGGGATGAGCCAAAGTGTTGATGGTGGTCCACTGTTGCGCCATGGTGAGAAGGCTTTTTTATTTTTATTTTTTTAGGGATGTCTTTTTACAATCCTTCTGTTCGTTGTACCCTCCTTCATTTTATTGTTCTTTTTTAATGATTTCCAGCTATTCATTATCCAGAGAAAGGCTGGCTCCAGGAGGCTTTGGCTAAACCAGTGTCCACTCTCACTTGCATGGACCCCACTTTTACTTTCCGATTACTCAGTCCGATTCACTTTCCCTTTCTTTTACCTCCTCATTTTCTGCCGCTCTCTCGCATCTCTTCTGTCTTTCATTCCTGTTCTCTCTGGCCAATAAATCATTTGTGTTGGGAGAGAGCAGCAGTATTGTGTAACTTCTCTCCCCCAAACCCTCCCCTTGTCTATAAAGCCAAACATGGCCTGACTGACTGCTCGCTCAGTTTGTTCTAAACACTAGTCCGAACACTCACAAAAGGTTTCATTTAAAGCATCAGGGTGAGAGGTTAGCCAGCTCTAAGACAGGCACTAATAAAACAGTGGGGTAGATGGGTAGGTGTCTGCATGTGCGATAGTGGGGGTGTAAGGACACTGAGACTACTACTATTTTGAATTACCACTAGTAACTATACTATACTATACCCACTAGTATATTGAGGTTGTATTTGTGATTTAAATTAACATTCAGTTACACAATTTCTGCTCATTGGCTATCTCTGTGTGTTGTTAACTGGTTGTGGGGATGGATGATGATTTGATTAGTTACATCACTGCAGTACGACGTCTCAGTTGGACGAAGTCCAGTTGTACAGTAACCCGGCCTGAGACTGAGTGTCTAATAGGCTGTTGCCTTATGCTGGCCTGCAGTAGCCACAGCTGCAGTTGAATGTCTTTCCGAGTTGCAACAGGTGCAGGTGTATTGGATGACCTTTAACCTTTCACCTCAGCTTGGTGACCTGCCAATCCAACCAACTGTTAAGGTCAGAGCTTTGCAGTCTAGATATATTTGTTAGATAGAAAGTGCAGCCTTTGAGTTGGGTCTGTTGATGTTTTGTGTGAACACAATAGCAAGGGTAAAACATACATGTCATGGTAGACATATCTAGATAAAAATTATGTGATATACAGGTGAGAATATTTCCCAGTAGAAGCTCTTTCTACCGTCTTATTTGATCTGTATTAAGTCCTTATTTGTAAATTCCAAATAACCTCCAACGTAAGTATGTTGGCTTGTTGCTAATTGTTGTTGGGTGAGCCACTTGCTTGCTCTTTAATAACAACCCACTCCAGCTTCCTCAGGACCTGGCTCAAAATTCCCATTTCAAGCAGCTATGGACTGGCCTACCTCCAGCCTCAGCATCTAATCAGCTTAGT
This sequence comes from Gymnocephalus cernua, assembly GCA_023631565.1. Taxonomy (NCBI): domain Eukaryota; kingdom Metazoa; phylum Chordata; class Actinopteri; order Perciformes; family Percidae; genus Gymnocephalus; species Gymnocephalus cernua. The sequence goes on from CM042443.1 coordinate 15,237,013, forward strand.
GCTCTCTCCTCTGGGCTTTCTCTCGGCTTTAAAGAGAGAGAAACAAAAAATGCCGCCTTCTATATAAATAGACTACTTTTGAGATATTAACTACTAATTAAAAGAAAAAAAAAGATTTGTAATGAAATAAAAAGTACTCTAACAATACTGTTACTGTATACTAGGGGTGTCCCCGACTAAGGATTTACACATTCGAATCAGAATTGTCGAATCTTTCTATAGTCGAATCATCTACCGTATTTTTCGGAAAACATTACCGTGTACAGCCGACGGCGCTCTATGCTGCTCAGTGCTCCTGTAGCCTACCCTTGCAAAATATTAACTGAAAACAACTGAAAAACTGTTAACTGAAACGGAGAACAGCGGACATACTAGTTTTTTGTTGTCTAATGAGCAGACACTTGCAAGCAGGGTCCGTAAAGTTCAGCTAAAGCATACTAGCATTGGATGTACCTAAACGCCGAGTATAGCTAAACCCAGCCGTGAACATTTGCGTGGAATGTTGACTGGTCGGCATGACGGCATTTAACAGTCACAAACTCCACCAGCAGTTAGCAGTAGTTGGATAAGCACCCTGTTTCTGCACCAGTTCGTGTTAACACAACCCACCTTCACTAGCCGGCGAGAACAGCTACCAGGTAGCTTGATAGTCCCGGTGCCGGTACACTGTTGTTCAGCCATGTTTCCACAAAAACACAGCAGTCTCTGAACGCATTGGGAGTTTCGTTGAAGTTGGATGTAGCTAGTCCAGTTTGTTGTTTAATGAGCGGACACTTGCAAGCAGGATGGATGGGACAGTTGGCCGGCTAGCGTTAGCTCGCTCTGGATGTGCCTTTTCTCCGGTTAGCGGCATCGGCTGAGGTTTCCGGCTGGTCTCGGTAGCAGGCGAAGCTTGCGAAGTATGTCGAGTATTCCTTCTGTAATAACGTTTACTGCATATTTTGTGATCTGTACCAATGTATCTTAATACATCCATGAGAACAGCAGACATACTGATAGCGTGTGCGTCTTCTTCGCTGCTCTAAAAACAGTGGTTGCTTGTGGCAGCACAGGAAGTTGTGCTGTTGTTGCCAGGGTCAGGCTACAGGAGCACTGAGCAGCATAGAGCACCCTCTCGCGGCTGTAGACGGTAATGTTTTCTCTTGGTTCATTTCTCATAGTTCGAATCGTGTCATATATATTTTGCCAAAATGGTATGATCCTCGTTTAATAATAACACCCGCGAAGATTCGACTGTGAGATTGGTGGTCGAATCAGGCTCCGCATATCGATGCATCGAATCTTCGACTATTCGGGGTCACCCCTACTGTATACTGCCATGAACCAATGCTTGGTCATATTGTTAGCATTACTAAATTGTAGTTTGATAAGATATTGTCTGGTTTAACCATAAATGTGTCAATTACGTACAGTATTGTATTTAAAAAAGAATCTCTTCTGTTGAGACGCAATGCATTCAGTATGTTTATTTTGTGAAACCATTAAATGCTTTTGTAGAAAACTATTTATCCTCAGGAAAGTTAGGAATCATAGGATGTATTTTTGGGGGTTTTGGTAGAGAAACTCGAGGAGTGTACAGCGTACATTTTGAATTTTGAGTGTTAACCAGTCCTAGAACACATAAAGCCAGCTGGAAATGAATTTTATTACCTGGTTAATCTTCTTTTAGCCTCTAATGTTATCTGCTGCGCTGTCAGCAGGGTTTTGGGCAGGTTAACTGCTAACCACCAGACCCGGGCCTGTAGGAAGCTTCAGCACTGTGGAAAAACAGCTAGCTCGAAAACCGAGGTATTAGCTGAATTCCCAAAGGAACATTTTCCATCCCTCCCCCATTTTCCCTTCCCTTCTGCCTGATGGGCTAATTTGCGTTGACTTAGCAAGGCTTTGGCAGATTTGCAGTCATTATCAGAGAGGTAGTTGAAGTAGTTGACTGCAGGTCTTATGTAATTCCTTCACATAGCGTAGACTGAGTTGCAGAAACTAGCTTCTTGTTGATTGTGTTGAAGGAGTGAAATATATTCCTGTGCCTCTTGTATTTTGATAATAATAGTTGTTCATTGGGACCCTGTGACTTTACTATAGCAACAGCATATAATGGTGCCTATTCACCTTGGCATACTTTCCAAAGTGCTGTGTCAGAGCACCGTATGGGACGCTGCAGTAATCCATACACTGCTGTTATGGAGCACACTATGATGTAGGAACAGCTGCTGCAACTCTAGGATTTACTGCTCTATAAGTCAGTGGGTGTTTGGCACTCTATTGGACTTAAAGAACAGCACTGGTTAATAGTGGTGTTGTAAATAAAAAAACAGTCCAATGCGCAGGTTTTTCCAGTTGCAATCATTATTGGCCTTTGTCGAGTAACCGTTGCAATCAGCTAACATTGGTGCGAGCTGTTTTATTTGGGACCTATTTCTGTTCAGTGTGACATGCATTTGTGCGTTCTGTGCCAAGGCAAGGGTTTTAGATAAGCCTCACTTTCCTGCCTCCGTGGTCCACTACCCTGACTGGGATGTGTGACAAAACTAAAATGTTTCACAAAACCTAATTTAAAGATCGCAAATAGCAACAAACATGAGACTGAACTGTCGTGACTCAAGACAGCTTATGTAGCTATCTATCGTGTACAGTACTTTTTGACTAAAAGTAACCTTTTTGTATACATTGAAATAACTCGTTGAACATATCATGCAAAAACAAAAATGTCAATTTATCAAGTTAATATATACCGCTCAGCCGTAGTTGGCACTGATAGTGGAGGGTAAACTGGACTGATAAGTGGTGCAAGCTGACATAACCTATCGTTCTTCACAGATGAGGAGTGAAGAAAACCACAATTATAAGACAAATTTAAAAACTGTAATTGAAGTGAGGACAGTTAATCAAAAGGATCAAACTTTATTCTTAATCGTTAGATACAAACAGTACAATATTGTGAAATTCTATTACTGCATTTAACCCATCCTAAGTATTAGGAGCAGTGGACAGCTATACATACAGAAACCGGTAGAAACTTGTGGTTCAGTGTCTTGCTCAGGGACACTTTGACATGTTGCCAGATGACCTGGGATTGATCCGCCAACCTTGTGGTTGTGGGGCAACCATTTTACCTCTAGCCCACAATACATGTAAGCGTGCAGAGAGTTGGAAAGGAAAAAGTTATCCGTCTGGAAAACCACACACACCCACAATAATTCTACTTAGTCTGAGTCTGAACAGCCAACGCAACATGACACAACTCGATCATAGCACCTGTTTCTCCAGCCAGCCCATCTACTCTTTCACCACCGAGACATACGCCAACTGATTTCTCACACTCTGTGTGTTTTGCAGTTAATAATTTGTTATATACATTACACACATGTGATCAGTAACGCTTCGATTACAATGCTGTAGAATAAGAAAATAATAGTTGTATTGGGTGCCCACACATGCATTTCATTATTCAGGGCTGTCCTAGCCTCTATCTGTAAAGAATCCTGCTGTATTAGCAGAGAAAATGGTCTTCATCCTCCAACTCTCCCTCATCTTCCTCCTCCTCTGCATTTGTCGACTGCTGGCCTCTAAACACAGCATCAAACCGCCCACATCCTCTCACCATTCTCCATAAGAGGAGCAGCACTGCTACCACCCACCGTCCTCTCTGAAATACCTGGTACAAATATGTGTGAAATGCGTGGTGTTTGAATTTCTTTCTCCGAATATTGGGTTCGATACAATGCTCTCGCAGTTAGCCTTTACTGCGGTGCTGTTGCTGTGTAACCAGGCATTCATCTGCACGTCTTGAATGCATACCAGTGGAGTGAGGTGTATCTGAGAATGCCTGGAGGACTGTACTTGGCCCAGCAACCAAGATGTCAGATACCCCCCCTTATGGTTTAGTCAGATTTTATAGAGCTATATGTTTGTCTGTCATACAGGCAAGGGTTAGGGTTGGTATTATAGCTGAGGCAAATACCATGTGTGATTGTACTGGCTTAATGAAGACTATGGGACAGTGATGATTGTAATCTTGTCCATGACCAGTCTGTCAACTCTAGTTCCTGGCCTGATTGCAATATACAGTATATCTGTGTTTGTATGATTATTGTGGACTTGGGAAGAGGGGAGAGAGACCGTGGCTTTATATGCCTCTGTAGCAAGACTAGAGGTGATTCCATCCGTCTGGTACCTGAGGACATTTCCCAGCAGATGGTTGTTGGCATGCTCACTGGTATCAGAAATGTGTGTTTACCTCTGTTGTTCTAAGTTGCTAAGGAAAGATATATTGCATACTTGCTGTTAGCGTTAACGAGCAGAGGATGCTGGACCCTGAAAAGACCTGATCCTAGGCCATGTTCATGAGTCAGGATGACTCGGTGCCAGTTCAACAGCTTTCCTTCTGGCTTCCATGTCTTTAATGATCAAAGTCAAATGGCTTTGGATGCAGGGTGACGAACTTGAGAATCCTGCTGTTGCATGTCTAAAAGAAGAGTAATGTTAACTTAACGAGTGATGATGCAGCTTTTGAATTTGTCACCACCAACATTGGCAGACACACTGGCACCTAATACCAAATAACAGATGTTTCTGATCAACTCACAGGTGTTCATAACTAACGCAGACATTGAGCAACATTTTAGGTGCATTCATACTGATAGAAAATGAATGAGAAAAATGAGGCTAATATGTGACTCAATCACATGGTTAAATGCTATTTCAGTCCCTCATGCTCCTCACTGAGTCAGTTTAACAGCATTTTTGCTTTCCATGACTAGAAATGAGTCTGTCAAACCCAAAAATGTTGATGGCAGAGGAAGAGAATTTGCTTCTCAACCAAAATTGAGAGTAGACCATCAGCCAGCTGCCAAAAGAAGCAAATATTTTTCCCGCTGTGTCATAAGAGAGAATGGGATGTTTTGCTAAGCTGCGGAATGGCCAAGAGTGAAGGAAGTCAAGGGCGCAAAGACATGCTAATTAACATTTTCTAAACAGAGAGTTGGTTCCTAATGAACCATGTTGCAATGATACATGCCATCTGGACAGAGATCACAAGATGTATGAATTCTATGTGGTAAGGAGAGAAGAGATGCAGTGGATCAATTGTACCTCCTGAATGGGTAAACTAGGAATGGTGTCTGCATTCACTCGTATTGCATGGCAAAAGAAATTTTAACTTTGTAAAATAACTTGTATTTTAGATGGGAAGCACCTCATGGAGTTATTTTTTTTTATTATTTATTTATTTATTTATTTATTTTTTACAAGATTTTACATTTTTACAACACTAATCTGAAGGCTAAAATGAAATAAGAATGTTAAATGAATTAATAAACGTGTGTGTGTATATATGTATGATTGACATTATTTAAATGTTATGTTTGCCATTGCAGCACACTATTCTGGTAAAGAAAACATAAACTGTATGCTTTCACCTAATCTTTTCTGTTAGATATCCCAATAAATATTGCCCCTCCAGTCTTCACAGACTGGCCTAGAGAAACCAAATCCCTTTCAGATTTGTCCCTGTCTCCTCTTGAGACTCCATGTCTCTCATTCAGACAGTATGCATATTATTGTCTGAACAACTTCAGAGACTAGAATAAGTTTATGCTGGCTTCATAATTTCCATGCTCTGATCACAAAAGGACACTTGTTTGGGCTTCTTGTCTCTCGGCCATTTCCTTGTTGAGGGTTAAGGGGAGGAGTGGCTCTGTGGACTGTGGCGGCTGACAATTCCACATTGTGTCAAGTGCTGCTGCTTCACAAAGGGCCTATTGTGGAGAGCGGTGGCCCGGGAAGAGGGGACTGGGTCTAGGCTAGGTGACGGAGAGGTGTGTGTTCGTGGGGCCTGGGTCTGGGGGCTTGAGCCGCGGTGGCTGGCACAAAGTAGGGGCGTGTGTTTGCTCTCAGCTGACACAGTGCTGCGGCAGGGAGGGTGCACGTGTGTGGGGAGGCCTGTGGTGTTTATATACATATACTGTACTCCTACACAACCACCTGCTATATATAATCTCTCTCTCTCTTTCTCTCTCTCTCTCTCGCTCTCTTGCTCTCTTGCTCTCGCTCTCTCTTTTATGAAAATAGCTTTTTAATCGGCGCTGTTGTCAATCTCTGATTTATTTTCTGTGTCCGAGTGAATCCAATGCTGTGATTATGAAACTGGGGGCTTAAGCTGCTTGTACAACTGTTCCCAGAAATATTTTGCTGTTTATCCTCCTCTGACTCCAACTCAAGGACAAGCCCACATGTGTGATGTACTTTAGATTTGTTTACTCAGACAGATGGCCTAGCATTCCGAAGTCAGAGTCCACAAAACCCCTTATTTACTGCTGCACTCCTGTTCTCCTTGACCACCAGATTGAGACTTAATCTCCCGTTTTCTCACCCTCTGTCCCCAAACCTCCATGTCTGAGAGTGACAGGGCTCTCAGGTCAAGCTGACGCCAGTCTCTCTGTCCAGTCTGAAGCAGACCTTGGCCCTCGCCCAGCTGTCCCAAGGTCTATTTGTCCGTCTGTCTGTCAAGCCCGGCTGCTGCCCCGGCCTCTCACCATAGTTTTAAGAGCCCTTCGGTGATGGACCATTTTAAAACCTTGGGCATAAGAAGTTGAACCAAAACGTAATGGCCAACTGCCTCTGTGGCACTCTTGTTTTACCATGGTATTTACTTGTTGCTCCATACTGCCTCAGATTTTTCTCTTACTCTCATCCCTAGTTGAACCAACCTATTATCCTTGTTCCAAATAGCTGTGCCAAACTGTGAGTGTGCTGTCTGCTACAATATAGACGGTGGTAAAAGAGTTGAGAATGAAAGTGACATTTAACAGTAACGAAGTAAACTGGGCCTCTCATCTTCCCTCAGGGTTGGATTACCACAAACTGTTAACTATTGACTTCTCTGTCCACATTAGAGGCTTCAATTGCTCTTTTGCTGACAGGCTATGGTTACGCTGCACAGATTGGGTCCTTGAGTTAGATTTATTTGGTCACTAGCAAACATGAGCGTGATACCTTTTAATTTTGTTTCCAGCTCTATCTCCTAATATAATCGGATTTGCTGAAGGCTGTAATTTATCATCTGTGGTTACCTGGTACTTATAGTTGGGAACCACTGTGGTATTATGGTGTCTGTAATTCTGCCTGTATGTTTAGTGCAGTGAAGGTAGGGCCCAAAAGCTGTCCAAACAGCCACCCATGCCCAGTGAGCTTAGTTATGCAGTACTCATTTATTTCATTGAACAAATATAAATCCTTCAGAGTCAGTCAACATAAGATTATCAAGGCTTCTCCCATTGCTCGCGCAAGTCATTTGAAGGTCAGACTAATCAAAAGTCTGTTTTCTGAGCTAGTAATATTTGTGTGAAACAAGTTGCCTTCTGTAAGTACTGTCTTTCTAAGAACAACTGCATGACCATCACAACAGGTTCACTTGGAGCGATGCAGTGCAATGGACTAAAAATAGATCATTTTATCTGGTCCAAGTTGAACTAGCATGTATCCATTCATTGTACGTGAGCCGTGCCTACGTACAAAGCCACTGTGTGCTTACATAAACCTGCATGTGAAAACCTTAAGTCATTGTACACAAAGTAGTATTGTTGTAGAAGTCCTGCGGTCGCTTTATTCATGGCTGACAGATGGCATCCATGTCAGTGTGCATAGTTAGGTTTACACCTCACAGCTAGGCATCAGACGGATTAAAACTGAAAACCGCTCAGTGAACCCATGAACTTACGCGGTTTATAAATGGAACAAACAGTCCTCCCTAGAAAGGGCCTTTCAGGCTCTTTTATGTAGTGGTGCAATATACAACATGGTGCAATATATAACATGACTGTGTAGAATTGGCCTGAGCGTCCGACTGTGATGTACAGAGGTTATATTCACATTGGAAGGGATGCAGTGTGAATAAACCTTGAAGGAAATCAGTCTAGTTAATGTGTTAATTTCTTTTACAGCTTCTAAAAGTGCATCATTATTACTGTGTTGATTATGGACTTTAGCCAGGATTAAGTGGCGACTGTTAAAATCACCCTAATTCTTGCCAGAGCAATAATTTAAAATTTATTTTAAATGGAGCTAGTGAAGTACAAAGCTGCAAATATTATGCAATTATGTACATTACTCTGTTTTAAATGCTGCAATATGTATCACAAGAAACTAAAATATTTACAGCAAGCCCTAACAAGAACATTTGCCTGTGCACAGACTGCGATTATATCAGTGTGAGGTTTGCCAAACTTGGCAGGAAAATTGATGCTGGGGAGGACTGTGTGAAAAGACGGACCATGGGGATGGATACGTGGCCACGTCTGTTCACTTCCCCACTTAACAGTTTATCTATGCGTCTCTGTTGTGTCCTCCAGCCCAGCACTCTACCCCAGGGTACAATCAACATGAACCAGTGCTCCGACGTCATCGATGGAGAGTCCAGGACAGGTCAGAAGAACTCGCTGTGCATCCTGACACCTGAGAAAGAGCACTTCATACGGGCTGAGTGTAAAGAAATTATCAACGGGTAAGCTATAAAGTCATAACCAGGATTGTGATCTGTTAATGTCGGAATAACAAATAGATACCTGCCATTATATCTTCGTATTTAATATAACCCAGGTAACCGTAACCCAGGTGGACAGTATGGTTTGGGTTGCTTTCCACTTTGGCTTGAGTGGATAGAGATGACAGAGACTTGGACAAGGGAGAATAGTTGTGCGCAGCTGCCTTTTGCTGCCAAAACTGCTCTGCTCCCTGCTGCCTCCTTTGGGCTGTGCTTTTTCCGAGACTTGCAATCCACACGCTGCAGTGACAGTGCACATTTTTGAACTGTTCCCTCTCCTTGCCTCTCTAGCCCTCTCCCTGTGTTCACAAACCCCCCACATACTGTACCTGGACACAGATCACAACAACCAAGCTTTAAGCCTCATAATTGGGTTGTGCCTCTTCTCCACTGCTGCATAATCAAAGTGTGTTTCTGCACTGCACTCTCCCTCCCTGGCTATAGCATACATACTATGGCTATTCTTGGGGAACTGTGACTCACAGCAACCATCTCCATTATGCTACCTGCTCTTTCACTGTACACCTCCCACTCGCCTATCATCTGGCTCCCATGTGTTGGTTCTGGGCCATCACACAATCATATTAGCCCGACAACCTATTAGCTGACGGTAGTGTACCAACCAGGATTTACATTTTTCTTTATTTTTTTATTTTTTTTTTATGTTAAGCTCCTTACAAATTACATTGATTCATTACGTTACAGTATAATAACAGCTGCATGGGCACTTATTCATTTATAAATGTGTCAATGTGTGTTTGTTTCTACACTGACAGGTTAGTGTGACACTCCACACCAACTGTTTTCACTCTTTACAAAGTGGGTGGAGCAGATAAATGACTGACTTTATTATTCTAATCATACAAGAGCCAGGGGTTTCTGTATTGCATAAAGTCCTATATTTTACAATTACATGAGGATTAGTGTTCATCTTGATGGCTATTTTCAGATGTATATTAAAGTCCAGATGGGTTTTAGTTACATTTTGTCCACTTAATCATTCTTATTTTTAGTCATTTAAGTAGACTAAATCGACTCTGAACATTGTAGTCTAGTTTTAGAAGACTATGAATGACCATTTTAGTAAAACTTCAGCAAACTGCATCCGGGTTAGAATTCATCCAAATGATTTTGATTGAGGATTCTGATGCATTACCTTGTGTGGAGTGAAAGTAGAATGATGGTGCTACAGTAGAGCACAGCGGCATTGAAAAGCTATGAGTGTGGGAGTATTATTTGTGCTGTGCAGTAAATACTGTATTTGTGCTTTTCAAGCACAAAACTAAATCCACCCCAGCTTATTAGATAATAATGTCCTCATGAATTGCTTTTTTTTGTAAAGAGCACACACAGAGAGCAAAAAAGCAAACGAAAATGATCAAGGAAAGTCAAACGTAACCACACCAGACTTTAAAATGATCTGTGTTGCCACCTAGAGGATTAGACGGTGACTACATGTTGCATGTCGCTGCATTACCTCACTGTTTAGATAGCAGAGGAGGTTTAATTTATAATACGCTGTGGTTGTATCTTTTCTTTGAATCAGTTAGTGGTATTAGGTCATGCACATGCTTGTCCTGGCAAGTATATTGATCCACCACGGGTGCAGGGTTTGTGTAGTCTTCATTTAGTGCCCCAAGAACAACAACGTTGACTGTTTCACTATTCGTAGGTGGCAGGAGGCTCTGACTGTATACCCCAGGACCAACAAGCAGAACCAGAAGAAAAAACGCAAGGTTGATGCACCCACTCAGCAGGTAATGCACCTATTCACACACTCCTTAGCAAAGCAGGGGTGGCAGTAGCTCAGTCCGTAGGGAGTTGGGTTGGGAACCGGAGGGTCGCTGGTCGCTCCGGAGGTGGACTGGTAGCTGGAGAGATGCCAGTTCACCTCCTGGGCACTGCCAAGGTGCACTTGAGCAAGGCACCAAACCCCCCCCAAACTGCTCAGTCGCAACCCATTCACTCTGACATCTCTCCATTAGTGCATGTAAAAGGACCTGAACACGTGTGTGTGTGTGTGTGTGTGTGTGTGTGTGTGTTTCAGGCCAGTGTGTAATAACAACAGAGTGTAAATTGTAATTTCCCCATTGGGGATCAATAAAGAGTATAAATTAAATTAAAATTAAAGTGCTTTGACATTGCTCACTGAGCTATTGTGTATGGATGGGAACAATTCTGATGCAAATCTCATTTAGTAACTGTGCTTGTTTGCGTTATAACTGAAGTATTTCTAAAATGACAGCTAATGTGTCATTCATAGCTCCTAGTATGATTTCATGCTCACACTTTGAATGTTGATGAGACTTTATATCAACAGTATTTGAAGTAAGATGAGCATTATAAATGATCCGCTTGTGGTAAAGATGCCTTTGCTATCGCAAAGAAAGAACATATATTTAAGGACAACATATGCTGTGGAAGTATGCAGTATGAGAGAGAGGGAGAGAGAGAGAGAGATTTTTCTGCCAACAACATGATGAACAGTTTATGCTATTAATATTTGCATTTGTAAGTCCCATGACATGGCAGTCTCAATTGGCAAATATACTGCATGCCACACACTCCTAAATTAATACATCTACAGTTATCGGTGGTCACATAGTCAGCTATTTTTCTGCAAGAAATACTTGCATTATGTTTCCAACAATGTAGTTCTGTATTAATGTTGACCTACTTTTTATATATATATATATACACACACACACACACACAAAGTATCACCTGGTTAGAAGGCAGCAGACATAAGTGTGCTATCAAAATATTCCTGAGCAAACAATTACAGGTAATGATGACAGCTGCCCGCTAAAATAACAGTCAGCAGTAACTTACAGCAATGTGACCATGATCCTTTTGCTTCTCAAACTGCTGGCACACTCTGTTTCATTGTCACGTCCAGCAGCTGCAGTCTCACCTGTCCCCCCTCCCCCCCCCCCCCCCCCCCCCCCCCCCCACCCCCCCCCCGCCCACCCATCCGATTAAGGACTTGAAGTTGGGGTCTGTAAAAGGTTCCTTGACCAACACAGTCTGAATCCCTAAATAAGAATGCACGTTTCATGTCAGTGCAGTCAGATTTCTCCCTGGTAGGTAGAAATAACATATCAGGGCTAGGTCAAGCTTTATTATTATAGTAATGGTTTCAATAACAAGATGAAATGTATTAGATTGTATCATATGTTATCACCCATACAGTTGTCCCCCTCCCTATCTACTTTTTTGATGTGAGGTCAGATTTGTGGTGAGTGCCCACAAAGTTCTCTCTGAAGTTCATTGTCTGGCTCCTCTAATGACGGTGCCCTGAATCAGACAGGCTGACCCCAACAGGCTCATTACACAGAGGGACAACGGTGACACAGTGATGACCTCGACTGTTTCTTATGTGTCGCTGTGTTCATCAACAATACTTTCCCGTGTAGATGAGTGTACCTGCTATAAACTACGATTGTATTTTATCTCAATAGGTTGTTGATTTCTGCTTTAAATAACAATACTAGCTCAAAAACCTGGCTGATGCTGTACAACAGGAGTTCTTTTTTTGCATGTGTGTGAAGTGAGCATCGCTTGAAATAACAGTCAAGCGGTTAAGGCCAAGCCATATAATTAGGGCTGATAATGTGTGAGGGTGATTATGCTTTCACTGCTTGGTCTAATGTCAGTTTCTATCGTCTCCAGGGCTGTTCAGTTGTTTTTGGTTGGAAATGTGATATTGATTGTCACAGATAAAACCCACAGTTGTGTTAAGGCTCACATTTCCACCTGAAAGCTCTCCTCCCACTTTGACTTAAGTTACTGGTGGCATATGCTCAGAAACTATTGTAAATACTAGAGCACTGTAACATGTTTGCAATCTGGGTAGTGCCTCTAAATTGAAGCACCTGACCTTAGTACAAAACAATTGTATGACTGGAAACTTGTCTCATATTGTAACTGAAAAGGTTTTACTTTCAGATTCTTGTGTTGGCTATTAAGCAACATCTTAACCTCGTCTCTTAACATCTTGTCATAGTCTATTCCTTATATTTGCATGAATTTGGTCTAAATAAGAACCAAGCTAAACACAGAAGTTCAAATAATACAAAAAAATATGAAATCATTGAGACAGATTTTTGGGTCTATCTGTATTTGTTATAAATCAGCACTACATAGCTAACATTAACATCTAAGGTTTTTTTGTGACTGGCAGGGTGGAGAAACTGCAAGCCAGTGTTTTTCCACTGAAGACATGAATGGACACCCAGTGAGTTCAACTTGGCCAAACGTCTTGTCCTGCTTCACCCTTAGTGGCTTAGTGTATTTATTATAATCCCAATCAATCCAGGTGAAGGGTAGATAAAAATGACATGCTTTCTGCTTCTCTCTCTGATACTGAAAGAGTGATTATTAGCACAATAGCATGTTTGTGGAGATTCAAGTAGGCTGATGTTTGAGGGGTCACTTTGCTTTGGTAATCTTTCTTTCTCCTCTGATGAACTCAAATGATCTCGCAAGTCTGCCAAACACTGACAGAGCCTTTTTAATATGCTGACTTTGAACACAACAGCAATGAGTGATTGATTTCACTATTTGTATTCATCTATCAGATGAAGATAATCTACATGGTTTTTATCCTAGAAATGCTATTCCAATATATTCCTCCTCTGCAGAATATCTTTTTCAGTTTTTTAGTTATCTGTTTCCCTCAATTAGACAGGTGTGTTTGCCATGAATTACCTCTTTGTTCTTTGTCAAGCTGTTAATCTCGTTCTCCTTTCCACACATCCTTCTTCTCTTTCCCCAGAATTAGTCATTTTACCTATGATGAAAGCAATTTTTCATTCATTTTCTTTAAGTATTAGATTTACCTGACACATACACATGAAAAACCCAAGAAGTCAAAAGAGCAAAACCGCTGAGCTGTGCCACTGAACACCAATTACCTCTTCAGACTAAAGCCATAGATTACTATGCTGTGCAGAAAGCTTATTTTCACTGAATAGCCCAACGTTGAATGAACTGGAAGTAATAAGTGAGATAATCTGATATAATGATACAGTGGTGTTGTGATTGGCTTTGAAGCACATACAGTATACATCAAGAAGTCAGGCTTTAAAGAAAAGATATATCCTTATTTATTTGAGTTTTTCACATTTACTTTTTAGTGTTTAATTGTTCTTCAATCTTTTTCCTTCTGTTGTTCCTTTTTTGTAGTCTCTCTGTGACCTTACCTCCCATTATGTAATTTCCTCTTCCCATCCACTCCTTCCAACCCAAACGTGCATCCAGGAGCCTGGCCCTGCCAAGGTGACGGTGACCAGCAGCGGGGGAAGCATCCCTTGCCTGCCCAGCAGCATTGCCAGTGCTGAGCGAGTCCCGTTGAGCCGTGCCACGCTGTGGCAGGAGGAGAGCCGCTGGAGCAGGGCCACCATCCCCTGCAGCCGCAGTGCCTCCTGCCTGAGCCAGCTGAGCCAGAGCCAGCCAGACTCCAGTATCACTACTCAAGATGGTGAGGACTAAGATGACATCTGTATATATGCTTCAGCTATTGTTTCACTGCTGGATAAGGACAAACTTTACGTTTGCTATTCACAACTAACATACAGGCACTCTCACATGGCACATGGCTCACTTTTAGTTTATTTCCTTCACCTGAGGCTTACGCATAAGCTTTTTCAGGCACTAGACCGTCAGTCTTTACTAGTTGAGGAAATGGGAACTAGTCTTTTTAGTCACTATTTTGCAGAATACAATAGATATGTAATGTATGTTCACACATTTAGCACTATATACAGACTGTTTTGGGTGTTTCATATTGGTGGCACTGTGTCCTTGCTTCAGATGGCGGCACCGTTAGCACCGGACGCAAGGTACGAGTGGAGAGTGGTTACTTTTCGCTGGAGAAGACCAAGTCAGACCCTTCTCCACAGTCTCCACAGCACTCTCATCCACCCCAGCCACCCCAGCATCTGCCCCTGTCCTCTTCAGCATCCTCCTCCTCTTTAGGAGCTCTCAGTCCCAGGTACAACTCTGAGTCTGAATCCCAACCTTCCCTTTATCAACCCTCCCAAGATTCTCTCCCTTCTCCAGGTGCGCTTGTCTCTCCCAGCTACTCCACCATCAGCTCCTCCCAGAGCTCGCTGGACTCCGAACCCAGTGGGACTACAACCACCTGGGAGGGACGCAGTGGTGGTGGAGGAAGCACCGGTAGTGTCAGTGGTGGAGACGGCAGACTGGGCCGGTCTGGCAGAGAGTATACTGCGTTGTCTGATGTGCCACGGGCGCGCAGACTGAGTTACCGTGAAGCCTTCCGCTCAGACAAAAAGCGGCAAGAGCTGAGGGCACGGACACGGAGTCCTGGCAGAGAGGAGGTGGCTCGGCTGTTCGGACAGGAGCGCAGGTAAAAGGTTATGGATAAGTGTCATGCTCGGCACACTGCAAAAATATTCCGCAGAGACATTTTAAGCAGCAGAAAAATACATGCAGATTCACTTGATAATCATTAATGAGCCACTGGTTGTTAGCCCTTGATTAGCCTTAAAACATATAGATAACATGCCAAGTAAAATATTATGTGAAGCTCATGCATTGCCTAAAGCATTCAGCATTTTAGTTTTTTAGCACCACCCCGTGGCTGCTGTCCTTAAGGCACTCCTATATCTTGAGCATCTTTTTTGCTATTGCTGCCTCCCCTAGCTTTACCAGTGGTTTGCCATTAATAATTTGAGGATTGAAATGCATGTTTTACTTTACTGTTGATCTCTTACCTTCTGCTCTTGCTACTTTGCTAGTTTGTTTTGTTGTTTCAATCTTTTCCAGGGGCTACTGAACAGAGCTTCTCAGCGCTAATGCTCAACCAACCCTTCCACCCCTGTCCCAATGCTGTTCCCTGCTGGTCACCGCTGATTCCTGCTTTCTTTCATTTCATCTCTGCACTGCCTGGGAACACACATATATACACACACACACACACACACACACACAAACACACACCCAACACACAACACACACACACACACACACACACACACACACACACACACACACACTGGTGGTTGGTGCTGATGGTTGGTTTACGTACAGTTTGATCGCCTCCTTTCTTGTGCACACACAAAAAAACTCCTACCCATTCACAAGTGCAAAGCCTTAAGGTAACACCGACTGTGTTGCCATTGCTGCTACTTCTGCAAATCGTTTAATTCACCATCCTAGTCATTTTTTAATTTTTTCCTTTTCTTCTAAGTTTAATCTCTCATCATATAACCCCTAATCTTTATTCTTTGTATCTCTGGATTGTTCTCTTTAAGGATATTACCTCTACCTTGCACATTGTCTATGAAAGGGACTTTGAGTCTAGAATGATGTTCAATGTCAAACTTCCGATATATTGTATGAAAATGTTGTGCAGTAATAGCAGTGTTGCATTCTGTACGCAATAAACTGAAACTACTTGTATTCATCATGGACATTGATTTTGACTCAAATTCACTTTCATATCATGCTTTGATCATGTTTTTATGCTGATTCTGCCACAATTTGAGGATGATGTGCTGCTGTTTTTGAGAAGTTTTTTTTTTTTTTTTTTATGCTGCAAAATGATTGAGATATTCAACTCATTGTCAGACAAGACGTTT
The DNA here is from genome assembly GCA_023631565.1 of Gymnocephalus cernua. Lineage (NCBI taxonomy): Eukaryota > Metazoa > Chordata > Actinopteri > Perciformes > Percidae > Gymnocephalus > Gymnocephalus cernua. Next base: position 15,253,159 of record CM042443.1, read on the forward strand.
ATGTTGAGTGAAATGCTGTATGTGCTGTGTATTGAATACATCTTGGAAGATAATGGTCCCTTTGTGTCTCTTAGGCGTTCCCAAGTCATTGGCCGTTTCGAGGAGGGTCAGCCTGTAGACCGCATGGAAACAAGCAGCTCCCATGAGCCCCCCGCTAACACCACGCTTATCCAGAGACAAGGCCGCAGTGAGAGGCGCTACCTGGCTAACAAACATGTATGCTATTCTTTTTGTTAATCCTGAACAGCTAAATCTAAAAATTACTAAACTAAAATAATTCACTAAATGGCATATGCACTATACAGTGAGAATAAAAAGCATAATCTTCTTACATTGATAAGGGATTACTTCTAATTTCTAATAGTTAAATAAAATAAATAAATAAATACATTTTATATCTATAGGAGATGTCACTGGATGCAGGAAAAGATCGTTCAGTCCCTGATGTGTCCAGCTCCACCTTTGCTAATTTAAGAAGAGCCAAGTCACTGGACCGCAGAGTCACCGAGTCCTCAATGACTGTGAGTACTGACAGTACTTCTAAAGTGTATAGGGGCCATAATCAGTGGACTAAAAATTTATTTCAAGGTCCTTTTTTTAAATGACATTGTGATTCAAGATTGAGATGCAGATAAAAGGGTATGATCCCTCACCACCTTCCCACCCATGAAAACGGCCAATTGTGTTCAATGGACCCATTATGCTACAGTGGTGGTTTGTTAGTTTTTCTACTTCTGCACCACATAAACCAGGAAAATGACAGTATGCACTGGTCAGCGCACATAATTGAACTTAAATTATGCACGCACCCAAACAACACTACGACTCCACACGCTGCTGCATATACAATATTAAATCAACACTTGTTTCTTCAGTCGTCCCAAGTGAAGTTAAAGTATGCCTAAAGTTGCTTACGGTTGCACTGGTATCTTTCTGCCGTCTGACTCCTACCAATCTGACAAACTGCTACTGACCCGAGGTCTGTTCAGTGCTGCAGGGGTGATCTAGTCAGAGTGGTTGGTCTCTCTGGCCGAGATGCAGCTGCCAGAACCCCCGCCCACACACACACACACACACACACACACACTCACACACACACTCATGTACACACCACTGCTGCCACCGCTACTGATGATTATAAATAGCCAGCACAGATGCAGCCGCAGTCGTGTGTATGTCCCCAGGACAGACAGATAGAAGCAGATTGTCAACATTTGAAGTGAAGGCAGTTAGGCATCAGAATGACTCTCTGCCAGGCGGTGACACCACACCTGATGAAGCTCAACAAAAACAAGGTATTATTGAGTGAGCAGAGGCCAGGTTTTGGACGAATGCTTTACTTTAAAGTCTATAAACAGACTTGAGCTTGGTTTCAATGTGCAGCAGTTTGTGTTTCACAGGGAAAGTCCAGCTCCCGCCAGTCGGTCTCTTTAGCTGAAGCTATGTATCTGCACTTATACTTCTTGAGCTGAGGTAGTGACCTAATGTAATGTGTACATATACATATGCAGTAGTGTTTAGGAAGATGTCAACTATATATTCTGATTACTCAGTGATGAATTCTCACTTAGTGACGCCTTCCAATGTAGTGACAAATTAGCACAAAATGTTAATATTTATTTGTTTTTGCCCTCTTTTTTTTTGTTGTGGTTGATGTTCAATCAAAAGCCACTTCTAAGTGATAGCTGTCTTTTTTTTTAATGAGTTAATCTAGCTGCATCATGTAATATCACATCAATCTAATCTGTTTTAATTGCAGCCGGATCTGCTGAACTTCAAAAAAGGATGGATGACAAAGCTGTACGAAGACGGAATGGTAATTTTCTTTCATTAATGGGATTAAATGACATCTCATATATACTGAAAAAAATCATATTATACCCATAGAGGATCAGTGAAACAATTAATGGTTTCTTTTGTCCCTTAGTGGAAGAAACACTGGTTTGTCCTGACGGATCAGAGTTTGAGGTACTACAAGGACTCAGTAGCCGAGGAGGTAAAATGATCTTCAAGAGACCGTGTGGTTTTGACAGTTATTTAGAATGAATAGGCAATTACCTTTTTGTTGTGGTGTGTTCTGTTTGGGGTTTTTGTTTAAAACTTTTTTTTTTTCCCTTAGGCTTCAGAACTGGATGGGGAGATTGACCTCTCCACATGTTATGATGTCAAAGAATTCCCAGTCCAGAGGAATTATGGCTTCCAAATCCTGGTGAGTGGTGATACTTCATGTCATCGATTTGTCTTGCGCCATTAATCACGAGTAAAGATGTAACTCATGGTCTACACACTTGAGCTCTGCTGTCTCATGCCAGTCTATATCCAGCCATGTGGTGCAGCTTTAGGTATCAGGTTTTGTCTTTCTGAAACAATTCTTTGTCATGATGGATGTCACTTGACTTGTCATCTCTCTGCGGGAGGCTGACATCATAGTGGTCTAAATCTGCTGCAGCCGTCGTCGGCCCTGCTTGTCTCTCTGAACCCACGTGCCCATCATCCTGCACAATATGTTTTCCTAACCTCTTGCATTCAAAAGCTCCGTCCTTGTCCACATTTACTCAACACTCCCCTTTCGAAAACAATTATGTTTACAGTAATTTAACTCTGACCTATAATTGCATAATAGTTCTGCAGTTCTATGGATGCTGCTGTGAGCTCCATGACAGAATACTTTCGTCATATAATCCTTTGGCCATTAAACATTTTTAGCACTTGTTGCTGGCAAAATACTTACCGGACGCATATAGTTGCAATGCAGTTCAATCGTTATCCATTTGATGCCAGTGTAGGTTTTGTTCCTGCTACATACAGTATTGGGTTTAAATTTGCCATAATAATCCTACATGAGGAGAACGGTTGCTACAAAGTTATTTCTTTTGTTTACTTTTGCTTGATGCAACTTCCCCAGCTATTTTCTCTGGGGGAAGTCAGAAATAGAGAATTAGAGGGGATCGTTGTCTCTTTGGCTGAGAACAACATGGGTTTGGTGTCGAGAAATTAATAACTCCAGTATTTATGTCTACTCCCTCTGCTCCATGGCTGCACTTGGAGGGGCTGCTGTTCTGCCATTGCAGTTAAAGCAGTGGAATAAAGTACCTGGTTTATTAAACCACATTACTGTGTCCTCAGAAGCTTTAATACATGTGTGTCCACTGTGTGTTCTTGTATCACTTAAATTCCACTAGAGGTCCCTGTATAAAAAGGTTTAAGTTAGATGTATTGCACACAAAGTAAAGCTAAGGCCGTTGAGTGTAGGATGTTTAAAGGAATATTTTTAATGCTAGAACAGTTTCCTTGCCAATCTTTGGAAGTCTAGGCCATTAGGAAGACAGATGGCAACTAAATGTAATGTTGTGTAATTGTATATGTAAAAGTGTTGCATCTGCCTCAACTCGTTTGTAAAGCTAGAGACTATTAACATTAGATGGTATTTGTAAAAAAATCCCAAAACCGCACATACATGATCACACCCATTCTAAACTGCACTCAAACTTCCTAAATTTGTGACAAAGCAACAGCCCTGAACAGCAACACATTGTTTTCCACATTAAATAAATAGTTTTAGTTTAGATTAGGTTTATGTAAATGGTTGCCTCTCTTGGACTGTAAAACTCCGCATTTTGCTGTTATTTTGTGGCAAAAGGGGAGCAGCAATCATAGTGGACAAAATCTAGCAAATTGACTCTAGCAGAAAGGTTTGTAGATTCCATTGTACATAAAACAGAAACATTCTCGGTTGCTTGTAGTCTAGATGGTGTAGAGATAGCCGGGAGAAAAAAAAGCTTTCAAAACATGAGCTCAGTGAAGTTTCCTCATTAACCATTTAGCCTGCTGCTGATAAAACTGTGTTCTGTGTTCTGAAAACTGTGAGTGGGGTGCAGCTACCTGACTATGGAGAGAATGTAGCTTGTAACTAAGTAGAAGTTTTTAATTTTTGACTCAAAATGTTAAAAAAATCTTCTGCATTAAAGCTAATTTTAGAAATACAATTATTTTAAAGAAGTTACTGAAGGAAATCCTTAAGCTGTAAATATAAATTGTGTCTACCCACCACCTCTGGTTACGGTCAGTGAAAGAAGAGCAACAAATGAGTCTGTCCCCTGAAACAGGAAAGGGCTTGCATTGTCTAGGCAATTCTACTGCTGTCCGTCTTAATTCTATTTTAGGCTTGTACAAAAATGTGCTTTGTTTTTTCAGTGTCAAAAAGGTATGTTGATCCATGTTGTCGCATCCCTCTCAGTTATTTAAATGAAATGCCTTTCTGTTTTCAGTGTAAAGAGGGAGTGTGCACCCTGTCAGCCATGACCTCTGGAATCCGTCGCAACTGGATTCAGGCCATTATGAAGAACGTGCGACCAACTATTGCCCCCGATGTCACCCGGTAAAACCCAAAGAGGATTAACACTTCAACCACTGGCAGATACAACCGCTGTTTTTTCTCACTTGTTTTACTTGAATCCCTCTCTATTCCTCACCCTCTTTCCTTCTTTCTCTTCCTCCCTCAACCGGTATTTTCAACCTGCTTCCAGGAAAAACATCACTCTGAAACTATCCGTTCTGAAGCCCAGGTTGGAGTGCTTGTGTGTTGAATATCTTCCCCCTCCTCGAAACAGTGATGTAATTGCTCAGCAATGTCAGCACCAGCGTGTTTGTCGTCCCACCCTATGTCATGTGATTGTTGAGTAATGTCTCCCTGTCAGTTGTGCCACTATAGAGACACACGCTGCAATCACATCAACATACTAGAATAAGCTACGCAACCTACTCAGAGTGATTTGAATGGGTAATTCTGTAACTTTTGGAAATGATCATAGAACAATAACAAAATCACAACGGTAGCATAGACGGAAAAGGCCATGAGTGAATGAGTAGAGCTGGCATATGAAGTTCTATAAGTACCTAACCTTTATTTTGTGTATTGAGTATTGCCACATGATGCTGTATAAATGCCCTGACCGGCATTTACTGAGTCATAAACTCTGCCAGTGGGTCTCTGAGGCAGCTCTCTTCAAGGGGAGAATGTGTGATATTTTTGGTATTTCTGCGAAGACGCCTCGCAGACACCTCTTCTCATTCTTGAGCTCTGTGCCTTCTCATTTTCCCTTTACTCATACCTGCTGAAACCTCCACACACAACGTAGTGAAAATAGATTATTCTGTCAGCACACTTCTTTTTTTAAATGCTTTGCCCGTCAACACCATGAGTGCCATTCAAACACATTTTTCACCTTAAGCTACTACTGTATACATATAGCAGCTAAAGGCAGGCGTCTGCCATCAGGCTTACCTCGGATTATGACTGTTAATGCCAAAGCTGCTTTCAGCTTAATGCAGTGTGCCATATAAGCATTTTGATGTTGATGCTTTGACTTTGATGCATTTCACTGATTCATGCTTTTAATGCACAATTAAATGATGCTCCGCTGTCACAAATGTATGCATTGTTGTTTGTCCAGCAAAGCTTCATGTAATAGTATTGTAGCTCGAGCTGATATAAATGTAAGGATTGATCGTGTTCGGTTAAAGCCATCTTACATTTTTTTTTTGTGTGTTGTTGTCCCTTCAGATCCTTCCCCGAGGAGAAGACAAAGGCCCACGTGATGTTGGAGCCGTGTCCACAGGCCACCCCTGAGCCAAGCCCCAGTCCTGTGACTCCCAAGTCTGATGTCCACAGACAGCTCGCTTGCAACAATGCCTCTGCCCCTCCCTCTGAGCCCCTTAAAAGCCGAGTTCGTGAGCGCAGACGAGAGGGCCGCTCCAAGACTTTTGACTGGTCTGAGTTCAAAATGGAACAGACCGCAAAGCCTGCGAAGGAACGAGCAGACACAGTCGACCTCAGCTCATCATTCTCCACAACGTCCTCATATTGCTCTCCCTCCTCTTCCCCTTCCTCTATAGCGTCCTCTCCTGTCTCTACCTCCTCCATCCAAACCTCGTCTGTCTCAGGTGCTCAGCCACCTTCTATGACCGTAGAAGCAGAAAAGGAGAATGTTATGAGGGGTGAGGGTATCCCTCTACATAGCACAACCAGTGCAACCCACATGCCAAATACTGTCACTGTTACCATGATCTCCACGCTAAACACTACATCACCGGTACAGCCGTCGATACCTGAATGCCAAGAGCAAGGAAAGATGGAAGTAGACCACCCTACGGCCATGCGTCCTGCCAGGGAAGATAAGAAGGACAGCAGAACTTCAGGTGTCAGAGAAGAGATTGAGCAACGATGGCATCAGGTGGAGACAACACCGTTAAGAGAAGAGAAGCAAGTGCCCATCAACACAGCTTCAGGAAACTCTGGTAACTCTGACAGATTGCCTGCACACGAGCTTGCTGCGCTGCTAGACAAAGAGGTGCGTTTCCTCAGTGCATTCATATACATACAGAATCATAGTATGGGGGCATGTTGTGCCATTCATTCATTATTTCTTCTCTTTCTTTCTTTGTTCAGTTGGGACAGAAGCAGCAGGAGCTCGACCGACTACAGAAGCAAAACAACGTTTTAAAAGAGCAGTTGGAAGATGCTCTAGGGAGAGAACAAAGTGCCAGAGCCGGCTATGTGCTACAGGTACTACACTCACCATTCATCGTGCAGGATTTGTATGCGTTTTAAAATGGACAACATGTACGAATCGCATTCCAACATGAATTTTGATGAAGAAATCTTAAGCATTAAAATGTTTGTAATGGTTTTAAGGTTTGCAAGATAGTATAAATGTATTGGTCAAATGTAGTGCAGTAAATGTTATCAACTGTTATTGTGTAGATTGCATTTCTGTTATACAGTCTACTTGCTCTTGATGGATCCAATTTGTGTGTGTCTACTGTAAATTGTGTAAAATTCTACTAACAGGTGTGGGTGTTTATTCTCTGAAACTGATACGCATGGTTGTGGTGTTCTTAGCATGAGTTTTCACTAACTGTTTTTGCGGAGTTGCACATCTCCTGGGAAAATAGTTGATTTGATCTGATATGCCCAAGGTAAGAAACTTGATCATGAAGCCTTGCACTGTGCTTTTTCTCTCTGCTCATCTGTGCTTTGTCTGTGTGCCCCTTTAAAGCTTGATTTCTGCATGCTTTTCAGTGTTTCGGAATTGCCTACTTTAACTAATTGCTTTTTTAAATTGTGCCGTTTTCACAACCAGAATGTTTTTTGATTTATTTATTTTTTTATTGCATCATATTTAATTTGCTAAATCACTTTTGACCCACCCTACTTTTAAATTTCCAAGTCACCTCTGAAAAAGCACAGTGGAAGCTTGGGGGAAAAAAAACTTATCAAAAGAGAGATTGATATCAAGAAAGGAAAAACCTTATTTTCCTAATTACCCCCGAGATGTGGTACTCCGTTTATGGAAGCGGAAGTAAGGTGATCTCATTAATTAAACTGTCTCATCAATCTTTTTCAAGAGTGCAACACCCTCTTCCTCCATGGTGCCATGGCAACGCCTGCACAAGCTTAATGAAGATTTGCAGGGTGAGTTGGAGACCCAAAAGCGCAAGCAGGACCTTGCTCAGCAGCAGATTCGGACACTAAAGAGAAGCTACACAGAAGCCCAGCATGCTGTAGACCACCATGAGTCTGGTATTCAGGCTCTGCAGGCTAAACTAGCATCTGCAATGGCTGAAATCTTGGCCAGTGAACAGGCTGTGGCCAGAATGCGCAATGAGCTCAAGCTTGAGCAGGAGCGTTCAAAGGAACAAGAAGAGGAATATGGCCGCGGTGAGGCCACCCTACGGGCCCAGCTTAAGGACAGTGAAGAAAGACTCCGTGAAGTAGAAGCCAGCCTCTTGGAGAGAAGCCAGGCCCTTAGGCAGCTGGAGCGCCAGCAGGCCCTGCAACGAGACCACACAAGAGAGATAAAGAGGCTGCAGGAGATGCTGCAAGAGGTGACCGCTCGGCAAAGTGCTACTGAAAAGGGTCAGGCACTGAAAGAGGAGCGCCTGAGGAAGGAGCAGCATAGCATGCAAGAGAGTCATGAGAGGGAAAGACAGAATCTGTGTAGAAGATTAGCTGATGCTGATACTGCACAAAAAGAGATAGAGAACCAACTACTGGAGGCTAACCAGCAGGTGGCGGCCCTGTTAAGAGGGAGGCAGGCCTCTGGAGGAAAGGAATGCAGGGAGGAAATACTGAAGTTGCAAGAGGAACTGGCCCAGAAGACCGACATGGTAGAGTCACTAAGAGAGAGTGTGCGTAGGCTAGAAGAAGAGAAAAGCCATCTCACTTGCCGCTGTCAGGAGCTTCTTAACCAGATTGCGGAAGCAGACCGTGAGGTGAATAAGCTCCGCAATCGTCTGGAAACAGAAGAGACTGATTACTACACCCTGGAGCACTCGTATGAGAGGGCTACCCAAGAGTTTCAGAAAATGAGCCAGTTCCTTAGAGAGAAAGAGGAAGAGATCCGGCAGACTAAGGAGATGTATGAGAGGCTGGTGGAACGCAAGGAAGAGGACTTGAAAGAGGCCCTTGTTAAAATGGCTGCACTTGGCAACAGCTTGGAGGAAACCGAACAAAAGTTGCAAGCTAAGGAGGAGCTTCTTTGTCAAATGAGTCAAAGCATCTTGGATAAGGCTGAGCCCTGTAGTGCTGAAAAGGATCTGCAAGCTAAGCTTGTGGTTGCAGAGGACCGCATAGCGGAGCTAGAGCAGCATCTCAATGCCCTGCAGCTGGGCTATGCTGACCTACGTATGGAAAGGCAGCAAATCCCAGACCAGAGCAAGAAGACCAGGCTTAAAACATCGGCCTCCTTATCAGCAAATGCGGAACTCTTACTTTCCTTTGACAATACATCCAACACAGAGAACTCCCCAGATGATAAGGAGTCTCAAGCTAAGAGACCAAGGATACGTTTTTCCAGTATTCATTGCCAAAAATACATACATCTAGAAGGCCTGGACCCTAGCCATGTGAGCACTGCCTTTGCAGACACAAGACAAACAGTGAACCAGGATGCAGATGAAGACATCCATCTAAGTGAAGGGAACCTCTCATCTGATATTCCCTTCTCTCACAGTAGTGACCCAGAGAAGTTTATCTCCATCGTACATGCTCTAGAGACCAAACTGCTAGCCACAGAGGATAAACTAAGACACCTCACACAGAATCTAGAAGAGCAACGATCCATCCAAGCAGAAGACATGTCCAAGATTGATCTAAAGATGACCGAAGCTAAGCCTAACCCTAATAAGGATTTCAGTTTTGGAAGTGGGATACAGACTAGTTCTGCCAATAAGCATTATGCCAAGGCTCTGGTGTGTGTGGAAAATAGTCGAGAGAAAGTCAGAACTATTCTCAGTGGCTCTCATGATACCACTGGCTCACAGCTGCACTCGTTGTCAGAGATAGAGAACGATTTGTTCAATGCATCACTGTACATCCGACAAGGACAAAAGACGTTGGAAGAACAATCACCAGTTGTCCATCAAAATCAAATCCCAGAGAGTCTAGATAAAGAAGCCCTGCACCTCTTTGCTAAAACGTTATCGTTTGAAGCAATCGTTTTGAACAAGATGGCTTTGTTAATACAGACTTCAAAGTCTGACCTCCTACAATCCCTTGCGGAGATATGGGAAGACATGGAGAACAGTAAAGGGGGTGACAAAGATTGCTTGGCTATAGTTTACGCTGATGTCTTGACCAGGAAGTTGATGTTAGAAAGTGCTTTCTGGAAAGAATTGGAGAAAGCGGAGACGGATGTTGCTAAAATCGAAGAGGGCAGCGTTTCAGCTGATGTAGATGTTGATACCACAGTTATCTTTAACACCTTCATTAAAGCAGAGCTGGCCTACTCTATTCAAAACCTTAAACTTTGCTATGAGGAGAAATTCCAAATACTGAAAAGGGAGTTGACTGACGCCCACGATAACCTGCATCAAAGGGAAATGGCTCTGAAAGCAATTATTGAAGCTTCCAAAAGGCCTGATTTGAAAAATGTAATAAAAGAAGTCAAAAATAACTTTGGGTTTAGTGAACAAAAGTTAGCGGACATTCGCCCCCCTGAACTTGCTCCCTACATGGAGCAGATTGAGATGGAAGAGGCTAGAGGCTTGGCCGAGGAAATCGTAGACAGACACTTGGCTGGAGAAATGCCCTCTTGTGGTGTTGACTCTGTAGAATCGCTGCAAAATGCACATGACAATCTGGCTAATGAGCTTCAAAGACAAGCATTAATCCTCCATAAGTATGCCCAAGAGATAGAAAGCGGTGGAAACCATCCTGGACTGGCTAAAATGATCCATGCTCTTCTTGGCCACCAAACTTCACATCATTTCACAAGTACCTCTCTCTGTATGCGCGAAGCCCTAATCCAGGCTCAAGTGGCTTATGTGGCATGCAGGTTACGGGCCATGCACGAACAAGACTTGGGCTGGTGTAAACAGACGGGTCAGAACATGGATGATCTTGTTCAGCAGCACGCCCGCAATGTCAGCGCAATCCAAGAGAAATATGAAGCGTCCTTACAGGACGAGCACCTCAACTTCACACAAACCGTTTCCACTCTCCAGAAGGAGAACCATACACTGAAGAGTGAGATCAGTAAGCGTGTGAACCAGCTATCCCAGCAGCAGGAGCAACTGGCTCTCCTGGAGGAGCATTTTCAGAGGGAGACAGAAGAGCTGAAGCAGAGGCACAAGCAAGAGCTAACCCAAGCAGAGAAAGGACGCGTCTCAACTGATCTGGCCCTCATGGAGACGACAGCTGACAGTCAACGAAAGCTAGAGGTTCTGCTGGTGGACATGGACACCATGGAGGAGCGCCACGAGGGTCACGTGAGGAAACTGGAGGAGCAGTTTGAGCAGCGGATCTGTGAGCTCGAGCATATCCACAAACAGGAGATTGAAAAGTTGCATTCCGAGTATATGGAAAACATTCAGTGTATCCAAAAGCACCAACAGGATGAAAAAGGTCCTGGGGTTTCCGACTCGCCTCCTTGTGATGAGGTCGCCACACCAATGGAAGAGGAGGAGCAGGGGAAGGGGGAGGATACACAAATCATGTCAGAGGTGGATTCTATGGTGGTCCTGAAGGACCGCATTCAGGAGCTGGAGGCTCAGATGAGCACCATGAAGGACGAACTGGAGAGCAAGCACCTAGAAGGAGATGTGGCCAGCCTGAGAGAGAAATACCAGAGAGACTTTGAAAGTCTTAAGGTTTTTGCTCTTTCATTTTACCTTAGTGATTCTTTTTAATAAGTGAGAGTACTAGATAAATAGTTAGGTAGCTAAATAACCTGCTGCTTTTGTTCATCAGTCGATTACTATGCACAGAGGGTTTGGAGTTGGGAAATGGTGTGATTTGAGATTATTTCAAAACATTTTAAACTTGAAACACATCCCTAGAGCTCTGCTACTGTAGCACTGTAGTTCTAGGGATGGCAAGGTCAGTCTGTTCAATTTTGGTTCTGAAATATCTCAACAACTACTGGGTGATTGCCTTCTGTCCCAAGTCCCAACTTTCAATTTGCAGCGAATTGCGATTCAAATGGACCATCATTAATGTATACTATCGAAATATATCCACATCTACCAGATGGATTGGCACAAAATTTGGCCCAGAGATTAATGCCTCCCAGAATTATCCTCTAGTCTCATCCAATATTGGATGGATTGCTGTGGCATTTGGTACAGACATTCATGTTCCCCACAGAGTGAATTGTAGTGTATTTGGTGACTTTATCTAAACTTTACTTAATTTATCTACTTAATTTTATAACTAAATATCTGCAAAAATACTGCAACTTGGAACTGCACGCTGCTGTGAGCAAACACAAGATTGAAAGTTAACCAGAACAAAACATAATAAAGCAAAGCAATCAGTTGCAGGTTGTCACCACTTAAGGTCATCCTGACAGTTAAAAGTGTAAAATGCCTTGCTTGCCACCAACATTACTTCTTCATTGGGGCATCAATAGACATACCATTTCCCACATTCAATAATAGAAGGAAGTGCAGTCTATTGATGACAAAAATGCAGCTCAGCTAGAATAGAATTTCACTGCTTTAACTCGCTCTCTACTAACATAGCTGAGCTTAAAATCATAAAAAGCTTGCATGTCTTCTGTCAATGATTTTGCATGACACACCATGTAGCCTAGTGAACTAATAGATACTGCATTGAATCTATAGTCACTAATTAGAACATAGGTGGTAAGTGCAAAATGAATTTCGTGATAACAGATTGTTGATCCTTTCTTCCCCTAGGCCACGTGTGAACGTGGCTTTGCAGCAATGGAAGACACACACCAGAAGCTAATACATGACCTCCAGAGGCAACATCAGAGGGAGATTTCCAAACTTATGGAAGAGCGAGAGAGACTTTTGGCTGAGGAGACTGCTGCCACAATTGCTGGTAAAGACAACTGTATTTCCACCCATAATTGCTATACTTTATACAAGGCCGACATACTGTTATTAAATGTGTGTGATCTATCTTACATGTAGCTATTGAAGCGATGAAGAATGCCCACAAGGAGGAGCTGGAGAAGACCCATCGTTCCCAATTGAGTGGACTGAACTCTGACATCGATGAACTTCGCTTACAATACGAGTATGTTTTTTGACAAAAACAGGAAAGACTTAAAAACTGGATGAGGATGAGAAGCACATTATTTCCTGTAAAAAAGCTTACATGTTCATTTGACTTGTTCTTTGATTTAAAAAAAAAAAAAAATGCAAAAGATCAGAGCATGCCGTCAAACCCTGAAAACAAGATGTGCTGAGGTTGGGAAAATGTGTGTCACTTACAAGTATGGCTTAGGTAGACAGCCAGATAATCTATATAGTTTAACTCTGAATTGCAGTAAGGACAAGCGTAGGTACTTGGTCTTGTCAACTTTTCTACGGATAAACTGGAGCCAATTTTCAAAAGGCTTTTGGGAATATCACATCATGAAAGAATCCACTCACTGCTAGGCTGGTTTGGTAAACCAGATGAGAATCCCTGTTGATATTGTGATGATCTGACTGTCCAGGGAGGAGCTGCAGTCCATCCACAGAGAACTGGAGGTGTTGTCAGAGCAGTACTCTCAGAAATGTCTGGAGAACGCTCACCTGGCCCAGGCACTGGAGGCCGAGAGGCAGGCCCTCCGGCAGTGTCAGAGAGAGAACCAGGAGCTAAACGCTCACAACCAGGTTAGAATGCACATACATGTATGTACGTACAAGAACTTCTCTGTCCACAGGTTAAAACATAACGTTATTCTGTCCAACAGGAATTAAATAACCGACTGACTACAGAGATCACCCGGATGCGCTCCTGTTTCAGTGGTGAAACAACGCTGTCACCACTTACCCAGGGCAAAGATGTGTATGAACTGGAGGTGTGTAAACACACACACACACACACATACACACACACACACACACACACACACACACACTTCTATCTTAAATCTTACGAGTGTTTCTCTGCATGTGTTAGGTGTTGCTACGAATTAAGGAGTCAGAGATCCAGTATCTTAAACAGGAAATCCACTCTTTGAAAGATGAACTGCAGTCTGCTTTAAGGGTAAGCAAAACCAATCTGTATGTATTGCAAACAATTTATTGAAGCTATGTACCATTATTTCTACAAAACAACATTTGCAAAAGCTCTGAGAGGCAGAATCATTGATTTCAACTCAACAGGACAAGAAATATGCCACAGACAAATATAAGGACATCTATACAGAGCTCAGCATTGTGAAAGCAAAGGCTGACTGTGACATCTGCAAATTGAAGGAGAAGCTGCTCATTGCCACTGAAGCTTTAGGCGAGCGGACTGTCGATGGAACGGTCACATCTGGATACGGTAAATAGAAAATGCATACATCTCCACAGTTTCAGTTCAGCACTAAAACACTGTAATGACAACCCGTTTTGTCACTTGTTTAGATAGGAAATGTAAACATCTTTTTAAAATGGTATGCACATACAGTATATTTAGTATTTTGGCCCCGTTTGTGCTCCATGTAATCTTGATAAAAGCACAACGTTGAATTGATATATATTTCTTAGATCGACTTGACGTGTGGATGAAGTGTTAGAGCAACAACCATTTTGTTGACCCTTTTTGGCCCGTAAATGCATGGGTGTTTTTCAAACCTTTCTTTAAACAGTACCTCAGGACTTTTAGTGACCCGGCACTTGCATAAGGCAGATTAAGCCACATTAAATGCATATCGCTTGCTAACTTTACTACTAATAAACTAAACTATTATGCTACTTTAGGTAAATGACAATAAAGGCGTCATTGTGTTTTTAGATATCATGAAATCAAAAAGTAATCCTGATTTCCTGAAAAAGGAACGATCAACAACCTCCAAGCAATCAAGAAGCATAAGGTCAAAGGTGAGTGTCAAGTTTAATAAAACATTTTTCTTCCCTAATTACAGCCATTTTTGCCTCAAATTCAAACCTATGGAGTAAAAACTATGCACTCTAAAGCTACCATGTCAGGTTGCTGTGTGATTTGATGTTAAAGCTTTTGGCACGCAGACTTTAGCGCTGTTAATCGTTGTAAGTAACCTCAGCCGCCACATACTGCAGAAATGTGTGCCTCAGTTGGCTGGTCAGGACGTTTTTACTGAAAGTCTATTGTCCTGCAAGTTTGTCATCTGTCTTGTTTTGTCTGTCAGTCTGTCACTGAACAGGTCTCATGGGATAGCTGACACTCCCATTGTGGGGTGATTCCCCCCCAACCCCCGCCCCAAGATGTGCTGTAGGTATAGCATGATGTAGTGCAAAGCATGCCCTTACTGCCCTCGCATGATCTCCCCTCCCCCCAACCTGCACCACCAAAGCAGATTGTACTGTCCACCCCTCAGTTGGATATCACAGGCGTGAGCATTAGCAGTTCTCAGAAGCGAAGGTTTGCAAACGTTGTCCTAAAGCCTTTCCGGTTACATCTTCTCCCATACGTTTGTCACCTTTAAATAAATATACTTATACTTATTTACATTTTTGAGTGTTGGATATGAAAACCGATGCCACTCTCACTTCTGTACAGGAAAGATGCTTAGCTTAGCATAACATAACGAAACAGCTGTAGCTATAGGTTGAAAAATCTGCCTACCAGCCCCTCTTAAGCTCACCAATAACACATTTATATCTCATTCTCTTTGATTGGTACTATATCATGTAATAATATGTTGTTAGGGTCTGCAATAGTAGTTTGTGAATATCAGTGTTGCTCATGAACTAATGAACTATCTCAGATCATTATATAGAGAAATGAGAGTGCTCTTCAACATTGTTTTTTTTGTAATTGTTTATTGTTTGTTTGAGTTTTGAATGTATTTGTGTGTTGTGCGTGGTAGATATGCTTATGTGGCATAGCCATATTCTAGTTTAACAAACTTTTTCCTTTAGATCTTACATTGAAATTAAAATATGTCGTCCAGAGCAGAAAAATGAAAGAGATTGACAGCTGGATGGTTTAAAACCTAACCGTTTTGTGATGTCTGTGTGTTTTTTGTTTTTCTAACACTCTTCTCTGCTCACATGCACCCTTATCGTCTATAAACAAGTCATGACTTCCTTTTTTTTCTTTCATTAACAGAGCCTGAAAGAGGGACTAACTGTGCAGGAGCGTATGAAGCTTTTTGAGGCAAAAGATTCCAAAAAGATTTGAATATGAAGAATCTGAAGTTGTTTTTCTCTTTCCTGACCTCGGCTTTTGGTCAGATTGCTACGGCCGTGCCAGCATCAGCTGAAGACTCTTATAGGAAATAGGGAGAAAAAAAAGGTCAATTCAAAACCTGGACCTGCTGCTTCCATGCAAGTTGTCATATTTTTGTTTGATTTTTTTTCTTTCTTTTAATTAATGAAAACAAGTTTTCCTGAATCAATCCTGTGTAGGGTTTCTTTTAAAAAAAATCCATAGATGTATAATCTATCCAACATGGAGATGTGTCAAATAAGCTGTGAGAGGGATACAAGACAGCATTTTTAGTGATCCTCCAAAATGCCAAAACAGACAGCAATACACAGTATGAATAATATATATTTCCCAATATGAATTAAGTATCTGCTGTATTTTATTGTTACAGTTTCTATATCTAATCATTTTTAATGTTTTTAATGTTGCACCAGTTCTCTTGTACATAACTACTGGATATATGTAAGAGTATGGTTTGCTATTGAGTGTTGGGGCATCTGCTGTACTATAACTATGGTTTGATTGATAGTGGAGAACAATGTGATGCTTAACTTGCTTATGTATGAGAGAGTTTTATAAAAAATGGAGTGTCTGTGTGTGAAGGGGGAAAAGAGGGGTGGGATTGCACTTATCACTTGACTACTTGAGGAAGCTTCTTTTTTTTTTTATTTGTCTCAAATTGGTGTAGTGACTTTAAGTCAATTATTGCAGTGCAACCAATCATCCTGACTTCTGTCAAATTTAGTGAACAACCGTGACTTGTTAGTGATACTGGATTTTTTTATTTTTTTTTTTAAACCTGGAGTTGTGTTTGCTCAGTTTTGACTTTGGTGTGAGAATATCATCTCGGAAATACCGGAATTATTTAGGACTTTGCATGCCTGTACAGTATCAAATTGAATTGCAGAATGATCATGTTGCCTCATCTTCCTACTTTATGCTTCAGTGTGGAACTCTTAACACTAATAAGCTTTGCTTTGCAAGTCCTACTGTTTAGGTGTTGAGATTTTAATGTTTTACTGTAAGCGGCAGTCTTGAAGCACTTGGCCCAATCCCTGACCTCTCAATGAAATCTAGTCGTGCCTCAACTGAGTGAAGAATATAAACATCCATGAAACCAGTGCAGCTATGGATACACACTGTATAGTATTCAAACCACGCCTTGTACATATATATGCCACACGGAAGACTCTGTGTTTTGTTTTAAACTTATACCTTGCTCACTAGCTCTATATGAAATATATATATGAATATTTTTTATTTTCATTTGAATGTATGATGTCAAATAAATGAAGTGTTTGGAAATATTGGAGTAGTATATATATTATTTTTTAAAACGTGTTGGCGAACTGTGTTGTCCTAAAACAATGAAATTCCACATTATGATGGACCAATTCAGCGTTGGTGAATGTGGTTAATTCTTTTCTTTCTATTGGAGGCTCCTAAGTCACAAAAGTTAGAGACCGGGGATGGTTGTAACACGTTTTGTCTCGGTCCCTATAACTCTTTCCAGCATCTCCCACTTTATCACAGAATGAATTGATGTAAAATACAATAAAGTTCCATTGTTACAACCTGCCCCACTACCGGGTTAAGTTGTAACTATAAGAATCAAGAATTAAAAATGGGATGATACTACAACCACAACTTAACTTACCAAACTTTAAATCACTTTAAGAATATTTCTCTATACATTATATATATATATATATATATATATATATATATATATATATATATATATATATATATATATATATATAATATGCGTCATTCCCCTAATGAAACACATGCATATAGATATAATGTATAGAGAGTTAAAAGCATTTTTTTTTTAAATGTTACAATTGAAAAGCCTAGCATTTTACCTAAGAGACTACTCTCTAAATGTATTTACCAGTTACATGATTCTAATTTCAACAGTATCAGTACTAATCAAAATACAGATGTCCCAGAAAAATGTCATACCTGAAGATCAGTGTGTTGGCTGTAAAATCTCTATACCTCTTCACACAGCTATGAAATTGCACATGCAAGGTCAGGTAGGAAGTGTTCATACTGTACATGTACCTGATCTCATGACTCTGGTCATCCCGTCCTTGTGAAAGCTGTGCTGTTACAACCATGCCTGGTCTCCTCTACTCAACAAACTATCAGGTGAGGTAAGTCGTACATTTTCAATAGTAAGTTCTTTTTCAACAGTGCAGTTATAAGAAAGCAACAGAACAAATAAGTAGAGTAGGAGTCATTGTCTTTACCAGCTTGTATTAGTGTGAAATAACCTTTCATCCTTAACTGAAAACAGTTGAGTCTAGTCTACAGTAAGACAGGTTGTTAAAGGCTTTAATGCAATATCCACAAGTTATAGAAATCAATGTTCTTTTATTTATTGACCAACAACAACTTTAAAAGAAACAGCATTTGCTAGACTTAACAGGCCAAATAAAGCTAATTACACAGAATTTTCATGGTAGGCTAACTACTTTGTCTCTTACATACTTCAAAGAAAACACGGTTCAAAACAAACATGGAAACCAACTGCATACATCACAGAATTGATGCCCACTACTATTAACAGACTGGAAAGGTCCTCAGGAAAAGTAGTAAGTTATTATCATTACGACTACGAAGTTATTACCAGCCTGTAAATTAAAGCTGTTGTGCGCAATGTTTTGATTTGATTTTGATTTAAAAAATTAAAGTCCGTTACATTCAAGCCATTGCCAAGTTTCTTTAAAGCTAATTAAGACTATCAGTGCCGCACAACTCTGTATTTCTCAGCATGGCTATGTTCAGAAGATTGTGTTGTCCGGTGACTTTCCCGCGCAGAAGCTAGAGTGAAGATAATTACCTCTTCTGACGACTACCTCTTCTGTTCTCCTCGGCTACTAGCAACTGCGTGGAGGAGGGGTGGCGAAGCGTGAGCAATAACGGCTTGTATCATGGCGACGCACTGACAGTTTTGTTACTTAGAATTTCTCATGGGGACGACAGAAACTACGCGCTATAGCTTTAAAATGTTAACGAAACAATACACGATATATACTTTAAAGACCTGGAACAGATAATTATGGTGAAACGGTTAGCATTTGGTCTAGCCAATTAGCCGTGCCAACTCTTGTTCCGCTCCTCCTCCTCCCTCCTCTTCCTCCTCATTCTCTTTTAAAGCGTTGATCAGTCTGACCCAGAAAGCGTCCTGCTCCTATGGGTTCTCAGGCCACAGCAGGTAGGTCTTCTTGTGTACGATCTTGCGTAAGCGTGTGTAGGGGGACAAGCAGTGTTCAGGTATCTCCTCCAGGAACACCAGCAGCAGGACATCACTGCCGTCACATAAAAGCCTCAGACTGGCCAGCTGAAACTCCAAGGAGCACCAGTCGCTGCGCAGAAAATGACGTGTCACCACACAGATGGTGTGGCGAGAGCCGTAAATGGCCGCCTCAATGTTCTCCATAACAGCAGCGCCAGGGCGGAAGTCTCTGTGGTGGAGGCACAGTCTGAGCCTCGGTGCACCAGCAGCAGGCCGCTCTAGATTGGGCACTAGCTGTCCCATCACCCAGGCCTCGTCATTACAGCTGTAAGAGATGAAGGCATCGTACTGGAATTTGGCCCCTGCTGCCCCTCTACGGCCACGTAGTTTTGCCCTAAGTATGAGCAGCAGGTAGCGCATAGTGGGACCCTGTTTGTGCCAGGCCAGACACATGCATATAAACAACATGTCCGCCACAGAGCAGGCGATGAAGAGAGTGAAGGAAACCTGTTCATAGGAGCAGGCCTTATCATCAAATTGCCACAGGTAGGGAGATCTCCTGTCGTTGTCACACTTAAGGTTGTACAGGTAGGACACCTGGAGGGGGGGGGACAAGAAAATTGGATCATTTCAACTGTCAAAGATAGCTGCTTTTAGTTGGTTTGTAGCATATGTGAATACTTGTCACACTGTCTACAGCTTAGATTACCTGTGTGTGAGTGTTGTGGATGGCCCAGGTCTTGAACCAGGCGTTATCACAGGTACAAGTAAGTGGGTTTTCTGTAATGTCTAAAAAATGCAATCTGGAAACACAGATAAACATCAAGGTTGATGGTTTTGACGTGTATAAGCGGACACAGAAGCAGTACCTAAATTCCAATTTGTTGCTTATTAATATGCATGGTTAAACCTTTTAACTGGTTAGTACAGACATGGCAGTGGTGCCTTCTCATCTAACTCTTGGCAAGAAAGCGAAAAAGGATATTTCCCTAAATGTTACACTATTCCTTGTAGCTCCTCTACCTTGGCAGAGCATCCAGCATGGCTTTGTCCACAGTGTGCAGGTGGTTTGACTGGACTTTGAGAATCTCCAGTGTATTATCTGGAGGCAGCAGGTTAGCAGGCAGATCATCAAGGTCTGCCCTGTAAATAGTCAGCCTCTCCAGCCCTTTCAGAGGGGACAACACTGCGCTCAGGTTGGTCGTTTTCATAACCACTCCAGCTATGTACAGGTATTTCAAATTGACCAGAGGAACAAAGGCGTCGGGATGGAAGTCGAGCAGGATGCTGTGGCCTATTTCGAATGAGATAAGTCGACGTTGATCTTGGAAGAAATGTGGTCCAATGGTACCAATGCCTTGACCTCCGGGCCCCTGGTAGGTCATCTGCAGATACTTCAAATTGGACATGGAAGACAGATAAATAGATTTAAACACAGTTCATCCATCCATCCATCGTCGTCCGATGGATGGATGGATGGATGGATGGATGAACTGTGTTTCATTACTTTTCTTAATAACTGACTCTAAAAATATGTCATACCTCCAGAGAAGTAAGGTTGATGAAAGGAGTGTCATAGGATTTAAAATGGAGGCGGTTGTTATACAGAATAAATATCTTCAAATGGATCAGGCCGGACAGAATATAAGGTGTCAGCCTCTTGATGCGGTTTCCACTTAAGTCCAGGTACCTAATGGACAAATGCATGGGTTAAATAAATAGACAGTGAGGGAAATGAGAAAAAGATAAATGCAGAAGCAGAGAATTCTCCATACGTGAGATTTGTCAGGTCTTGGAAGGTGTCTGCTTCAATGAAATCAATGATGTTTAAGCTGAGGTTGAGCCTCTTTAGCGTCCGCAGCTTACTGAAGGGCTTCTTGGTGATGTATTTCAGCAGGTTGAACTGCAGGTAGAGCTGCTCAAGTTGAGTAAGGGAGCTGAATACCTTTGGCTTCAACTCAGTGATTGCATTTTTTGTAAGAGAAAGGCGAGTCAGCTTCTTCAGAGGGACGAACCAGTTGGGGTCGATGTCCGCAACATTGCTTTTGTCAAAGCTTAAAAACGTGAGGTGGGTCAGGCCTTCAAAGGTGTCCCGCTGAATGTCGAGCTTATTTTCATTCAGCTGCAGCATTTCCAGTCCTCGGTAACCGTCAAATGTTGTGCGAGATATCTGCTTCAACCCACAGTTGATGAGATGAAGTTGGCTGGTATTCCCTCTGCCCAATGACAACTGGGCAACATTCCCGAGGTTTGCATCCACAATGACGACCACAGGTGGAGTGGCACAGTCCAGCAGGCTGGAGTTGGTCTGAGGTAACCTGGATCCTTTCAAGTCAACCTGTGTCAAATGAAATGCACATCATATTTCTATTAAACACATTGGAGAAAAAAAACTGATTTCGCATAAGTATCAAGTGCATGTACCTCTACTTTCTCAAGCTGGTCCATTCCTTTTAGCAATCCACAGATAGTCAGTGGCGATTTCTCCACAAACAGAGAAAATGACACCGAAGAGAGATTCTTCTTTGTCTCTGCCGAGAGTCCAACCAGTACTTCTCCTTTAACTCCCTGACAAAGCAGAATTTTCAGCCTGGGGTTGGAGGCAAAAACATCAGCCTGCAGTTCCAGCTTTGAGTTGTTGGACAGCCTGATGTGCTCCAGGGCAGGGAAACAGCTCACGTTTACCTTGTGGATATTGTTTGCGAAAAGATCGAGCCGTCGAAGAGTGGACGATCCACCAGAGTCTCCACAGCTAAAAACCGTAAGCATGTTCAGGGACAGATCAATTTCTTGAATCGCTGGGAGGGAGTTAGCGATATTGGGAGAGAATGTTGCAAGTAAGTTGTGGTTCAGAAGCAGAGTTTGTAGCCGGGTGAGCCCATCAAAGGCATTGGAGTAGATGTGTGAGATGTTGTTGCAGGTGAGGTTGAGCCATTCCAGGCCACCCAGGCCTCTGAATTCTCCTCCTTTTAGAAGACCAGCTTGTTCTGGCTCAGGTCCAGGCGTTTGAGCCCAAGCATCTGACTGAATGATCCAGGTGGGATGACTCTGATCTTGTTCTTGGACAGGTTGATTGTTGTTATGTTTTCTGGGATCATGCTAACGACATCAGAGAGGTTAACGATGTTCTGGTTAAAGCACCACATGACGTCTGTCATGGGGAAGTTCTGAGAGCAGCCTTTAAAGCCAAAACCCCAGCAGGCCGAGGTGTTAAGCAGAAGAAGGAACAGGACAGTTTGCACCATCTTTACTTGACAGTTCCTTCTGCACAGACTGCACGGAGGTGAGACCAAAGAAATCTAAAAATATGTTAAGATAGAGAAGCAAACAGGGAAGTGAAAACATGGTCTCACAAGATAGCTGCTGACTTTTTCTTGAAAAGACAATGCATATAAACCTTTTTTTTTGGTGGGGGGGGAGTTGCACTTATGTTATATCCCCCACTATTCACCAGCTACTCTCTGGATGTGTCAGTCTGGCTTTTAGTGCTGAACAGCCAGCATACAGTGGTTTTTTAGAGCTTTTAGCTGATAACAGCTGCCTGTGGCCTAAAACAACGCTATGAGAGCAGCGAGAGAGTGAACTAAAACAGTAAGAGCTGTGGAAAAGATGAGGAAATTGCTATAAAGCTCCGTAAAGGCGCAGGGAGCCGCAGATTCAGGCGATGATTGTAAACCTATAAGGTCTAATACTCTCTCTTTTTTACAGTTCTTTTTGTTTTGATAAATCACTCATTTGTTATGCAGTT
Organism: Gymnocephalus cernua; assembly: GCA_023631565.1. Lineage (NCBI taxonomy): Eukaryota > Metazoa > Chordata > Actinopteri > Perciformes > Percidae > Gymnocephalus > Gymnocephalus cernua. The sequence goes on from CM042443.1 coordinate 15,275,791, forward strand.
GCAAGCTTTTTTTTAATTAAAAAGAAATTTCAATTTCAAGCATGGTTTGATTAAACTACATTACTACATTTGAAATAACATCCACTCATACACACTGCTTCAATCATAACTTAGCTGCATGAGGAGCCTGAGTTGCAGTGAATGGCCAGTGAAACAACAAAGAAAATGGCCTGGCTTTGTAACCATCGTTACAAAGATTTTTTTCTGCCCTTAGTAATTGCAAAAATGAAGAAAAGAAATCACATTTTACCATATTAGATTAATGTTCTACCTTTTACATAGCTAAATGTAAAATATATTTAAATATATTTATATATATTTCTTACTTACTTACAGTACTGTTACTTTTTCCACCCCGGCTCCGTAACATTATGTATCAAATGTAAATTAACTTTGATTTAATCTAAATTTGAGTATTTTTTACAGGGTGTTCCAACCCTAACAATTATAAGATATGACTTACCCTTTGATGCTCCTCTTATGCTGCTTTAATTTCAGCAACTCCACTTCCTTTTTAAACTGGCATCTGTTACCTTAGCATGTCTAGATAAATCGTCTTTTTGAGGAAGGATGTTGTCTAGGGCCGTGTGCCACTCTATTCACACGTCTGAAGGTAATTCTTGTACTGGCTGGTAATCTGTGGTCATACTTAAAGACATGATTTTGTCTTGGTGTCAGATGACTGAGAAGATGTGGCTTTAAACCATTTGTCCACACGAGGGAGGTATCTACTTACGATCCTGATTTTGGTGAAGCAACATTTAGTTTCTTTTTTAGGAACCCTCACCATTAAGAGCCCCCAGCTGATGCTAAACTGTTCTGTTGCCTTTTCAACCAACTACGCAACATTTAAACCTACAACAGCTAAAAAAAATACTTAACTTTGTTCACCAGCTAGTCTCTAAATGTGTCAGTCTGTCTTTTAGTGCTGAGCAGCCAGCATACAGTCACGTCTTTAGGCCTTTTAAATAACATCCACTCATAAATACCGCATCAATTATAACTTAGCCATATGAGGAGCCAGAGTTGCAGTGAATGGTCAGTCAGACAACAAAGCAAATCTGGCCTTTCTTTGTAACCATCGTTATTTTTATCCAATTCAATTTTTATCCCAAAAGAAATCACATTTTACCATATTAAATTAATTTGACAGCTTTTTCAGAGCTAAATGTAAATACTTATTTTTTTCTTTTTACAGTGTGTTCTTACTTACTTGCAGTACTGTTACTTCTTTTACCCCGACTCTGTAACATTATGTATCTACAGTAAATCTATTAAGTTTGATTTAGTCTAAATCTGATAATTGCACAGCCCCTAACAATGAGAAGATGTAAGAACTTACTCTTTTATGCTCCTCATATGCTGCTTTAATTTCTGCAACTGCACTTCCTATTTAACCATAAACTGTAAAATAAAAAAAATAATAATCCAATAATCTGTGGTCATATTTAGTCTTAGTGTCAGATGACTGGGAGACGTGGCTTTAAATAATTTTTCCACATGAGGGAGCTATCTAATTGATACATTTCATTTCTAAAACATCCATGTTGACATCAGCGGAAACACTTACAGTAAACCAGTCAGAGACATTGTGCCAACATTTAAGTTTGTTTCTTTTTTTTTAGTCTCACCTTTAAGAGTCTCCAGCTGATCATAAACTGTTCTGCTGTTGCCTTTTCACACAACTACTGTAAGACTTTAAATGCAAACTGCCACACATCATTTTAAAGCCAATGGAAATTTGACATTAGTGCGAAAATCAAGTGCCTAAAGATTTTATTTTTCTGAGCAAACGCAAAGAATGCTTAAATAATGACTTGCAAATATTTGCTTGAATAACAGCTTTGCCTTTATAGAACATAGTGAGTCAAATCACAAATGTGATTTTTGTACTCAAGACATTTAGCCAATATCAATTGTTTATTTAAAAAGATCAGACAGGCATTTTGACCTCTCCAGGCTGAACATCCACTGTGGGCTATTCTACTCATGGCAGCTGACCTTTGCCGCTGTGTGCCGCTTTAGTGTGATGGTGATGAAGTGGCCAGCAGACGTGGGGCTACCCAGCACTTGATGCCCGCCCTGGGGGCAACAGGTAGTCCTCCATTTAGTCGACGTGGAGCTAAGCCCCGGGGGACCCTGACCTTTGCAGGGGGGCTCTTTGATCCACGAGCAGAGGCACAGGTGACCCCGCTGATGGCGTTTTAGCTTAAGGAGCTGCTTCACCTTTAGCACAGCCACCCGACTGTGTCAGGGCGGATAGAGGAGATTCAGGTAGTGCTGCCACTATGAATCTGTTTGTCTCTTATTTAGACTTTAAATGATAGCGATGATGGCATTTAGCCTCATGGTCTTTCCCAACGGGACTTAACAGCAAACTGATGAATTTATGTTCAAATAATATAAATGTTATTACTTACTTTATAGAATTGTGTCTATTCCCATTTTGCCTTTTTATTGTTCCACTTTCATAAAAAAATAATGAAACTCTTTGTTTTTTACTCAGTTTATTCAAAGAAATACAGTGTGTATAATACGATGTATTATCAAGTGAAATGATGCCGTTCAACATGACGTTATCCATATAAAACCATTTACCTTTTAAAACATTTTACTTACATTTATTGAAATTACAATATCTACAAATCCATTCATTAAAGGATTGTCTCAGCATTATTTTAATGGACTTAATTGTTCAAATGATCCTGATGGTCAAGTGCTGATGTCACATTTAAAAATTATTTTAAGGAGAATCATATTGTAACAATCAATGTCCGTAGTGCATTTGTAAGATTATTTTTCAAATGTTGTCACTCATTCCCTGTTTGTCTTATAAGGTGCAAAATGTTTGAGGTTTTTAAGAAGTAAAACTGAGGGGAAGAGTGACAGTTCTCCTCCAGCCAGTAAAAATCAAAGACATGCCAGTAATAATGAAGACAACTGCATTTGAACAACTGCATGGAGTCAGTTATATTACACTCAGAAGAATAGATTAGTTGTCAGTAGCTGTCAACGGGCTCAGAGGACACTGGGCTTCTAGTCGCTGTATGGATGGAGGTCTCTTTGGGTTTTTGGCAGAGGAGGGGATGTCGGTAAACACCACTGATCGGCCATCGGGGCAGAGCAGGACACTGGAGTCCGCCTCACACTTTGTGGTCCTGCTCTGCCATAAGGCCTCAGCAGAACTGGGCCTCATGCCGAGACCTCCAGGAGAGAGAACCTCTGTGTTCACCAGCGATGCCTGGCTCATCTTGATCAGCATGTCCAATGACTGCTTACGACTCTCCAACGACGCCTTCATCGCCTTCCTCTCGCTCTCATTCTCCTCTTCCTCTTTTTTCTCATCCAGCTCCTCCTCCTCCTCCTCCTCTGTCTCTGTCCTGTTGTCTTTAAGGCTGCCGTCCTCCCTCATGCCGTGGTCACCAACCAAATCTGTCGAGTCCCTCTTGACCGACAGGTCTAGAGGCCCGTCGCTCTGGCGAGCCGTCCGCTCCAGTGCCTGGTGGATGTGGGAGAGCTCGCTGCGGATTTTGCTCAGATGTTCCCAGAGGTGGCGCTGGGCAGGAAGGTCCTCCTTCTCCAGGTGGGAGATTTTGCGTTCAGCCTCCTGGTACTCCTGCAAGGCCTTAGAGAGGTCACTGAGGAGAGCAGCCACTGACTCTGAGGCTCCCTCCCCCATTGTCTGGGCCGCAGTCTGGTCTTGGCTGTTGGTTCCCCCACAGGTAGAAAGAGAGGATGTTGTTTTGTTGGGACTGGTGAGATGATCGTTATACCACAGTTCAGTGGGCCGGGTCGGTGGCTGAGCATCCTGTAAACTGAGGATGGGAGAAATTTAGGGCTTTTCCATTTGTACAGTGTATATATAACATTTGAGACTACTATAAAACAAATTGAAATACCCCTACAGTTGTAATATTCCCTCTTGATAATGATGACAAAGGGCTGATCGTTCTCCTTCTGCTACTTGTTTTACTACTCACAATCATTTTAACAAAATAAGGAAATGTTATGGAAATCTTTACCTTCCATAGAAGTGAAATTTGTCCGCTGCCATATTAAGAGTTGATGCAGTCTGAATATTCTTCAGCAGGTCCAAAGTGAAACCCCCCATGGCCGGCTTCTTCTCAACAGGTGCCTCATGGTTCCCCAGTGGGGCCCCTGTCCTCTTAAGGCCCAAGCTTGCTTTGCTTTCCTTAGCTGTAGCCTGCAGTTTATCGCCCAACCTGTAGCCCTGGTCGGGGGAGTCTCTCTGTGGTGACACCCAGCCAGGATGGGAGACTGCGGCAGCCCCTGGTCGTAAAGCAGGCACTTTCCACAGATTGACTTTAGGCTGAAAGCCAGACAGGGGATTCGCTTCTAGACTGTTTGTGGACGTCTTGAGCGCTTTGCTGGCATCGCTATGACTGGAGGCCGGTCCGAATGTGTGCTCACACAGGAAGGGGTAGTAGAGACGAGGGGGCATAAGAGCTCTGTCTGCGTGGGTGCTGGAGGCTGGGTGCATCAGCTGAGCGGCCGATGCCAGGAAGGGAAGCTGGGCGAGCTGCGCATGGGTCTGGGCGGTGACACCCGTGGCAGCAGCGGGAATAGCTGAGTTCATGTAGGAGAAGAGGCTGGGGCTGATGGGGTAGCCCACCCCGAGCACTGACAGGTTGAGTCCAGTAGGATCCTGGTAATCCACCAGGTTTGGCGGAGGAGGGTAACAGGGGATGGAACTACTCCCTCGAGGCTGAGCACCTTCAGCTTTGGCCTTAGTGTGGCTGGAAGCCAACAGCCGCCACTGTTCCGACATCAGGCTAGGAGCCGTCAGATATGTCTTGGATAGCTTGTAGTGTTTCAGCTGGGCCTCTACCTCTACTGAGCGTGCTCGTAAAAGCTGATCTTCCAGGGAGAGCATGTCCGCCATCAGAAGCTCTGACTCTGGCTGTTTGATTTTCTTGGCAGCGCACTCTGCAGCGTCTGCTCTGTTGCGGTCACTGGAGCTCTCTTTCGTCAGCCTAGTGACCTGTAGTCCCTCTCCTCGTCCTCCCTCTTCTTCATCTTCTTGTCCCTGGCTTTCCCTGTCCTCAGCTTCCTCCTCCACGGCCCTTTGTTGCGTTTGTCCCTCCTCAATCCCTGTCACCTTCTCTAGCCCATCTTTCCCGGTAGTGTGATGGCCATGTGCCTGCTGAAAGGGTCGTAGCTGTTCTGGGTGCAGGATGTTGCCCTTTTTATACGGCCAGTCTGATTCTATGAGCAGAGAAAGGGAGTTCTTGCACAGGCTGTACTTCATATGGTTGTACAGGTGGGACTTCTCCATGCAGGTGAATGGGCACTGGAAGCATTTGTAGTTGTAGGGTTTGCCCCATGGCCGGGGAATATAGTGAGGCTTCTTAGGCTTGCGCTCCTTGTGTTTGCTGGCAGACATCACTTTACAAGCATCGTCCTTGGACATGATTGAGTCTTGATATTTATAAAGATTGTGCGATTGTATTAAAACGATGATAATTCAAGATAGATTTTTAGATTGTAAATGTTTTGTGCCAGGGTTCATTTCATTGTTTTTTCCTCAGTTTGGTAAGGAAGATGAAAAAGAGCATTTCTTGAACCTGTGAACACACAAGACATTTTTGTATGAATAAAAGTGATAATTTGGAAAACAACAAAGTGACAGATTTTATTTTTTACCTATGTTTTCTTTTTATTTCACTTCCTCGTTTTGTTCTGAAAAAAGTAGACAGCTTGCAGAAATACAGCTTTGTAAAAAATGGTAATATCTGCGATAGAGTTATCTGTTCACTGAAGGGTGGTTTATATCATTATGCACATATGTGTATTAGGAAAACACATTTGTTGTCTGCCTGAGTTGAGGGTTGCCACTAACCTAACTGCAGGGAGGCCCACGCTGCTCTGTTCTCACTGTACCTGCCACTACTCATTAGTTCCAGTGCAGCACCAGGCGCTAGCAGGGTCCAGGGCTGGGGGGCAAACAGGGCCGTCACGGGGGACTCTGCACCTGTGCAGGGGGCCCTGCAATACTAACAGGCCTGCTTAAGCTTAGGGCCGGACCCTCGCAGGCGGGCTACAGGCACAGCGTGGCCAGGCTTAGGGTTGCAGGTATAGAAAGGAGAGGGGTTGGGGGTTTGAGGCCTGGTTCCTAATAAGAGCCTGGCGTCATGCCTATAGGGCGTCATTAGTGCCAGGACTGGGATCTGGGTCAGGACATGGTGCATAAGTTTAACTGCTCTCCTGTCCCATCTTACGACCTCTGCATTTAGAGTTGGGTCATACTTTATTACTCAATAAGCAATAAAAGCATATATAATGAGGGGTTACATTGTAAAAATAATATATTGTAAAAAATTAAAAAGCTTTAATTATTATGATGCATGATTATTTTGTAATTTGATGTGTCTTAAAAGAAAGCATAAAAACCTCTCGGCTCCAGTAAAAAATAATGACGGACATTTTTTTTTTTTTTTTTTTACATTATTTTGTTTTGTCTTTTCTCTTCCGTTTATGAATGTGTAGCAAACAGAAAACGATTTGCACCTTTCGATTTACTCATGTAAACTGTTTACTGTCCAATTTCTTTTTTCTCCATCATGTTTTTTTATTTCATCATCTATCGGCATTAGTTAACTTAACATCCCTCTCTTCTATAATCCCCTAAAATAGATTTAAATAGCCAATATATTTTTATAATAATGATTTTCATCTGTTAAATTACAGAAAATGTATGATCTTTTTATACTTCAAGCCAGGCCGTTGGGTGAACCCTGCGGTGAAAGAAGATGTGAGGGGGAGCGTGCTCCTCAATTTAAAACACTCTGCTTTTAGGATTGTATTTGTCTTCTTTTCCCCCAGGTCATTCAAAGATGAAAGTCTGTGTGATGTTCAGGGTCCAAGCTGAAGTAAAGATAAACTTCACTAACCAATCTTTTTCTGTCTTACTCAGACGGCTCATGACAAAGTTTTTGATATAAAGGCCAGTGAAGCATACACAGGTGATGGATGGCCCGTTATGTTAAGAGACAGCAGACAACCTCATCTATCAAACCCACAGCACAAAGGGCGATGATGAAAGACACAGTGAGTCTTACACAGGATGGCAGGTTGTTGCCAACTGCTCTCCCAATTGGACCTAAGAATTGGCCCGTTTTGTGGTTGACCATTTGATTGGCTCACTTGTCCGCCCTGGGGCTCTGACCTGAGCTTTAAAGTCATAATGGAGTCTAACAGCTGCTGCTACAATCCAATCAATAAAAATCATTTTTACATTAGATTTTTTTTCTCTTCTGGCCACTGCTATCCGCTCGCCTCTCCACTGACTGTGCACTTTGGCCCCCCGCTGCCCCATATCCAAACCCTGCGGTCTTGTTTCAAGCTTTTAGGGCTGATGATCAAACAAGCCTTACCGCTTGAACATCTATTGTTCCAATTAAAGGAGGTTCACCACACTAAAAGCTCTGACAAGTTACACGCAACAGCAACCACACCACGGACATCCTGTGGGACGGGCTGTTTGTACAGTACGTAAATGCACATAACGACTGTAATAAAAAAATATTTTTAAGCTTTTATAAATTAATACTTAAAGTTTAACCTGTATTAACCTGTACCTAAGATAGTTGTCAGGATGATGAGTTGGCTGTCTAGAAAAGAATAAAAAGAGATCATAAATATATTGCCAATAGTCATCTTAACGTCTGTTTTATTTTCAATATAATAACACATGTCCTAACTCAATTTGATATCGCACCCAAATAACTTATTTAAAACAATACACTTTTCTACAAACAAAATACATTTATTGTAATAGACACAATATTTACTGGCATTTAAATTTGACAGCCAAACATCAGATGATGCTGCAGCTAAGGTTTGATTTTTTTTTGTTTTTGGTTACAAGAAATGCATTAGAATCACATCATAATGCTATATTGCCTATGTAAAATTAGTGGCAATGCATTGTATATTTTCTACTTCAAAAGTGCATATTGGAAATAAAAAACATTTTATTAAATTGTATAACCACATTCATTCATTCACATTCAGTCTTAGAAATGAACAATCTAATTGAATTAAAACAAAAATTGAAAACGTATCCTTTTATGTTTCAAAAACAAAGAAATGCCTTTTTGTACTGACATGCTCTAAATTGTATAATAACACCAAAAGCCTTTTCTCAATGCAAAGGCATCATGAACAGCAGGCCTCTCCTTAAGTTACTTTTTTAAATGTCGCATAATCTTAACAAACTAACCTGCTTGCATGCCACGAGCTACTTGAAAGTGAAAAAGAAATGTATTCATCCGTACCTACAGAGCGTCCCGGTGTGGCTGGCTGTCACTCCTCTGCAGCGGCACTGAGAGGGCAGAGCGTTCCGCTCAAATAGGAGCGCAGGAGCGAGTGTGGAGATATATATTGACTGGGAGCATTGCCTGCAGGCACTACAATACAGCAGCTCCCACCCCTCCCTTCTCCTCCCTGCATCCCCCCCACCACCACCACCACCACCACCACCCTGCATTGTCAAATGTGGTCTCTACCTTGCAGTTAGGATGCAATATCAACTTACACAATATTGCCAAAGGTTAGGTTGGTGATGGTTTCTTGTTAAAACGGAGGGTGGAGATGACATTGTCATTAATTCCTTCGTTATGAGGTCATTGTTAAGGTAGTCTTTTTTAATTTTATTTTTTAAACCAAATGCTTTACACTGAAACAATTAAGTTTTTAATTAGTCACATCCTCTGTGTTTGTCGGATTATTAGCAGCATCCAGGTGAGGAACAGAAGTAACTGATTGTTGAAGCGTTTGTTTGTAACCCTTAAACAGACACAAAAAAAAACTAAAACAATATTTTTTATATACAGGAATCAGCAGAGGTAAGACCTTAAATATGACTTAATATGTCAACACAATCATGTACTGAACCACAGTTTCACAAAATAATTCATGATTCATATTTCATGACGAAAATTTGATCAAGAAAAGGCAAGGCAAGTTTATTTATATAGCACAATTCACACCCAAGGCAACTCAAAGTGCTTTACAGAGGCATACAAATACATTGTAAACATAAACAATCAAAATAATTCAAGAAACAAAGCACAGTTACATCAAGAGAAGTATAGTTGAATTGTAGAAAAAAATATATTCTAAAATCAATAATTAAACAGACATTAAAATCATAAAATAGAAGAATAAATAGTTAAGAGAAAATGCTAATAACAGGATGATTTCCAGCAGAGATGACTAGAATGAACACATAATAGGCCTTGTTTGAACTGGTTCTCCAAATGCTGCAAGGAAAAATGATTTTGTTTTTATAACAACACACACTGTTATTCTTTCCTACAAGAGGGCTTGCTTCTTCCTCTTCTGCTGCTCTGAAATACGCAGTTAAGCATTTGAATAAAGACTACTGTATTGTGCCCTAGTTTAACCATCTATTTTTGCTCACTGTATCTGTCTTTGTCATTTGCACTGCATTACATTATTGGCTCTCTAGATAGACCTGTGAGTTTCTGTGATAATGTGGTTCTGTGATGTCATAAAGGTGTGTGTATCTGCTCTTGCATGCCTCTCTATGACTATGTCTAACACAGTATGAGTGTGTTTTGGGGCGGTTGGGGGTTCTTTCCACTTCACTTCACCTGCATCACCAACAGTATGCAGTGCGCTGGATGGGTGACATGAGCTGTACGGTCACATCCACAGGCAATGACTGACATGTGCGTCTTCTGACACTTCTGACTTCTCTTCCTTTACCTGCTTACTTATCCCTTTGTCTCCCACTCATTCCTCATCACCTACCCCCTCCCGCTTTCTTTTCTCTTCTCTTCCGCTTCTTCTAAATCGAACCCCAACCTCTGAAACTCCACTTTGTCTTCTTCTTTCTTTATCCATCTGCTCTCTTAGCCTGTGGCGGGCTTTGGGTCAACTCCAGGTTCTTAATTTCTCTCCTCTGGCTGGGTAGGAAGCGCGCATGCGAGCCCCTTTGAGAAATGTCAGTGTCCGTGTGCTGGGGAAGTCAGGGGCCCTTCACGAGCCATCAGACCCGCTGTCACACCAAGGCGACCAAATGGAGACTGACAGGCCACTCCATAGAGCCTAACCATCTGTACTAAATGTGACAGCAGGGGAAAGAGGATGTCTGGTAAATCAGGAGGAACAACAGGAGCGAACTGTGACATGGAGGAGGAAGTAGAGAAGGAAGAGAAGCAAGATCATCCACTTCTTAAAGCACATGGGAGATGATGTCAGTTATTTAGTAAAAGAGATGTTTTTTTCTCCAATTACAGAGACACTTGGGAGACAGTGTCAGTTTCTCTTTTTTTTATATGTAAATGTTCCTGTAGATAACAAATATGTCATGCTTAGTTACGGGGAAATAAATGTAAAATAGAATGTGCTTATGAAAAGAACTTCAGAAATTGTCTGTATCATTATAAAGTTTAAAGGATGTTTCCCCCCTGAGTCATATAAATGATTATAGCAATGCAATGATAATAAAGCCACGTAGCCATCAAGCAGACTGGATTGTAAGGTAGGCTATATATTATGTCACCAAATAAATTGAGCTTTTAGTGAAACTAATTGATTAGCAATATTTAAAATAAGACTAAGTATCTCTTAGTGATAATTTTTTTTTTGCGAATGTAGCATTATCAGCGCCAAGGCCAACCCGCAGAAAGCGCACGCTGTGATACTCCAGCTTCCGTCATATTTACCAAAGCTGCAGTTCATCGGGTAATCGGCGCCTTTCTCCGCCCACTATACCGTAAATTGCGCTGTAGCAAAAGTACTTGTGCTATGATACGGCTGAGTGCAGACTGCCATATTCCCACTGCTGATGCTATGACTGTTTGAAATGATCCTGATGCCAATATTTGTAATGTAGCGAGGAGTTTAACAACTGCTGGAATGGAATGTGAATTGCTGAGTCGGAGATTCAATGTCATTTTTGATTTCTTTCTGAAATCTTTTCAGTTCGTCTCCATGGTCTATGTCTTTGTCTTGCTCGGATTACTGCTGCCATTTCACTGGCAGGCATATGCGAGGAAACCCGCTTCGTGGTTTACACCTGCTTTTAAGAGGCGGGGAGTTTTCACCACAAAATAGAGGCACGCTCACGGGCGTTTTTTGTAGGCTACATACCGCGGAATACATAATTAGGCACACTTTATGCTTCCCTCCCATCTCTTTATGGGAAACTCCTACTTTCCCCTTGACCCTCCCGTAAATGCATATGCATGACGCGGAAAAGCGCAATTTGCCATTTTCATTTCCTGCGACAGGCAGTCTGCGCTTTTACCTCAGTGCGGCCTGTTTGTACATACCTCACCATGCTTTTACGCTCACGTTGCGAAACAAATACGCCTGAAGTGGCCGCAAAAGCGTTAGTACATCTGGCCCTGAGTCACTTGTTTGATTATGATACGATATATGTGTTTTAGTCCTCCATTGCAGATCATCCTCAACTGCTGTCAAAACAGGTGAAACAGCCCTCGATAGTTTAAAACAGGATGCTAGTTTTGTAATTTTGGAGGAATGTTCTCATTTCTGACTAAGTAATAGTTAAATGGGATATATCCCTATGGTGCTGATGCATTGTGTTGTCTGAGTATCAGACTTCTACTAACAAATTATAATTTTGAACATATTTATCCACAGTTTGATACGAGTCTGTTTGATTTTTAAGATCTATTGGCAGTTCATTAGTTCATTGTGGCTAAGACATTTTACTCTGTACTAACACAGAAACATTGTATTGTATTGTATTCTTTATTATGTATTTATTTACGGTGGAAGGTCATAAATCACTTTAGCTTATATTTAATGATTAAATTAAATCAATATTTATATTTATATATATACTGTATATATTACGTTCTCAGTAGTAGTTGTGTATGAAGGGGGATAGGGGGGGATATTTGGACAAGGCTGTTTTCATTTTTTTCAGACTTTTTGTTTGCTTGTATTTGCTTGTTTCTATACTCCACGTACAAAAGTGTACTCCAAGTCCAAATGCAAACTGCAGTGTTTTACCTTCAGCAGGAAAAGTAGGACTGTGAAGAAGCTGAGACTTGCAGTCTGAACACACAACTCTCCTGGCGAGTTAAGAGAGTTGAGGGTCCTTATGGAGCGGCATCTGGGGAGGCTGACAGGAGCACTCTATTACCACTCAGAGAAAGGAACCTGAGGGCTGCAACAACACCGCTACCAGGGAGATCCAGCTGTGCAGATGCCTCCAAACACACACACACAATCAAACCCATGCAAATTAAGAAAAAATCTATGTGCGCCCACCATCCGACAAGACGGACTATATGGGGTAATAGAAAGATATACAGATAGGAAGATGAATGACTAAACAGCAACCTCTCTAACCCAGGGTGAGTCTTTCCACTGCCTGAGTTTTAGGCCTGAGGTGGAATGGCTAACAGCTCCTCTCTTAGTCTGTGCTGCTGGGCACATTAACTAAACTCATATCGCTCTCAGCCACTATCAATTATTCACCAACCCCCCCCTCCCCCCCGTTCGTTCCCCTCTTTCTCTCCTACCCCTCGTTTTCAAAGGAGAACAACTCCAACAGCCATTCCCAGCTTTACTAACACACAGCCACAGTGACAAAACAACCTCATGCCCTTAATGACTTCCTTTGGTTTTCTTTCTAGTGTGTTTAATGACTTCAAATTATCATTATAACCTAATAATATTCTTTAACATGCTAAGCTCTGTCTTACGTCATTGTTGCACTAATATAGCTTATACACTGCAGTTGCAATTGAGTATTGAGTAATTCTGCATATGTTGGAGCATAAATTTAACTTTTTTTGTGTTTTTGCTTTTCCTTCCAGGCACTTAAGCAGTCCCGGAGCAAGTGGAGCTTCGGTGTTTTGCTCAAGGACACTCTAGCACGATAGAACCTCACAAATAGAGGCTTGGATACAGTCTCTCAAACTGCTCGGCCTCTCTGACTTGAATGATAATGGACTTTTTTTTGTAAATGATCAGATGGCTATGGTGCAAAATGTGCTCGATGGTGTTTTAAGCCCCCAACGTTGACTTCAAGGCACCTAACCTTTTAACCTTTTAACCTGCTTTTGAAATCTGGCTTTCTTTTAAACAGCTTTTTATATAACCAAACTTGTTTTTTAAGGAGGTTTTTAAGTGTTTTATTCACACCAGTGGTCCCCTTGTGCCCATACCCCTCGCAGGTGCACAATACTGTATGTTAAATAATGTACAAACTAAACCAATGTTTTTTTGCTGAGATTGGACTGAGTCTCAGTTTTCTTCCTCCTACGTCTGATACATCTGCACTTGACATTGTAAGGTAAAATTGAAGCAGTGCACAAACTTATTTAAATGGACAGCTCAAGATTTTGGGAAATACACTTATTGGCTTTCTTGCTGAGAGTTAGATGAGAAGATCATTACCACTCTCATGTTGGTCTGCTAAATATAAAGTTACAGCCTGCAGGCGGCACGCTTAGCTTAGCATAAAGACTGGAAACAGAGGAAACAGCTACCCTTGTTCTGCCTAGCTGAGCGGTATAATAAATCCACCAAACAGCACCAATAAAGCTCATAGTTAACATGTTACATCTCATTTGTTTAAAAAGTACAAACATATAAGTGTAAAAGTGACCAGTTGTGGTTTTAATGGGGGTTTTGCGCAGGACTACTTCTTGGCTGGGAGCCAAACTCTCTGCTGGTTGCCTGGCAACCTCCTGGGGATGACAAGGCTGAAGAAATTCACTGCTCCCGCACATAACCTACATATTAATTAGTGAGCTTTTGAGGTGCTGGTAAGTGGATTTTGTTACCTCTGGACAGAGCCAGGCTAGCTGTTTCCCCCTGTTTCCAGTCTTTGTGCTAAGCTAAGCTAACAGGCTGCTGACTGTACCTACATATTTAACAGACAGACATGAGTGGTATTGATCTTCTCATCTAACTCTTGGCAAGAAAGTAAATATGTTTTTTTTCTTCCCAAAAACTATTCCTGTCAAAGGTCATGTATATTTTTAAACTTTCAGACCCACTTCCACATCCAAAAGTACTGAAAAAAACAGACATGTCCTTTTTGGAGGTGAACTGCCCTAACAGTATGTCAGGGAACAGCGCTGGGAGCCCACAATGACACATTTTCAGCTTCACACTTAAATGAGCACACACAATTATACATACAAGGGCTAGACGACCACTGGCTATTTTCCAAGGTGAAAACACAGCCTTCAATGCAAGCTGGGTTGATATCTGAAAAGGGCAGAGGTCAAGGTTCAGTCATGACTAGACATATGACTCAGAAACATCAGATAAGGATGCAACTTGGCAGCAGAATGAGTAGGTGAGAGGATTCATTTGGAATGAGATGCAGCTGATGCCTAACATTCCCTGTTTATCATTCATATACTATATATATATATATATATATATATATATATATATATATATATATATATATATATATATATATATATAGGTGAGTGTGAGGAGAGGTGGAGTTCACACCATGCTGTGGGTCACTGACAGGAAGCAGCTGGTGCCTCGGCCGTTCGCTTTTTCACTCATCGTCTCAGTCTCCGCCCTCCCGCTTTCACCAGCTGCCCCCAAACGCACCCGCAGGAGGCGGGGTCTCTCTCGCCAAGGCACCTGTGGGTGTCACCTGACGGGGGAAAAGCAAGTGAAAATGAAAGGAAGCAGCCGAGTCTGTCAGAGCGCATCAGGACTGCTGTCCATCACGGCATTGACCTTCAGGGTGTGTGCGGACGTGTGCATGTGTAAGTCTATCAACAAATGACCCTGTGTGTGTGTGTGTGTAAGTATGTGCATATTAAGTCACTGACCCACAGGGAGTTTATGTGAGTGTGTGCATATGTCTGTTCACCAATGCAGGGTGTGTGAGACCATGTGTGTACATTAGCGCCTTGATCCCTGTGAGTGAGTGTGTCCATAAACACATAGACCTTGAGGGTGTGTGTGTGTGTGTGTATGTAACTGTCTATCTTAGTGCAGTGATCTGTATAAGATAGCTGCAGTAGCTGGTAGGTAATTGACAACTCTCCTCTCCTAAAACCAAAGCTCCTGACCTCACTCACTATCCTGACTTTGAGTTCTGACGAATTCCCAGAGAAGAGAGTATCCGTTACCCGACAAACGTGTTCAAAATCTGAACACTAATGCAGAGCAAATGTCCATATGCGTTAGAACCACAGTACCAGCATGTCCTCTTGCCGGGACCGGGGCTTTTATTCCCTCAGCAACAGGGCTCACACTCTGGGGACCAGGGACAAGATGATGGTGTCAGTCAGCTTCCCAGCTGCATCCAGTGCCCCCCCCCCTCCCCCCATGTACACCCCAAAGCCAGTGGCCCCTCACCTCCCACTCTTCACAATCTCTGGGTTTGACTGAGGATGAGTGTGGGGGTGTGGGCAGCAGCAGGGAGAGAGAGGGAGAGCGAGAGGCTGCTAACTCCTGGAGGACGGCTGTTTGGCTCTGGCTGTCCAAGCGGGAGGAATTGAGGGAGACAGGGACCAAAGCCCGTCAGCTCCATCCCTTAGGGTGCCTCGGCCTCCCAACTACAAGTCCATGTTTTAGCAAACCATATGTTCACCCTCTCTCCAACCCAACCCCCCCACCCAGTTAGCAAATAAACAAGTCAGGAAGCCATAGCTAGAGGGAAGTCTTGTTTCCCTTTCACTGGCTGTCATTCTCGCATATTCTCACTGCCACTTCCAGACTCGCTCCTATCACATCTAACAATTTGGAGCTGTGATACACTGTGGCTGGAGATGTGATGGAGAACCTGTGATATCGTTTTGTGTCTTCTATTTTGATTCCCTTCTTTTTGATAGAATGCGTTTTTCACTAAGAAAGAAGGACATATCAGGCTTCATTTGTTGAAAAAATGTTTTTTAAAGTCAATACATTTTTATGCCCAGTCGCCCTAGATTTTGTCCACAGTTCTGCATCTCATGATGTACATCCAATGTCAATGCATCAAGTAGTGTGTCCTTTATGTATGAAGGCAAAAGGTAAGGGTGTTGAGGTGGTGGATGGTTGTGTAGTGTGTCTGTCTTTAATAGTCCAGACTTTTTTTTTGCCTTTTTATTAACCGTAACCCTGACCTTTCCCTAACCTTAAACAAAGTGTGTTTTAATCGCTTTCATCATCACTTTAACCTTACCTTAACCATAGTTTATTTGCCATAACCACAATCTTTAAGTTTTGTAGAAAGCAAGAATAGTCCAAAACTGACATTCTTGTGTTGCAAAGAGATTTGCTTTTTTGGTACCAACCAAAATGTTACCGTAATACCGAGTAACAGTCAAGTGTCGGTTTATGTTATGTTATGTAAATTATGGAAATATCGGTACCGAAACTCAGGTATCTTATCAGCACTAACATATTTATACTAACCAAGACTAAGAGTCTAACGCTATTTAATTTTCTGGAATTAGCTACATGTTAATGTCAGCATGCTCACAATGGTAATTTTTAGCAGGTATAATGTTTACTATTATCACTATCTTAGTTGACTGTGTCAACATGCTAACATTTGCTAATTAGCACTAAACACAAAGTGTAGCTGATGAGAATGTCATTATGTTTTGAGTATTTGAGGTTAAATAATGCTGTTTTAAGAAGGGAACCATTGCTATCTCCAGTTACACTGAACCTCAATGACAGTGTCAGTGTTTCTAATTCAAAATGAACCAACTTGTCTGGTTCTGTTTTCCAGGGGGTGAATGAAAGACAGTCCCAAACAGATGGGCAGCCTGTGTACAAGGTCCACGGAGCCAGTCAGTCCTCCCTTTGGGCAGAGAAATTGTCCAGAGATGGACAGCTGTGCCCAGGGCAGGGCATATAGGAAGTGAAATCACACACAGTATTTATGGCTCCCTCGGGGTCTAGCGACTCACTGACCTGGCCATCCAGCAGCAGACAGTTGGCTGTCCAAAGTTTTTCACAAGGTCAGCCACCATCCATCACAGTTTTATGTTAGAAGATAAGATTGGACTAAAAGCATTCTTATGGTTAACAGAACTGTGCTTCTCATTTCTCACTTCCTGCTGAACATACAGTAGTGACTTGTGTTTTATCACGTCTATGCCTTGGAATAGTTTGAGTTTATTTTTATAACACCATGTACTGGATGTAACTGGAGAGAGATACAGACAGGAAAAACAGGGAAAGAAAGGGAATGAAGGTCCCTAGTCAGAATCAAACCAGGGACGTTGCTGTTATGTGTTACACATCTACCAGGACTCCCCATGAACTCCTGATGTAGGCTTACATGAGATCACCTGATCTACAGTAAGTCAAGAATGATTTTGAATTAGAACAATCCTGAAAGATCTTGTGGAATTTCTGACATCCTCACATCTTTATAGATTTTGTCCTCATTGATTTTGTCAGGGGCTTGGTAACTTGTATACACACACACACACACATACACACAAACATGGACACACACATAGTGACATGACAGCCTGCCTCACTGACTGGTCCATTGAGTCATCAGTGACCTTCCGTGGGATTGGAGTTGCCAGGCCAATTGACCAAATCACTGATCTTTAAAAGCAGCTCTGCGGGCAGGAGGGGGGTTGAGTAGCACCCCCTCCTTCTCCACTAAACACACACACATACACATACACACACACACACACACACACACACACACATACACACACACACACACACACTCCATCCACCTCACTCACTAATCAAGGAGCAGAGAGGCAGGACTCTGGGTCGCCACAGCGACACTAACGAGAGGCGACAGCTCCTCAGCGCTCGGGGCAACGACCAGCTCGGCTGTCGAGACCGCGGAGAGAGTCCGCCAGGCACGCACTGAGGCAAGGTTTGCTGTTTTGGGAGGAGGAGAAATGGAGGAGGGGAGGGAAGGGGGGGAGACAGGGAGCGAGCTGGTGGTGTAGATGCATGTGCAGTTAATGAGAAAGCATAGATCTGAGAAATGATACACGCTGACTTCTTCTTTTGATCCAGTCACTCACTCACTGTCTTTATGTGTGCATTTATACTTTTTACATTTTTAGATACACAAACAGCGGCAGCAACACACACACACAAAGCACACAATCTGAACTGACACGCTCCCTCACCAAGCCCTCCAGCCCTGGGGCCTGCTTGCAGAGTGCTGTTGCCCCCTAAACTCCACCCCTCACCCCCCATCTCCTCTGGAACACAGTTTAACTTCTGTCATTTAGATGAAGCAAGTGAGTCAGTCTAGGAGTGGCGAGAGGATGTGACAGGCCGGTAATGGACAGGACAAAGAGGAGATTTATGAAGTATTAGTAAACCTTAATAATTCACTACACGAAAGACCCGGGGAGTCCCCCAGCCGACCCCCCGTCTCTGGCTCTCATCCCAGCCCTGACGTCCTCTTGATCTCTTCTCTCGCTATCACAGCGCCTGTCAAAGACAAGAAGAATCCAGAATGATCTTCACTGACTGACAATATCATTGAGGACATTTTGTCTTTAACCTTTTGACCCTGCAATTGACAGCAACCTCCAGGAAGTCTAAAATAATACATACTCTTCAAAATGTCATTAATCATATTGTTCTGATATGTATTGAATTATGCCTCTCAATGAGAACTCAATGAGTTCTGACAGCAGTGGAGAAAACAATCTCACTCATCAGTAGATAGCACTTCTGCAGAATGGTTTCCATTGATCTTATGTTATGTTCCTCCTAAATATTGTGATGTGCCCAGAAAATCCAACCTCCCATCCCTCTGCAGACACCACCAACTGAGAGCAGCACAATAATGATAAAGACTCTAAACATCCATGATGAGAGTCATAAAAAGAGCAGAAAGCCTCATTCATTTTTTTTTCAGATTAGGAATAAAAGGTCTACACTAGCAGCTCTGCAGGACAATGTCTGAACCAAATTTCATAGCAATTCATCCAATAGTTGTTGAGGTATTTCACTCCAAAGCACAAATGTCAACCTTGTGGTGGCATTAAAAGAAAAGCTATGGGACATCTAAAATATGAGGTTTCATCTTCTGGGCACCAGGAATGTCTGTATCAAATTTTATTGAAATCCATTCAAACCAGAGATATTTTACTAAAAACTAAAACCTCATGGCAGCAATAGAGTTGAGGTCAGGGGATCAGCATGGATTCATCCTCTGGGCTCCATTAATGTGTGTACAGATATTGATGGCAATCTTTCCGATAGTTGTTGCGATAATTCAGTCTGGACCAAAGTGGTGGAGCGACAGACCAACATTGCCATCGGTGCCGATGAGCATCAGTGTCTGTTTCGGACTCGGACTCCTCCCTCCTCCCTTAGCCACTGTCTCGAAATTGAGGGTACCCCCTTCCACCACCAACGGCCACCAATTAAAAATGATCAGAGTTTAGCAGGTCACAATCAGTCAGACAGGTGACCTAGAGAAAAACACACACACACACACAGACAGATAAGCTTCCTCCGTCACAGCTGCTCCACCATGGGTCCATCATCAAACAAACAGCGTGGAGTTTATTCCCTCTCTCAGCAGCCATCTCTGTAACGACTGCAGTCATTGCAGTGAGTGGCAGGCGCAGTCATTAGATCCCTCAATACCCCCACTGGCTGCTCTTTTTACCCTCTTTTGTTTGTGTGTGCTGAGTGGTGGTGTGTGTGTGTGTGTGTGTGTGTGTGTGTGTGTGTGTGTGTGTGTGTGTGTGTGTGTGTGTGTGTGTGTGTGTGTGTGTGTGTGTGTGTGTGTTACAGAGGAGCAGTGACGGGTGTCAGTACCGAGGCCTGGTCCAGTCTGCTGTGGCCTGGTGTGACAGCACTGCTGCCTGACCACGCCACCCCTGACCCCCTCTCTCCTGCCTGCATCGCCCCGAGAGACGTGGAGGGTGATGGGGACTGGCACCGCAGGGGCCTCCCTGACTGGTGCCTTTGCTGGTGGTCTCCGTGGCCTATTAGTGTCTTGCTATGGGCCTGTCAGAGTGACAAAACAGGGGCCTGTCAAATTAAGTAGGGGTTGAATATCGGAGATATGTATTCAAACGCACCAAGGGGAGATGGTGGCAGGGAGGGGTGAAGAGAACCAGGATGAGGAAACCACCGGTGCTAATGCCGACGCTAAGTGAGAGTGACAGGTTGAGAGCTGATCGGAGGGAGAGGACGGAGAGAGAGAAAGAAAGAGAGAGAGAGAGAGAGAGAGAGAAACAGTAACAGTAGTTGATAATGGTGGTGTGGTTGTCCTGAGGAGACTTGTTAAGGGCCAGGCCAGAAAGAGCCAGACAGCCACCATTCCCAAGGATCTGAACGCAGGTAAACTGCTCCAAGTTTGGCCCAAACAGCTTGGAGTTACAGCACTTCCACCTAATGAGATCAGACTGATGAGCCCTGTGTGCAGGTGTGTATATGTGTCTGTGTCTATATATGCTCCAATGAAGCATCACAAACCACAAAAGTATTTACTGGAACAATAACTATTTCCTCTGTTGGCAAGCACATGTACCTAAGGCTCTGCAGACTTTTTGTGTAAGACATGCACATGAAAAAAACTAAGCATTTATCCGTGCACCGAAGGCATCTTGCTCAATCTTTTCTCATCATTGCATCCTAACTTTTTCTCTCATCACTGTTTGTGTTACTTTACCTCTGGAGACACATTGGTTACTCGTGCTTCAGGCCAGGCCATTATGAAGCCACACACAGCGTACCTGCACTAAATCTCAACAACATTGTCTGATTGTAACGCGACAGCTCAGCTCACTCGCTGCACTGGAGTTATCGAACTTCGCTGAGAATTACCGTGTTGGGATGCTTCAGCTCTGAGCCTCGTCCTATGTTCAGCTCTCAGAAGAAGACACTGAAACACAGGAGCAAGGGAAATTTCGGCAGCAGGAATAAGTGTTATGGCAGTTGTATGACAAAGCCTTGTGTGAGCATACATGTGTGTACGTAAACCCTGGCAGTGCCTGTGTGTTTTGGAGAGGGCTGCGACTCTCCCTCTCATGTCGCTGCGCGTTTGCTGAGACTGAGAGGCTGATGCACAGTGGCAGCTCCCCCCTCGCAGCCACAGGCCTGCCCAGAGCCACTGCAGATGATAGTTTTAATTGCTTTCAATCTTTCAGGCTAGTCCCTGCCCAGTGGCGCAGAGTGCTTGTGTGTGTGTGTGTGTGTGTGTGTGTGTGTGTGTGTGTGTGTGTGTGTGTGTGTGTGTGTGTGTGTGTGTGTGTGTGTGTGTGTGTGTGTGTGTGTGTGTGTGTGTGTGTGTGTGTGTGCGTGTTTTGCTGTTTGTGTTGAACAGTAATTGTCTGCGGATGCTGTACACATATGTGGTGTGTGTTTGATGGATGTGTCTGTCCATTATGAGAGGAAAATTAACAGAGAATTAAGGCCCCACAGTGATACATCTGATGCACACTTCTGCAGAGAAGACAGAGAAAAACACATGTTAATCAGACAGCCACCATCGTCAGGTCCAAAATAAAGGCACGCTCAATTAAAGTGAAAGAATAAAGTGCATGATCAAATACACCCCCCCCCCCCCCCTTTCCATGAAGGTTACGTGTGTTTATAAATAAATGAAGTTTAGGGTTTTCATGCAAAGACCTCAAAACATGCACTCACGTCCTTAAAAGCATTTTAAACGCGGTGAACTACAAAACCAACCGATCAATAATGCAGAGCCAATGTCAAGATGGCATAACAGAACACAGAAAACAGCCTGCAATTAAGATGACAGTCATTTTTTCCATATGTGTGAATTCAATATTTTTTTCACTCCGGCTAACACCTACGGCCAAACAGAGCGGATGTGGAGCAACACTTTGTTTTCATGGAGTCTGTGGTGGAGGGGGCTGCAGGTCGCCTGAAATGAGGAAGCCAGAAAAACTTTAATAAAAATATATTATTCAGATGTATTTATATTTAAAGTGGCTATATGTAACTTTCAGTTTGTGTTGATTCTAGCGGCCGCTTTGGACAAAAGTGATAGTGTTTTTGCCACACCTGCTGTCATGCTTGCCCAATGTATTACCGAGTTAGCGTTATGGGGAAGTCATACAGTTGCGATGAATGTTTTGCTCAGACAGAAAATCATTAATTTACAATAAGAGAATAAGTTACAGATGCATCGTTGCATTTCAAAGTTCACAGCTGACATACAATATAATACAATGTTTGCATGGCTGAACAGGACTGATCCTGTTAACCTGCTCACACCTCTGAACTGCTGCAGAACATTTACCCCCTGAAACCACAGTACATCCTCTACTGACCTACTCCTAGAAACATGCAATCCATTTACACTGGAGTACATGTACAACCCCTTCCCTCCCTTCTTTCCCTTTCATATCCACACACACACACACACACACACACACACACACACACACACACACACACACACACACACACACACACACACACACACACACACACACACACACACACACACACACACACACACACATCTTGGCCGGGGGGTAAATTAAGCCCTAACATTCCCACAGAGGCTAATCTCCATCCATTTAGAGGGCTGTAATATTTAATCAGGAGGCCCTGGACCATCTCCCAGCGCCACACGCTGTGGCATGGTTCGTATGTTCACAGGAGAGGCCAGCCCAGAGGCGACGGAGGGGGATTCACTGCTAAAAGCCACAATGATTCAACCACAGAGCCTCCTTCTCTCTTCTACTATCTGATGCCACTTTCTATTGGGATTGGGGAGACAGAAAAGCACCAAGATGGACTGGTACTGAAAGGGTGTGAAGAGTATGGAATTTGTTTTGTAGAGTTATTGTGAAATATACTGCTGTTAGTTTCCTTTTCATTACATTGCTTCCCTGTTTTGTCAGACAATCATCTTCCAATCCACTGCTCATTGTGTTGCTGTCTTTTGAATTTAACATGGAGAGTGTCACAATAAATTAATAAAAGTTACATCATACTGCATCACATCCAAAATAAGAGGTTCCTGCAGGCAGGGGCATACCACAACATGCTGGACCCTGTACACAGGCATCCTCTATGGGCCCTCCCTGCATCCACAGCTATTCATTCTAGTATCTTTGTTGGCCCACTTCTCACATGAGGGCCCTATGTACTCACTCATAAACATTTCATATAAATGTCATAGTATAGTATGTCATATCATATTCACTGTTCAAATAATGACCATAACAATCAACAATATAACCTAATATGCTGAGGAAATAAATTAAAAAGTGCTTCAGGATTCCTGAATCAGGAATAGGGTTAGTTCACTAGTAAATTGCTATTGAACGACAAAAACATCCACTAGATTTTACAATAACTTTGAATGCACACGAGTCTGTAGGTTACCAGTTTCATTGAACGCACCGTCTCCGTTTTTCGGACAACGGCTGCAGCTGCAGATGTGACAGAATCCTCTACAGTGAGTGAAATACAGTCAAACTTTACACCGTTTAGCGTTAGCTGTCAGCATTTTAACTGTGTTTAATCCTTTCTTCTATGTCTATGGTTTAATCCAACTGCTAGCTAGCCTAGGCTAACTTTACCTGCTGTTGAGTGTAGTGTTACCTAGCATCATGTGCAGTGATGTTTCTGTTGCCTGTAGCAACACATTTTGCAGTTGAATGGTGGCTAGAACCTTTTGTCTACTGTCTATGGTGAAAGGTCAATATGGAATGGATTAATCTGCATAATTTTTTTAACGCGCTATTTTTTCTCAGATTAATTAATTGAAATGAATGCGTTATTTTGACAGCCCTACTAAAAAGTCAAAGTATAGTAATAAAAAGTCATAGTATAGTATGTCGAAAAAAGTTATAAAAAAGACAGAGTATAGCATGGCGAAATAAGCCATAGTATAGTATTATGTCGGAAAAAAGTCTACATACCGTACTATATGTTGACAAATTCTGAAAAAATGTCATAGTGAAGTAGGGGCAAATAAGTCATGATATTGTATGTCGAAAAAAGTCATAGTATAGTATGTCAAAAAAGTGATAATGAGCCATAGTATATTATGTCGAAATGTCGTCATAGTATAGCTTGTCGACAAAAGTAATAAAAAGTCATAGTATAGTATGGTGAAAAATTTGAAAAAAAAGGTAAGAGTATAGTATGTTGAAAAACAGTCATGACTCATGTCGAAATAAGTCATGGAATAGTTTGTTTTAAAAAGTGATATTATGTCACAAAATAGTATGTCGGAAAAGTGATGACAAATTGATAGTATAATATGGTAATGTTGGAAAAAGGTCATAGTATAGAATGACGAAAAAAGCAATAAAAAAGTTATAGTATAAAACATTGAAATAAGTCATAGTACAGTTTGTCGAAAAAAGTAATAAAAAGTCATAGTATAGTACGGCAAAATTAGTGATTGAAAAAAGTCATAGTAAAAGTACATAAAAAAAAGTGGTAAAGAAATTCAGAGTATATCAAAAATAACTGGTATGAATTCATAGGATAGTATGTTCACATATGTAGTATATAGTATGTCGAAAACAGTGATAAAAAGTCACAGTTTAGTATGGTGAAATAAGTTTTAGTATGGTATGTTGAAAAGAAACATAAAACAGCCATAGTATAGTATGCTGAAAAAAGCAATGGTATAGTATGTCAAAAAAACTGATAAGAAAGTCATGGTATTGCATGTCGAAAAAAAGTCATAGTATAGTATGTCAAATAAACTGATACAAAAGTCATAGTATAGCATGTCGAAAAAAGCCATAGTATAGTATGTCAAAAAAAGTGAAAAAAGCCATAGCATAGTGTGTCGAAACAAGCAATCAGAGGTGTAGTGGTAAAAAAAGAGGTGGGTAAACTATAAATTCTGGTGGACCACGACGTGGTCACCTTTTAAGGTGGGCCACTGCCTACCGGTGTATGTGTATCCTGATGACATCGCTATAGGCTATCATTTGATGGTACTACCAAGGGTATCACTGGTTGTTTCCTCATCATAGGTCACACAATCACTATTCAATTCATACATTAATCTAAGCTCTTGTTAAAGAGACTCGAGAAGGAATAATAGGGTTGAAATCTATAAAGTTTACTAAATGACAAAACAGAGAGAACAAACATATTTAAGAGATAGACTAGAGAGGGAGGCTTATATCCAGGGCTGCCAATGCAATGCACTTGTACATAATGATTAGGCATTTGGGATTATTTTCATAGTCGATTAATCTGTTGAATATTTTTTCGATTAATCGATTAGTTGTTTGGTCTATAATATGTCAGAAAAATGTGGATCAGTGTTTCCCAAAAGCCCAGGATGACGTCCTCAAATGTCTCATTTTGTTTCTGCTCCTGTAGAAGCTAGAGGTCTGTATGAAATCAACCTTGTTACTAGAAAAACATGTTTTTAGTCGCAATCTTATGGAGAAAAACTACACTACCCATAGTTTCCATAGAAACGTTTACCGTACCCGCAAAACCGCGAACGGCTATAGCGATAACATTAACTAGCTAGGTGACTAGCAAAGAGAGCTTGTTGTCACAAACTTCCAGTGGTTTAAATGTCAGAGAATGCATATAATTACATCCAGTTATTTATCTGATAATGTATCCTGAATTTTACTTGTAACATGGGCTAATGGGAAAAGGTAGAGGTGACTTGTTGAGTCAGTGGCATGAATCTACAGTGAACAAAATTAACCTAAAAAACATGAAGTTTAATACTGTTTTCCGAGCTCACTCACTGTGGGCTTGTAGCCGAGGCCGTTTGCTGGCATCAGGAGGAGGGCTGCTGTCTTGACGGCGCTTAAAAAATTGCCGGACATCTATTTTTACAATTTATTACATGAGACATGTAGGCTAGTTTGGGCTAGTGACCATGGATGTATTAAGAGAACTGATGAATCTTGATGCAATCTGCTGCTTCCTGCTCTCTACGCAAGAGATGCTCGATGGTGTTTTAAGCCCCCAACGTTGACTTCAAGGCAGCGCTGCGACCATTGACTTAATTCAAGGCACTGTCACTGCGCGATCTGAGTCTCAACGCGATCTGAGTCGCGTCGAGTTGCGCATGCTCAGATTTAAACAATTTACGGCATAACGACAATAACGGAAGATGGGAACAGCAATAATAGAAGATATGGAAGATGGAAATGGCAGTAATTTATTATTTAGCGTAACACATCACATGTTCACGGCATGATCCCTCACGCCAGTTAATAAAAAATAAAAAAGTCAGTAAAAATGGAGCTACATGACCAAGTTGGTTCACTGCTGGCTACAAGTTGGCAATCAAACACAACAACGGCTGTTATTTGAATGGTGTTATGAGCTAACGTTAGCATTCAAACAATCATAGATAGCATTTGATAACTAAAACGTTTTTTAAATGATTTCCACCTTCTATATCTTCGATTATTGCTGTTCCCATCTTCCGTTATTGTCGTTATGCCGTAAATTGTTTAAATCTCTTAATACATCCATGTGCGCAACTCGACGCGACTCAGATCGCGTTGAGACTCAGATCGCGCAGTGACAGGCACCTATAACTGTTGCCTAATCCTAGTGCCTGGAAGGCGACGTTGTGGGCTATAACAAACAAACACCGCAAGAGATTGGTCAACACTGACAGTAAGCAGCGCAATATGAAAGACTTCGTCTTAGGTTTAACAATCTATGAAACTAATAATGAAAAATATGAAACTAAAACGACATAAGCTTGATTTAAAATGGCTTAGGAACTATAGGCTATTTAGAGGTGGATAAACACAATTTAGAGGTGAATAAACGCACTTTGGAGGTGGGTAAACGCTATTTCCGAATTTTGGGAGGTGCGTAAACGGCGTTTACGTGCGTTTAGCCTCCACTACATCCCTGGATGTGACGGACAGTGAATCTGAATTCTGCCCAGCAACATATTCGCGCCACAGGAAGGGAAAAATTGGCAGTATACGACCTATACGACGGGTAGGGTAGGAATCAATAGGATGGAGACTGCTTCGTTGCTGCTGTCAAAACCCCACGGTAAGCACTATTTCATCTTAACGTAACGTTAATACGAAATATGTCGATGTTTTCGCATGTGAAAGTTGGTGTTCATCTGACAAATAACAATATTAGTTAGTAAAGTATGCCATGTCATGGTTTAAAGTAACGCTAGAGCCGTTAGATCAGGCTAACATCGCACTAGCCGCCCTTTTTCACATTCATTTAAAATTAAAATATCCCTGCTCTAGCTAGCTAGCTACATGTACTAATCTGACTGAATCTGAATAACGTTAGCTAGCCGTGTCAGTTGCGGTAGCTAAGTTAATTTACTGTCTGTTGTTCCATAATTTTATGTTACCGTAATTTGGCTAACCATAACGTTAACTAACGTTAGGCTAACGTTACCCGAGATCCCTTAACGTTAGCTAACAGTAGCTAACTGACATTGAGAAACGGCGACTGAGTGCCGCACTTCGTCATACTTTGCTCATATCAGTTAGTTTTATTGTTTGGCTAAAATGGAACTGAAACCTCAACTGGGAACATAAAGCTGAAGACTTGTTATCGAATCAAAATGTAAAGGTAAATTCGGCATGTAGCTAGCTATATAGCGTTAGCTAATCTACCAACTAACGTTAAAGCATATTTAAAAAAGGCGAAGAGGTTCAGGGGCCGTCTAATGGCAGGCTAACGTTCGTAATTACTACATTGTGATTATAAGGTTTTATTTTTACCCTGCTTAGTACCAAAATGACACTATGTAAAATAAGTTTTAGGACAGTAAGACTGTGGTTCGTTTCTGTACACTCGGTATTAAATCTGGTTAACAATTGATTTTGAAAACGGGGTTCGGAGTGTCAACGGTCATAAACATCAGTTATTAGATGGTGCCCGTTTTCGTTGGCTAACGTTAGCCTTCAAAACACCCTGAAGAGAATCGTCACCGTTACCGTCATTTTTTTACTGATATATCACTAGGGCTGGGCGATATGGCTGAAAACTGTATCACGATATAAGTGTTTCATATCAGTCGATATCGATAATTATTGATATTTTTTATGACCTATTTAAAATAAGGACCAGGAGAAAAAAATGTATTCAATTTAAACGTTTTTATTTTAAGCTTAACCTTCCTCCGATTATAATCCTCTCAGTTATAAAAGCAGAAAATGTCAACACAACCATGGAAAACACTCAAATAATTCAAATGTAAACATAAGTCTAAAATCACAATGAACACTTCTGGTGAATGAAGTGTTTTAAAATATGTGCAGTGTTTTGTAAACATAGGAGAAATTGAAATCAAACTGAGGTAGACTTTACATCAGTAACATAAAAAACAAACCTGATACAGCACAGTATCAGTTGTATCCGTACATGGTGGGGGGGGGTGCTCAGCGGAAGCATGTCTTTGCCTATATGATATGCCACTGCCTCCGTTATTTATTTGTACCGTTTAGCTTTTACAGTCATAAGGCACTGAGAGTTCCTCTCCGTGGTGCTCTGCTGCTTGTGCGGTGTTCCAGCTGCAGATGTTGTTGGATGTTGCTGGCGAATACGGCTGTGCTCCAAAGGTAAAACAGGTTTGCGGTGGGGACGATGGTCTTGCATAATTTGCAGACGACATTGGTCTGACTACGGTAAGACTTATAAAATCCAAAAAACTGCCATATTGGCGAGCTGACGTTTCCCGTTTCATCAAGAACTTCCGCGCTCGCTGCTTCACGCATTTTCCACTTATCACTCCACGCCGCTTCTGTTATTGAAGCCAACCAAACACAATACTGTTACATGATTGGCTGTTAGCGTGTCACTCCCTACGTTGCTAGGTACCAGAGAGCGAGTGCCTTTGTTCATGCAACCAAACTTGCTTTAAAACCTCTGGTTTCTTCCGACGAAGAAAAAAAAAAAAAAAAAAAATTATCGAACTTTTATCGAGCGCATTTTTTATTGAAATTGATTACATGTCTATCGCGATACATATTGTTATCGTTTTATCGCCCAGCCCTATATATCACTAATCAGGGCTCCACACTAACTTTTTGCCTTGGTTGCACTGGTGCGCCTAACTTTTTTATTTAGGTGCACCAGCACACAATTTAGGTGCACCCACATTTTTCCTCGTGGCGCCGTTAACGCCACAATTTCAAGGTTACCTTTTTATCACGCTCCATATACATTCATTTATATTATGTAAATGATTTTAAACAAGAATAAGGTGTAGGTAAATACTTTTTAGTTGAAACACAATCATACTGCATATAAAAATAAAAATATTAACAAAAAAGTTTGGTGCTTCACTGAGCTGCCAAACTAAAACATTTCAAAAGGTATAATGGAGGATTTTCCTGAATTTTAGAAAAGAACTGCCCTCTCCACTTTTGGAAAAAATGCACATGCCCAACACTGCACTTTTTCCACTATGTCAGACTCGCCACCGGTAAATGGAAATCTATTTAGGACAAGCATCTCTATAGCTAACTTTAGCATGCTACAGGCCAACAAACAAGCTATCGCCGAGAGCGGGGGGGCAGCGCCGCGGTCGGAAACTTTTATATACTGTCTATGGCCGTCTGCTCGCTGACCTGTCAGCGACCACTATACCTTTAAGTAAAACATTTCAAAATAGATCAAAGTGCTTCCCTGAACTGAGATCTAACATTTCATGGCTCAAAGTCTTATAGCCCCCCCCAGCCCCCCCCCCCCCCTGCTGTCCTCTGCCCCTCAGATGGACAACACCTGTAATTTGGCCTTCTTCCCCTTTAGCCTTTACTAAACCAATGACAGTACAAGCTTGCCACACTCCCTAGCATCAAAATTCAAAAAAAAAAAAAAATCAAAATTCAAAAAAAAATATACAGCTGCAACACATGTAAATGAAAATTATCTGAATTAAATAGCCTAGGATACATTTAAAATATTTATATATCTCTGAGAAAGCTCCTTCACTTGTTATCAACAACAATAACAGATTAAAAGAGAAAGAGGGCGCCCGGATAGCTCAGTCGGTATATATAGAGGTTTACTCCTCGACGCAGCGGGCCAGGTTCGACTCCGACCTGCGGCCCTTTACTGCATGTCATCCCCCCCCCCCCCCCCCTCTCCCCTTTCATGTCTTCAGCTTTCCTATCAAAATGAGAGAGAGAGAGAGAGAGACTGAAGCATATGCTACTCACAGAGTGACGGCTGACTCACTATGAACGGGTCGAATGCTTTGGCGGGTCAGCGGCGTTACACACGTCTTGTATATGAAATGTCTGTGTCATCACTGCGCTGCATTTTGCAGGCTCCGTCTGAAGTTAGTTACATTCAATAACGTCGTCTGTGTTTTCCGCCGTGCGGCGGCCGCAGTAACACAGTTAGCAGCGGAAACACTGCTACAAATACAGGTTTCCCTCTCATGCTTAACGATATACAGCTGTGTTAATAACAATTAAAACTGTAGACAAATGTCGCAGTGTGGACCGATGCCGTGTCTCTCGTGTTGCACGGTGGCCGTGTGTGTGAATGGGGGCGGGGCTGCGCGGAGGTGCATTTTGCGTATATATATATATATATATATATATATATATATATATATATATATATATATATATATATATATATATGTATCACAGGAAACATTAGTCAGTCTCTGATGAATCTGTGGATGTGCATTCAAGTAATTCTGCAAAACCAAAAGCGTGGCACTACCAAGGTATGAATCACCATGTTGAAGACTGTCATTATACATTATATGTACCAATGTATGAATTTAAGTTTTCTCTTACAGATTGTTCCCTACAGAGACTGTAAACTGACACATGTGTTAAAGAGCTACTGTGATACAGAGGCACAGGTCAGGATGGTTGTCTGTGTCAATCCAGATAACGATTACGAAGAAATATTGGTGAGTTCATCCTGCACCTTTACGGTGTCCCTTGCGGTATTTTTATGAACATGTAAATTGCTTTCCGTCTGACACACAAGACGCGCTCTGTTTGTTCAGTTCGTGATGGAGTTTTCCAAAGAGATTCAGAAGGTGCAAGTGGCACGACGACCCTCAGGCCAACGTAAGTTATGCACTGTACAAGCAAACCATGCTTAATAATACTGTGGTTAATTATGACGCTTTACTAGAATATCACTTTGAAACAAATTTTGAGAAAAGCAAGATTCTACTAGATGCAAGAACACTTGCATATTAAACATGAAATGTTTTGTCAATTGACAATAATAGAGCAAGTTCCAGCCTCCCACATGGCCAGCCCTAAGGTGTGTCCCAAATCGCGCACTTCCCTTAGTGCACTCAGAGAAGTGCACTTCGTGCACTATGTACTTACTTGCATAGTGCGTAAAATTTGACGGGGGAGTGTTGTCTCAAATCGCGCACTGCCTCATGTACTTACCAGAAGTGACGATCACAACATCTCAGTCCTCCTCCTTCTTCTTCTGCGAAATTGTGAATTGTACCCAGGGCAGAGCATTCCCTTTCCCTACCTTTTGTCACTCGCGAAAAATACATTTCTGCTTTGTTTATCAAAATTAATGTGATTGTTTTTATTGTTGCTTTTATTTGACCTCTGTTTTATGCAACCATAAACATACCGGTTTTATGATATTCATACTTTTGCTTTTAATTCATTGTAAGAAACCAAAAATGGCCATTTTGAGTTATTTTAGCAAAATTGGAGCAATTAAAATGGTGTCCAACTGGCATATAACGTTAACATAGAAAATAGTCATATTATATGTTTATATAAGGGTGTTTATTGCAATAGCTATTAATTACAGTGACAATACAAGAATGAAAGCAGAGGCAACCCAATAGACATTTCAATAGATCCTATTGTTCTATTCATTCATTTCACGTATGCTTGCTACAGTCATGCAACTAGGGATGCACCGATCCACATTTTTTCACTTCCGATCCGATCCCGATACCTGAATTTGGATATCGGCCGATACCGATACTATTCCGATACCAGAGCTGTTTGCTTTAATATTATTACTATCATTATTATTGATTTTATATGATGCTGAAATAAACTCCTCTCAATGGGCAAGTATGATATGGACGTACGTATGCATGTATGTCCCAAAAGGCAACTTGAGGTAAGAAGGTCAGAAAAGGAAGTCAGAAAAACAGGAAAAATCTCATTCTGAAAACAGATATGCAACTGTAAGGGTTTCAAATTGACTGTCATGTCAATATTTATTACATTCCCAAAATGTCAAATACTTGAGTCTTGAAATATAAGAAAAGTGCAAGTGTAAAAATCTCTCTCTCTCACACACACACACACACACACACACACACACACACACACACACACACACACACACACACACACACACAATCAATAAAACAGTGTGTGAACAGCGCAAATCAAGCACACTGGCTCTTGTAGCATCAACAAATCAACGTTTTAAAATGTCAAATATCTGAAATATAAGAAAAGTGCAATAACTGTAAACATCTTACACACAGACTTAGTTACACACACACCTCTGTTTTCACGGCTGCGCAGCGGCTGCTCTGAAAAAGCGGCCGTCGGGACACGATCCGCGGTCTCTGGGGGACGCAACAACGGGGAAATGAAACGCCACACGCCAGCGACACCACCGGCAGACAGACGATTGTGAAAGTCCTGTTTTGTTTTTGCATGTTGCTGTCTTGCTCTGCTGTGTTTCCAGTGTGAAGTATTTCCAAACAGCGGACACACAGGATAGCATCGAGCTAGCCACAATGCTGCTCATGCTACTATCCTGCTAGCTGGCTGCAAACTGCGGAATGGACTTCCTGAGCGGGGACGTGTCTCATAACTCTGTGTCTCATTGAGCCGCGCCTCCGTTCAGGAAATGTACTCCACAGTTTGCAGCCAACCAGCAGACCAGCCAGCAGGAATCACTTTTGGAGCAATTTCAGCAGACAACGTTAAAGTGCAGACATGGCTCGTGGTATCGGAAATCTCCGCAGGTTGGATCGGGAAAATCCGATACCCGAATTTCGCTGGTATCGGTCCCGATACCGATACTGGATCGGATCGGCCCCATCCCTACATGCAACGCTAAAGATATCACATACTATTAAATACATTCAATAACATTTTATTTTAAAAGACGGTGCCATTGCTGGGCCTGTACTTTGATGGGGAAAGTGATATGAGGGTGGACTTCAGACTCTCCACAGGATCCTGTAACGGTACATCCTCGGCACGGCGTGTGACCACGGCTGGGGACCCGTCATCGAGGCCCTTGTCTTCCTCTTTCGGCTAGCCAGCGGTACCTCTTATCGTGGTTTAGCCAGAGCCTTTGCTCTGCCCCGGGCCACTGTGCACAGTGCTGTCCACAAGACCAGCAGGGAAATCCTCTCTCTCCTCCCCCAGGTCGTTCGCCTTCCAGCAGAGGAGGACTTCCCTCAAGTTGGCAGCGTTGACGGCTGCCACGTCCGTGTCCCTAACGATTATATAAGTCAGATCAGGACAGAAACAGCACTGTTAATACGTTATAACATAGCATACATTAACGTACTGTAACATTACTGCTAACGCTCGCAGCTTAGCTGATGTGTATTGTATACACATGTATACGAGATCACACATCTAACGCTAAAATGTCTACAGTGAGGACGATAGTTAAACACAGTAAACAGTATACCACAACACATGTAACGCTAGCTAGCTAGGTTATCACGTATTTGCCAGTGGTTAAACCAAAGAGTACCGGTAACTTCTAGCTATACTCGTTGGTTAAACTGTGCCGCTGTTAGCTAGCTAAGGTTAGCTAAAGCTAGCTTGATAGCACGTCAAATTACGGTACATATAAACGTTATAATTCGCGGTAAAAAAATCATCACCGATTGCAAAATTAACCACATATACATAAACAGGTGGCTTATATTTTATACAAGTACAGCAAAAGATGAATGTTCAACTTACATTTGTGTTGTTCGGTCGGTTTCGCTGTCGCGTAGAAGTCCGCCATTATCCAAAGTTTTTCAGTTTTTGTTAGCTCCGCCCCTTCCGCTACGTAGCCAAGATGGCGACCGTTAAGTGTGCATCGATGCACACTCAACTTTCTGACCGTTTTGAGTGCACCATCCGGGTATTTGCAGTGCACTGCATTTACCACACTTCGACAAGTTACACTTTGAGTGCACTCAAATAGTTAGTATAAGTACAGAAGTGCGCGGTTTGGGACACACCTCTAGTCTCGTCCTTGGAGGTGCACATGGTTACCCGACCAACTTTTCTCAAGGTTAGTTAGTTCGTTCAGGTTACCGTACTTCAGTTGGATTTATGGTCTTGGCTTTTTATGGTTTTCTCTTCCATGTTATTTTAGCCTTGATGACGATTCGGCAACAAACAGGGGGCTCTTAAAGAAAAACAACATGAAATAATGCCTCTACTCAGGCCCTGACGCCAGCTGAGGACATCGCTGCTT